>PTEX01000067.1:1029797-1244873 GCA_003342815.1 Eudromia elegans
CTGGGTGATTTTGTGATGAGGTTCCCTGTGTATTCTGCACACACTCGTGTCGGACGATGGGAAGAGCCGCATGCAGCTGGTGCCAAGGACGTGTGCGTTGCTGCCGAATGCCTGCGGCACTGGCGGTGTTGSCGAAACTGCTGGTTCTAGAAACAAACCCTCGCAATTTCAGGCAAGAGTTAGGAGCTGCAGTCTGCCTGCTCATCGTCTGGCTTGGCCAAAATGCCCCCCAGCAGGCTTGTGCCCTGCGTGGGTTGCACAGTGGAAAGGGTTTGTGTGTGACCACAGTATTTCCAGTGGAGCAACCAGTCTTTCCCACATTGCTCCGGCCAATTTCAAGGGTTGCTCAGAAGGTATCTTTGATTCCATTTCCAAATAATTGTTTACAGCTACAGGCGGCTGTTTACTCAGATACAGGCTCCTATTTTGTTTGTTAGAATTGCACTGCAAAATAATTACTTGTTGTCATGCTGTTCCCAGAAATGAAAGGAATCATCTTGCTTGCAGGTGCTGCTAGGGGCAGAGCGGCCTGGCCGTGTGTGAGCAGTGATGGCATCCTYTCATCAGCTTGAAATCGAGCAGAACTTTCGCTGATTTTATTTAGTTACTGCAACCCTAGCACTATGCAAACCTTTATCAGGAAAGGCGTGCGGGCGCTGCAGTGATGCGGTTGCACTGAGTCTTCCTGCGAGGTGCGATTTTCACTCTGAATCTTTCATATGCTGTGGTCAAAAATAGCAGTGAAAGCTTGAAGGAGTTAGAAGGGTGTCCTGCATCCAACAGCATATAAGCCCACATTCATTTGGGCTAAATGTTGTATTTGGGTTATATGCTTGCAGTATTTGTCTTTGCTCTCTGGCCTGATACCTTGGCTGTAGAGATGAGCTGTGTTTTGAAGCTTAGACAAGTCGCAATTCAGGAGCTTTTGTTTTTTAAAAAAGTGTAGATGAGTGCAAATATTTGGGTTTGTTCGGGTGCTCTTCACTGATGCATCTCCGTGCATTGGCCCTGGTACAGGCAGTAATTCCATGTGTGTGACAGACTGAGCATGAAAGGATTGGTTGCATCCTGCATTCCCGTAGGAGCAGGGTTTCCCCGCTTAGGTAGTAGCTTCCCGTAGTCTTTTCCACGGATCAGAGTCTCTACAAGGAAAGGAGCAATTKCAATAAAACAAGGGGTTAGTTTACTTCATTCTTTGCAAATTATTTGTTTATTTTTGAAGTAGCTGCCCAGCAATAACCCCAAATAACTTCAGTGATGATGTGATTATTTTTACAGAGTAGCATATGTAAAGAATTAGTGAGTGCTTGCTCTCCTTGTGGGGCAGGTGAGGGCTGATAATGAGGTGAGCCCAGCTCTGAGCTCYGGGCATCCCCTGTGGAGACGGAGGAATTACTGGAATCCCCCTTGCTTCCCTGGGGGCGGAGGGGCCGTGCTGGTCCTGCCCGCTRCACGCCAGCCCCACAGTGCAGGCAAAACTGAGAGCTGCACTGGGAGCTCCCGCTGCAGCTGGGTGGGTGCCCGGCAGCTGCTCTGGGCCCTTCGCTGTGACACAGCTCGGGCAAGGAGGCTCGTGCAGCTGGGAGCGCCGCGGCATCATCCCACAGCGGAGGGGCGCCCAGGCTGCCCTCTTCGCAACCACGGCCTGCGGATCGTGGTTTGTCTGTAGCCATGAACGAAGCACTGCCAGGCTTGTGGGTTGTGAAGCTCGGCTCTCAGCGTCTCGGTTTCYGTGTCAGCTGAGGATAGAGTACTAAATGAGTCACTATGATCTGAAAAAGGTGAATTTCTGTCTCTTGATCTTGCCCTTCTCTTCCATCAGAGGAATAAAAAAAAATGTTGCAGAACAGACTGGGCATCGTCTAATTAAAAAACACTTGCTCTCAGTGCCTCAGGAGTTGACTCCAGAGTTTTAGCTGCATTAAGCATTCAACCCCGATGAGTTATACCGGGTATATGGGAGCTCTGTGATTGCTCTATTGAAGTCAATTGTCTTCAGCTTGAAAAATTTGCACCAATCTTGCCCTATGATTCATCGATTTAAATCAATTTCCAAAGGAACATCTGCAAGAATTACAGGATTATAAAAATGAATGAATAATTTTTCTCAATCTGTTGTTGACAGGACTAGAGGAGGGTGGATGATTTACTCCCTGGCAATCTTTAATTCTGTGTGTTAACAGGCCGGGTATAATCCTTCGTATTTATGTCAAGGGATTGTAGGACGCTACAGTGAATAGCATCAACCCCAAATGAAAGGGTGGCACGTGGCCGCCTGGGTGAGGATTTCCACAGCTCTGGTCAAGCAGTTTTCTGGAAAGGTTTGCAGAGGCATGCTTGTTTGCTACAGATTTCCCTAGGCTTGTGTTGAAAAAATAAATAAAGACATAAACTTAATGGGCAATTTCTGTACCCTAGTCATGATAAGGATGTAGTGATACTAGTATTGTGGAATTCAAATTTAAGAGTGGTATAACACTCAGGAAGAAATTTATAAAGCAAACTTTAGCTATTGACAACTGAATGACTGGCATCAGCTTTGCAATGAGAATTGTAACTCCAAGCAAAGAGAATGAGAGAGACTGAGAGCTGTAGAAAAGTCCACAGACTTCATTTATTACTTATCCCCATCATGGTGAACAACAACTAGGAGAGGAAAAAGCCCAGAGCATGAGAAAGGCTGCGGCTGGCGCAGGGCTGTGCAGCAGCTGCCCCGCGCCCGTAGGAYGAGAGGAGGAGCGAGTCGAAGGCAGAGGCAGCCCGGCACTGAGCGAGCGGGGAAAACGGCGGTAAATTATTAATTTGAGAAGTTGGATGAATATAGCTATGCTCAAATGACTTGTTTTTGCCAGTAAGGAAATATACTCCTAATAGTTTTCTAACAGCTTCCCAGCAGTTGTGTTAATTTGATTTGTCTGGAGAAAGGCAAGAAATGGGTAATCTGAAAACCTTTAAAGTGGATGGAGATGGATTCTGTGCTCCAAATGATCTCCCTCAGTGTCAGGTTTGTAAAAGCATCCGTGGCCGTTTGCCATGACCCCGAGAGATGCACGGAGTGGTTTGCAGGGTTCCTTTTTGGAGAAGCATAGATTTACCTGCAGTCAAATTGTCCTCTCTCTGGCCTACCTGGGGCTGTGGAGCTCGGGACTTGCCTTTTTGATAAAACCTGCCCTTTGGGGAGCACTCGCTGTAATAAAAGCCTAGTGGCAGAGAAGATACCTCACTGTCCAGGGTGTGTATAACACTGCCTCTGCTTTTATTTAAAACTAAAGTCTTCTGCAAACTGCAGCTGTGTTTGTCAGCATCTGAGTGATGCGTGGAACCCTGAGAAGAAAATACTTTAAATGTACTTTAAATGTGGGGGAAAAAAAAGATGCTGAGGTAAAATAGAGCAAGGAAAGCATGGAGCTCAATGCGAGTCCCATGGCGCCATCACTGCCAGCCGCGGAGGTTTCCCTCCGTGCGCTCGTTGCCCTTGGTCCCGGGTTCCTCTGCGCCTCCCGAGCGTCACACGTGAGTAGTCTCAGAGCCGCTTATTTCACGTGTCTTCAAAATACTCTTTGTAGGGCCCAAATCACAATGCAAGTTGCAGCAGTGCAATACTTGAAGATGGGGCAGGGTCAGACTTACAGGTTAGATGGACTGTGAAAAATCAGCTTTCTGGAGGAAAAGTCCCCTTGAAGTTCATTCTGCTGCTTTTAGGGGAAAAAGAAGTCCATAAGGCTAGATGTATTCCTGGAGACAGCAGCATCCTTGGGCCGCTTTGATTTAGTTTGATGTAGCTCAAGGGATGCTGTTTGGAGAAAAGTTGAGTGTTTTCTTTGTAGTAAAGATTTGCATTTTAAAGGTTCACTTAGCAACTGTGAAAACTAAAACTAAAAGTCAAAACTAAAACTAAAGCCTTTTTTTTTTTTTTTTTTTTTTTCCAGAATCCCAGGACCCTAAGAATAGGGCCTTTAAGTAAATGGTCAGGTGCTGTAATCCTAATGCTAAATTCCTACCAGTAAAATACAGGTAGTGATCCCACCATGCTGCCAACTTGGTAGAAGGAAAGCAAGGAAGGGGCCTTGAGGGGCTGTGAGCAGAGGGCTGGAGCAGGGCAGCCCAGAGCAATGTCTGCTCCTCCCGACAGTGCCAAAGCCTCCTGAGCTGCCTAATTAATGAGCTTCACCTCAGATCCTAATGAACCTACCTTCAACATCTGGGAGGTGATAGAGAGTGTATTCAAGTCCTTTCACATGCTTYGGGAAAGATGCAGGCTTCATATAGAAAAGGAATGGGGAAATAAAGAGRGGGAAGTCCTAGCTGATTATGTTGTTTTTCCTAAAAACAGACACAGGGTTTTTGCACGTCTACTGTGTGAATTGCAATCTATTATAAGGACTTGAAAGTAATAAAATACCAATGGTAATCACTGTGTGTAAATTCCCTCCCTTAATTTTCTGCATAACGGGCAATCCAAAGCAGTATCAATTATCTTGTACTCRGCCATTTGCAGAGGTAGCACTAAAGATAATGCCAATGTTCCTCATTGCAAATTCTATTATCTCTAAAAAGAAACAGTTAATTAACCCCATAAAACCATTAGTAGGTCATTCTCAGTATGTAGGAGACATCTGGGTTCTAGGAGCAATACTTCTGCCAAGAGGAGCAGGCAGGCTGGGCTTGGGTTGCCAAGAGAAGGCAGCGTCTTAGAGGCAAGAGGCAGAATAGCCAGGGTGCTGATAGTGGTTGTTGGGATGAAGGACCCCAGGACCAGCAGCAGGAGGGATGAGATTTGGCACAGCTGGTGGTAGCAGGTGGGCATCCATTGCACTGCTACCGTACGTCAGCAAGTTGCCTTGCAAGCTAACGCCCCTTCAAAATAACTTATTCTTCCTACAGAATAATGTCTTTGAGTCAACTGAGATGAGAAAAACGCCACACATTTACATTTCCGACAGTACGGGGCTGAGTGTGAAAGGTTGTCATACTTAGTCACTCAATAGAAGAATGTTTTTGTTCAGTATAACTTTCCTTAAAAAAAATATATCCCAGGGGTTAGTCTTTATCAAGCAACCAAACAAGAGGGTTTCTTTACTATATTTGGCAAGGAATAAAACTTTCCAGATAAAAACTTGTCAAAATAAGGAAAGCCAAGCTAATGTAAAAAATAGACTGGGCAGTGTTGATTTTAGGAGTAAAATGGGCCACATATGTTTCTCTAAGGCTATATGTTCAGCTCTTCCAAAAAGAGAGAGACTCGAGAGCCACCTGGATGCCAGATCCACTCTGCAGCCCCCCTTTCCTCGCCCCTCTGCCCCATGTTCCGCTCCACTGTATTCATCTTCTATGCAAAATAACAGCTTTTAATTATTATTTTGGAAAGGCTTTTATCAACTTTTTATAAGCAATTTTACTGATGCTAGGAGAAAATTAATCTGCTAACCAGATAAAGGAAGTAGTATGTGGTGCATTTAAGCTTCTCTTTTCCGGGCTTTCTCCAGAGTCAATTGGATTCTGCCTGTAGATGCCTACTTAATTCACCGAGGTTTCTGAGGGGATCAGATACATCATTCCCAAGTTATTATAGTCCATCCAAAACAGCAGATGCAGTTTCTCCAGATTAGGGGATTGTTAAAGGCTGATTTGACTTAAACTTTTATAGCAGAAAATGATCTTTTTCAATGGTATTTAAATCTTACTGTATTTAATGATATATAGGGAAATATTATCAATTTCTGTAAAACTGAATAGGCATTGTAAGTCTGTAAGCGAGTCTCCCAGCAGCACCCTCTCTCTTCTCGAGAATCCACCCTGAGGGGTTTTTAGGGTAATACTGCCAAGCTTTTACCAGCCACATCCCTTTGGCCTTTTCCGTTTCTTCTCTGACCAAGGCGCTTTCTGTCCGGGGAGGGCAGCAGGTGCCCAGCACCTTTAGCAGTTGCTACACGTGACAAGGAGAGAGTATTTGTGTTGCAGATTCCCATAC
Organism: Eudromia elegans; assembly: GCA_003342815.1. Taxonomy (NCBI): domain Eukaryota; kingdom Metazoa; phylum Chordata; class Aves; order Tinamiformes; family Tinamidae; genus Eudromia; species Eudromia elegans. The sequence goes on from PTEX01000067.1 coordinate 1,035,769, forward strand.
ATCTCCATGAAGCTGCTGTGCATAGGAGATGGGCGGGCAGGGAAGGGCAAGAGGCAGGAGAGGAGGTCAGGCCTGAGTTGGTTCTTACAGCTCCTGCTTCCCCCAGTCTGCTGGGCACATTCCCAGGAGAAAGGGATGGGAGGACGCACAGGCCCCACCATCTGCTCGAGGGTAGCGTGAAACTCTTCCTCCCACACAGGCAGGGCAGAAACACGAGGAGGGACTCGCCTCGGCAAGGGAAAGCGAGCGTGCGCGCCCGGCAGGCGCTGCAAAGGAGGTCGCTGTGCYGGGGACCTGTCTCGCCTGCCTGCCGGTTATCGCCCTGCCGAGGCACGAGGCACGTAGGAGATAAGCTCTCCCGGTGGCTGCTCTGTGTCGAGCCTCTCTGAGGAGAAGGGCTAATTAATCACTCTGCAAAGCGRCAGCGCAATTAGCTGTAGTCCTCAAGACTGTGAGCCGCAGCATGGAGAGGCACCGCGGGCAGCTGTGGCCCCAGGCTCCTTGTTGTCGGAGAATAGCCCTGTCCCCGTCATCATGAAAGGCCCCTTAAGCCATCGTGAACCAGGCATTCCAGCTCCCACAACTCGGTGCCGGCCAGGATGTCCCCTGGCTGCAGCAGTGGACGTGAGGCTGTGGACCCGGGGGTCTTGCTCTTCTGAGTRTTGCCCTGAGTACCTCATGCAAGCAGAGCAGGTCTTAGTTTTCTCTCAGWTATAGTCATAATAATACTAATGGTCTTTCTACTTCACCAGTGTGGGGATCTTTTTAGATAGTGAAACTTCTGGTGTCTGTACTGTGGTTTTATTGATCTTTCCAGAGTTTCTAATACAGTGGGGGCTCACATAGCTGTAGGTATCACCATAATTTCATCACCRTAATTTCATCAGCAATGTTGGGTGTTTATTGATGAGTTACCTACCTTGCATAGCCTAATGGAAGATAACTTATGCTACATTTCTGGGGAATTTTGACATGATTTGGGCTTGCATCTATTGACTTTGTGTTTATACAGCTGATGCGTATATTCTATTAATTTTATGTTGAAAGAATCCTTTAAAATAATATTCTAAAAATGGTTATCTGAAGCAGTGGGAAAAAAAAAAGAAAGAATGTTACCAAAACATTAGCCATCTGGATGTTTCTGCTCCACCACCTGAGTGCATTTTATATGGCATATGCATTAGAGATAGTCTCTCCTTCTGTCTTTTCCACCTTCAAGATGATGATAAGAAGCTTTTGCTTAAATCCAATGCTTATTTTACTGCATGAAGCATAGAAATACATTACTATTTTAGTGTTTGTGCTTCAAATGCTCTGTATCTTAAAATCTTGAAGAAAAATACCCATGTAGGAGGAGGAGTGAGTTGCATTCAGTGAACTGGTAGCATGCCTGAGACATGAAGAGCCTGTGGAAATCACCTGGGGAGGTCCTATTTTCCATGTAAACAGGTTCCCCGTGCGTGTTGGTGATTGAGCAGTAAGGAGGGGCAGAAAGTGGCCAGGGCAGTGGCAGGAGAAGGCTGGGATGGAGGTGCTATGGTGGGTGCAGGGGCTGCAGCTGGGGGTGAGGACAGGCAGTGGGTCCTTCTCGAGGGCTGAGGGGTGGCACATAATTTCCTTTCTCCTGTTATTGTTTGTGCTTTTGTGCTACAAAGGTGGCCTGATCATTTTTTGACCACTCTGGGGGTTCAGAAAGTGTTTCAGTCTCCAGAGAGAGGTGCTGGTGCAGCTGTACAGTATGTCCCTACCCAGGCAGCATGTGGAGCACTTACCTGCTTGCTACAAGGCTGTAGATGCAGGTGGCACTTGTCCCTTCCTCCCTGCCTATAAATCTCTTCAGTCTCCTTAGGCTTCTGCAAAACCAAGAGCAATTAACACCTCCAAAAATCAGTGCTTTTACTGTCCTGCTTTACTGGCATCAGGTTGTGTGAAGAGGCCGCCTACTTCTTGGCCCAGATAGTGATTAATCATCCGCTTTTATTGCTCGTAACTTGTCTGGCCACCTGAACAGAGAGGAGTAAATAGGTCACGTCAGCATATCCCGCTTGGTGATATGAGCTGACATAACCTGATGCGTGCGGGTGCATGAGTCACACTGCATCAGCACTATCCGAAAGGCGCCCGCGCGGGTCGTGGCGCTGAAGGCAGCTTTGGCAGAGCCCTCCGGTTGGTGGAGCTGGGAGTCACAGCTGATCGTTTAGCTCCTCTCGAGTGTTTTTGGAAAAAATGCAGTCAACCTCACACTATTTGTTTTCACACTCCCGCTCACTCACAGGTGATCAGAGCATGGAATAAAACTAAAACATCCCAAGTGTAAAATCATACCGTTCGGCGTGAGCTAGGAATGTGGAAACTGAGATTCAGAGAATCCTGGGTCACATTTCAGCATATTCTTAGTCCACTCTGGGCAACAGCTTGAAGGCAATCCATAGCTACTGCATTTAAAMGCCTACCATTCAAGTGAAGTTATTGAAGACCTACTTTAAAGTTACCGGACCTGGCTATCCCCCTTAGCTTACTTAATCCAAAAATATGTTGATTTAAACGGTCGAGCTGGCCCCAGGGAGGAGTGGGAAATGCAACCTGTGATATCCCAGGGTGTCAGGGAAGCAGGGTTCAACCCCACCAGAAGCACTGGCATTRCAGGGAGCCATCGCCTTAGGGGTTTACTGGTTGGTAGTTATGAGAAATTCTTAAAAGTTAAAACGATACTTAGGTTATATTGATATTAAATGTGTACACATGTTATCCTGAGGATATGAGTCAGGGAGATTTTGTAGAGAATTTCTTTTGTAAAATTAGAAGCATGGAAAACATGACCTCTTCGAGGCAGCCAGTTTTTATCTTTCCACACCATGTTTTCTAGAAAATAAAGATCATTTGTCTGGCATTTGGTCAGCAAAGGCTAATTTGCTGTGTTGTAAATAAACAGTTGCTTTTAGCAGGATTACAAATATCCATTGTATTTTGGAAATTCCAGGGAAAAACACTGTCCCTCTCTGTATTGTCTGGAGAACAGTGGGATATTAGCTGATATTAGTGTGTTTGGCACAAGCTGAGAACTGGTCAATACACAAAACAGYTTGGGAAGAGGAGGGCAGTTTTTTCTTTCTTTTTAATCAGGAGTGAGAAACCCGATCTGTCGATTTTAATGTGTCGGGTTTCCTAAGATAGATTCAATGCAGGGGGAGAAGTCAAAGTTGTCTTTGGACAAGTGTCTGAATGAGTTGGCTGATGGCTTCAGTCAATCATGAGGTTCAATAGAAGTTCTCAACCTGTAAATGTGCAGGAGCAGGGGATGGCAGCCAGGTTGTGTCCCTGTCAAATTAGAGGGCCTGGAGTACTGATAAGCCATCAAATCTTTCAGGCCTGTTTGAAACGGASGCCCTTCAAATGAATGGAAATTAATGGAAATGCATAATGGAAATCATTGACTTCAACAGAGATATAATGTATTTAGTTTACATGCTTCTTAATGGAAATTGATAGTCATCATTTTGATTTTAATGGAATTTCTGCAGTTGTATTGGAATGTAACAAAATATTAGAGAAAATAATATTCTGTAATTGAAAATCAATTGAGATAAATCCTATTAATAATTAACATTGCTATCTCAGAACTGTCTGATGTCTATAACTTCGTGAGAACCACATACGATAGTGGGGTGAAGCCGCTCCAGGTTTCTCTGTGTGCAGTTGACTAGGTCATCCCTGGAGGGCAAGAGAGGGGAGCCTGCACGTCAGCAACAGTGACCAGACCCTGTACTGTAGGCACTGACCCTCTGTGTTTCTTTCGGGTTATTCATGGAGTCACTTGTGACCGTTTGCCCTGCAGTACTGAGCAAAATAGTGTTGCCCCAGATCTGAAATACCCAGTGAGAAATGTSCTACTTCAGTGGCTAACATCAACAGAACTGGAGCTTGGGTTGAATGAGCTGAATTAAACATAGATTTAAAATGAAGCGTAGGTCACAGTACCCCATTCCCTTCTCATGCCACGAAAGTAATGGCACTACCATCAGCACCTACCGAGGTCTACCTGTCTTTAAATCTTTCTGAGGAAAACCTGGATTCCAGAGTGATGAGAGAGAAAAGGTCCTAGCTGGCTGTATCCCCTCTGCTCTAGGGCTGAGGCTCATGAGAGAGAGACCATTTCAGTTGCCTTTCTCTTTTTTGTTCTCAGATCATCCATCTCACCCAATGTAGATCTCTGCATGTCGGTCCTGCTTCCTGGGGAGTCAGTGCATTTCTAGGCACCGTGGGGCSCAAGTGCTTCCTCCTCAGCTCGACGTACGGAATGTGCGGACACCGTGTACCCCAGAGCAGCCGCTCCTGCCATGGAGCGTGTCCTAGACTGCTCAGTCTGGGGGTCCRCACTGCACAGATCCAGCGCTGGACAAGGCGGAGGCTGCCGCCTTCCCTTGTCAATTCTTCTCTGTCTCCTAACAGCTGTTCCGAGTGTTGAAAACAATTTGTTTTCTCTGGAGACGTAGGAGTGGTAATGTGCATTGCATGCTTTTCTCTTCATCCTTAAAGAGAGAAGAAGGAGATGCAGTATTCATTACCTCTGTGTCCATATAGATTTGTTAAGGGGAGACTTTTCCGGCAGCTGTGTTGTGCTGTAAACTTCCCAGGGAAAAGCCTTTCCGCCCTGCGCTGTGTTGGATGCCACACCATGAGGCCTGCTGCTGCACTTGATTCCTGTGCTGAATATTGTTGAAAGGAAYCTTATAAAAATAACACCAAATCCTGCAACTTTGCACAAGCTAGCGGATGTTTATTCTTTTCAGATAGTATAGCTGGGGCAGAGAAAACCTATCATAATCCAGATTAAAAATGCAGTGAAGTCTGAGCATTATGTGAAGTCTGGTGAAGCTTTGGAGTTTGTGCAACAGCACTTACTGRCTTTGGCTGTTAAGTTCCCCATGCCACGAGCAGCCTCGTTCCCCAGAGAACAGCAGTACAAAATGCATTCAGCTGATAAGTGGTGGCACTGTGCTGTACGTAGTTTAATTGAGGAGKTTTTTCTTTCAGGAGACTTGCACATTAGCAGCATTTAACAGTACAATCACCCATTTTCTATTTCATTTTCAAACTACCAATTCTAAATAATTCAAAAATAATTCCCCTGAATGCAACTTTTGTCAGTTTTTACAATGAGATTATTAAGCAAAGTGTCACTTCTACAGCAGCGCCCTTGCTAATTATACATTCAATCCCGTCCAAGTCCTCCTTTCTTTTTAATTACTCTTTGACATTTGATCTTCACAATTTTATGGCTAGCAGTCATTGGGCYTTTTTCCTGCTTCCTCCATTAAAATGATGAACTGAATTGCTTCTCTCGTAGAAACTTCATAAATTCTTCATTGCAGAATAGTTATAGTGGAAAAGCTTCTGCTTGTGCACTTCAGCTGGGGAGGGATGTTCATAAATGCCGCGTGTAGCTGGTGCAGCTTGATTCATGACCCGGTATAGAAAATTCCTAGTTCTTCTAAACRTTGCTTTGCCTCATTTAGGCTGTTTCATCAAGGGGAGCATTATTAATCTGGGCTTTTGGGAGATGGGGTCTGTATCTGCATTGCTCATGTTTAGCGGTGGTAGCAGACGCTAGCGTTTGTAGGCGAAGGAAGGGGCGAGCACTGACGTTCCTGAATCCTGACTTTCTTGAGAGAAGAAACCATCCGGCTGTGACCTTCCACAAGTGGATGAGACTGACACCAGCCACCCCGCACGCTCTGTGGCAGCGGGCAGTCTGCATTGGCTGCGGTCCCGAGGGTAAAGACACTTAGCGCTGGATGCCAGAGCCGGGCAGGACWGGGGCAAGTAAGAGAACAGGGTCACCGGGGCAGCCACAGAGTTGGCCTCAGTCTCCCCCACCTCCCTCTGTGCTTCAAATGTGGGTCACGCAGTGGAAGCACTCAGGCTGGGGGCCGTTGCACAGTGCTTAGCTAGCTTCATGTAAATACTGGGTGGGCAGAAAGTGGGAGCGACTATTGCCGCAGGAAGGGCAGCATGTGGCAAGGGCAGTRTGCGGCTTTCCTGCCGAGTATCCATCCTCCTCCGGGGTGCCCTGCACCGGTGCCYGGGGGCTGTGCGGGGCATGGGTTTAACGTGCAGAGCCGTCCAGCCCGGCCGCGGTGCCACTCACGGCCCTCGCTGCCTGCTGAGCTGCACAGTGCCAAAGCCCCGCTGCCCACGGACGTGCCTGGGGCTGAAGGGGGATTTTCAGCCATATAGTTCTAGCCATTGGTGTCTAAGCACCACCAAAATTATTATGTTAAAGGAACTAAGCCTAGGGTTTAATTTGAGCTTGCTGTTGAGCTTACTGGTACTGGAATTATTTATGAGTTCAAAGGTAAATGTTTCTTCCAGATCTCCAGGCAGATATTTCACATGTGTCTTCCTCAGGTTGCAAATACTGTTTGACATTAATTTCATCATGAAATTTCCAACAACTACTACTTAACGCACCTTATTCATTTATTTATTACCTTATTTATTTAAAAGCAGCTAACAGCTAGCGAAAGCGCYCTTTGATTAGCATGGAGAAGGACATGATGCGGATCGATGGGGTAGCGCGAAGTTTCTTGTGGCAGCTGATGTGGGCGCCCCTGCGGGTGCGCAGCCTCGCTCTCCTCCGCAGTGCCACTGCCGGGCACTGGGCAGCGTGTCTGCACGCGGGGCTGGGCTGGGGCGACGTGGATGGTGGTGCACGCCCGGACGCTCGCGGGAGAGCTCCTAACGCTTACGTAGCATAAACAGGGCGTTCTGAGCAGAACACTGACGTTCTCTGAAAAGCAGGGGGAAAAAGAGAGTGATTGAGATAAATGCGTAGCGTCCCCTTTGAAATATTTACTGCCGTGAAAGAAGGAGTAGGTGCCGAAACGTCAGAGGGAAATGATTCAGGAGGAAGTTTGGAGGACTCTATTAGAGGCGAAGTTATGAACTTCTTTCCCCCAAGGATGCTGCTGGGTAGCTGCTGTTATATCATGGCTTATTACTTTTCAGTGGTGCAATGTGACCACAGAGAGCTGCACTTGGGTTGCTCAGCCCACGCTGGGGTTTGCAGGGTCTTGCACCCGTGCTGGTGGTCTCTGCAGTTGGTGTGGGGAACTCAGGGAATACTCAGGGCATCTCTTGAGCCTTGACGTGTTTACCAAGGACATGGGGATCATCTGTGACAAACATTTCTCCAGTGCCTTTCTTCTTGAGTCATCCCCTCCAGCGGCGGCRCGTGCGGCAAGGAGCCCACAGTAGTCAGGCTCTCACGATCATTTCTCAGCGGTAGAAACAGCAACCTGAGAGGAGCAAATAAACCTGCTGCAAGTAAATGAAGGCAGCTCCTCTCCTCCCTGCCTGCCATGTGACTGCTTCTTACAGCAGAATAAAATATTCTGCAAAAGCCAGTACAAATATATCAAGCAGAGCATTGGAAGCATCAGCCAACTGGGTCCCCATGGCAGTGTGCAGGATTAATACTCCTATGTGAGGAGGACGACTCTTCTCTTGGGAGGCTGTGGCTCACTGCAGGCTGCACAGGAGACCTGGGGCACAATGGAAGCGATTCCGGTTTTCAGTCCTGAACCTTCTCTTCCATTTATCCTAATGGGAGATGAGAACCTGCTTCTGGTTTATCTTAGTTTGATGAAATCTCGAATCACCATTTATATTTTGAAAGCTTAAGTTTTGAGGAACCCTGCAGAGTCATGCCTGCTATTCAGGTGCATTCGCTACRCGTTTGAAAAATGCCCCAGATAATTACAGAGGGAAAGATAGAGGCYGCTCTAATAGGAATTTTAGAAGGAATTAACTCAGAGCGTCCTGAAAGCATAGACCTTCTGAGCCTGTGTGTCTCTTGATATCCATGGCAAGGATATCATGTTCTGTGTCGKTTTTTTAAACAAATCAATGCCTCAGGCAAGGAGTACAGTAGAAAGCAAATTGATTTAATTCTAAGTGAACTGTTCTTTACAGGGGCTTTATGTATACATTTTCTGACAAAGCACCACTTGGATGAAAAGTGCCATTGCAGATCCTGCTCTTTCACTGAGGTGGATTCAGGTGAAGAAAAACCCTCTTTACCATGGGAGCTAGCAGCAGCCTTTCCTCTTCAGGGTGGGCTCTCTGTCTGTGATAATAGAAACGCTACATTGGAATGATTTTCCTTCGCTGAGGAAAATAAGATCTTTTCCCATGTRTTATAATGTTGTTACGTGCGAGCTCCACCTGGCACTCAAGGGTCAGTAGCTGCCGAGGAGGCGGCTCCCAGCAGCCGGTGTCCGTGTCAGTGGCGGGAGGAGAGGCCCCCGTCTGCGCCACGCGGGCTCTGTGTGCTGAGGTCTCACCGGCTGGCAGCGCGGAGCAGGAGGCAGAGCCTTGGCCAAAGGAAGCAGAGCACGAAGCTGGGGAGGGAGAAAGCCCAAGGCATTGCCCACCGCAGTGAGCACAGCCTTCTGCCTTCCATCCTTCTCTGCTTCCTTCTTCCTTCCTTCCTGGGCAGCTCCTGGCTGCAGGTCGCATCCCAACCACAGCAGTGCTGAACATGTACCTGTAAAAGTTATTACCAGTGTGTCTGACTAGAGAGCCTGATGGCCCTTCAGCTGCTAATGCTGGGACTTTTACGCTCATGATCCGAGACACGACTAGTGATGAGCAAGTGCAGAGATTTGTTTACTTGAGGCGCAGGCAGCTGCTGTGCAGGGAGCTGCTCGGGCAGCRGCGGTTTAAGTGCTGACACTGATGAGGCAAAGCAGGATAGAAAACCATCCCGGCAGATAAATGTAGGAGAAAAAAGGTCTTTTGGAGACGCTTCCTCTGAAGCGCATCCATTTGCTGAAACAGAATCCACCGAGGAAGCTCCTGATGTGAGTGCGTATGCGGAGGCGGCGTGAGCAAGAGGGGAGGTTGGCTGCATTGGGCAGTGCAGGAAAGTGAGGGACATGGGACAAAGCCACGTAGGTAATGGCACAACACACAGCTGCCCAGGGAAAAGGGAAGAGGAAACCACGGGCGTCGTCTGCACCCCTTCCTGAGCAAGTGCGAGCCGGGGACAGAGGTTTCCCTACACAGACACGAGGTCCTGCCAGTGCCCTGCTCACCTGGGAGAGCAGAGCTGTGCGCGGGGGGAAAGGAGCAGATGGTAGGAGAGAAACACCGGGTTATGCTGCAGCCTTTTATGTGCCCATCCAGCATGTTTGCAGTGCGGTCATGTTCTTGTGTTGGGCTGGCTCGGGTGGAGGAAAGGGAACTGTGGCTGTACAGGCAGCTGGGGCGTAGAAAAGCCTGTGAAAACATTAAGACCCAGTGCTCATGGCAGAGCCCGATTCCCGTCCCGATGGAGGAACTGCCCTGGAGGCAGCTGCAGGTGGCCCCAGCGCGACGCAGCCTCCCTGGCGTGCTGGCACCCGGGCTCACTCTCCCGCACTGAATATAACAACTCAGACAGTCTTTCTTCACAGCTGTAGAAGACATTAGTAGGACGGGGCAGGTCAGAAGCACCTGAGCTTTATAACATGTCACTTTTCTGCCGGGAAAGTATTTAAATTGGGTTTTGGTGCCGGTGACGAGTGCATGACCTGCGAGCAGCCATGCTCCTGCACCCTGCTGCTGAGCCGGGAATGGCTGTGGGGTCGCTCCCTGCACCCTGCCTGCTCTGGCAAAGCAACCGAAGCTGAATCTAATAATGGATCCGATGATTTTATTAGCTAACACTTTTCTGGGTGATGGAGAAGGACGTGTGATTCTTCCCTGACAGTGTTTTGTGCGGTAACACCATTATAATGTCTTCACCTCCTCTTTGTGCCCCCAGACTTCAGCATTCCATACGGCCTGTGGGATGCTGTTCCCACTTTTCTGGGGGGTGCAGAGCCTCTGTGCAGAGCCTCTCCTAGCAGCGCTTGYGCTGCTCAGCTGAAGCGGTGGCAGAGCTGCTCTCGCTGGGGCTGAGCCGCTGCTGCGGATGCCGTGGCTTCCTCGGYGCTGCGCTCGCTGATCGCTGGTGCTGCGGGGGTTACGGAGCGCGYGGGCGAGCGCGCTGGAGGGGACAGCCCGAGCGCGGGCAGGGCCAGCTCGCTGCCCGCGGCCAAGCTGCAGCAGGAGCCGAGCAGCTTCCCGTGCAGGAGATCTCRCTAGGGATGATTGCGGCCTGCGTCGCATTGTGTGTAATCTGCTTATTTGCACTTACAAACCTGAAGTTAGTCACTCTGGAATATCTTTGAGCAGACTGATGAATCATCAGCWGTTGAACTGGTTAAGGCTTTTGGAAAAAAATATTCTTGTTGAAAACTAGTTTCAAAATACATTTTTTACAACATAATTATCACGTTGGATGTATTTTCTCTCTTTGTAGAAAATACTGTGCCTTCCTAAACCGATCCAGTCTTATTTGAAAACTATTCAAAAAAGTCATCAAAAGAGATACAAAAAGCCAATTACCAAAAACCTTAAGTGCTTTTTGTTTTGCAAATGAGAAATGTTCATAACAGCTTCTTCTCTTTTTTTTTTTTTTCTTTCTTTTTCTATCAAAAAAGGTATCATGGGAAATGAAATCAGAGAGGGAAAACTGAGAAAACCTGTTGGTCAACCATCATGTAATTGTAATAACACATTTTCCTGAACATATTGAGGGGTGTTCATTCTACTGAGGGCATACGGATGGGTCCAAGAGCTCGGCTCGTTCACGTTCTGGTTTGGAAACTGGCTCATACCCCCTTGGCCGTGCGCGGTGCCGCGTTTGCCACTATTGCCCACCACAGGGCAGCCCTTTGCTGCAGTCATGCCTGGCTGGGGCATGTTGTTCTGGGGCAAAAATTAACCCCACAGATGTAAGGCTGAGGTTTGGGAAACTTTTTCTCTCACTTCTTTCCTTTGCATGGGTAGTTATTGATTTCAGGCTGAATAATATTTTTAAAAAGGATTCAATGGGGATAATAAAACAGGAAGGAGCTTTACTGTGATATATCAACCTATAATCTGTAAATCAATGAAAAACTTTATTTAATGGTTTGAAACCTAAATGGATTCAATCTAATTAACTCTGTAAGCTGTAAAAGATATTTATGAGAATTAAATTTTAATAYGTATTCCCTGAAGGTAGGATAAAGCTGTGTCTTAAGCACAGATTGCATCTCCTGTTTGCTTCTCCCTACCTCCGCGGGAGTCGAGTGGTGGCCGAGCGGAGACAGCTCCTGTGAGCAGTTTCCCAGACACCACCAGCCCTTCCCAGCTCTRAAGAACGTGATTCGCAGGCTGATGGTTTGTGCTGCTCCTTTCCTAATGAAGACAGCCTTTTGAGAAAAYCACATTGAAACGTGTGCGTCTTCTACCCAATGTGCGTGTGCAGCCTCCTCGCACAATGCTGCTGGCGCGGTGGTGCCAGGCCCCGCRGCCTCACGAGCACCTGGTCATCCCCGTGCGCTCGGGCTGCCCTGCGCACAAGCGGCCACGCGGCTCTTGGGGCTGCTGCTCCCCCGAGGCACCGAGCATCGCTCGGCCCATGGCCCCTTAGCGTTGCATCGTGTTGTGTCGCGTTGCATTGCGCCTTCAGGCTGAGCGGTGCCTTGGGGCAGATCAGGCTAGTGAGAATATAGTTATATAAATGTGCATACAGAATATATTTGTCATTTTTGTCACTATACAGTCAAGCATCTGTTCTCAACTGTGTCAAAATCTATCCTTCGAAGGAGATTCAGATGGATTTATTCTGAATYGATGAGCAGGTAGCCAAAGTCTCAGTTACATTATGTGCCAAAGTATTTTCAACATTTCACCTTTCAGAAATGCAATGTAAAAGCAAGCAAATAAGCTCTGCTGTCGCAGACGCTGAGGTCTGTTATTTRTTATATTTGCCTGGTACCAGTTGAAGTCTTGGGTAGCTGCCTTTACAAATGAAATTACATTTCATGTCTTAAAACATGGCGTGTGATCCTTAAYCTGAATGGTTTCTCATTTTTTATTGTTTCTTGTTTTCTTTCTCTAAACGCCAACCGTTGCCCACCGAGGTAAGAGCTACGTGCGTGCTGCACACTCGCCCCTTGATTCCGTTCTGCCGCTCCAGGGTAGCCACTTAGCAGGAGCTAGATCAGGGCGTTGCTTTTGCTTTGCAAGTGTTTGGATTAGTTTCCTTAATTAACAAAAATCTTTAATGTCCTGTTGTCTCCTGCACTGCGTAAACACACTGAGCAGCTCTCGGGCAGCATGTACCGAATAGTCACCATGTTGCTCCCTTGGAAGAGCCCTTGCTGCGYTGGGAGCGACAGCGCAAACCTCGGCATTACCCAGCAGGAGAAKTTAGAGGGAGGCCTGAAGGGATTCGGATCGGTGGAGACCGTCATCTTCTGGAATCTGGAGTTTCAGTGAAAATGGAGCAGGGCAGTTAGTGCTGCTCACGTGGAATCTCTGGCGTCATCCTGGCAAGCGGCCTGTTGTGCCTGTGCTTTGCTTCTCCTTTAGAAAAGGAGCATGAATTGATAAAATACAAGATAAATGCATTAAAAGGACCATGCAGTGCAGTGATACATGATAATGAGAACCTTATAGGGAACAAGACTGAGATAAAGTCTGTGAGAAGGTAATCCTTACATATGCTTAGTAGCTTTCAACATGATAAAAAGAATGCTTGGATATAATATGCTAACGGAAATATCATATACTTGTGTTAACTTAGGTATCTTTTATTATCAGCCTTCTATTTTGGCAYATACTTTGAGAGGTTACATGGGTCAGGAGCATTGCGGATGGGTTCCAGCACAAAACTAATCCGGGTTCCTCGGTGGTGGAATTACCAGTTGTTTTACTGCACTGTGTTGAGCAGTGAATGACGTGCGGGGCACAGGGGACAGCCTGGCTCTGTCGGAGCAGAGCTGGCAGCGAGCTCGTCCCGCGGAGCTGCTGCCTTGTGTCAATGGCTGAGGGCAGAGCAAAGCTGCCTGGCTGCTGCCCAGCTCTAGTGCCTTCCACCTTTTCTCATGCGTGGGATTCAGGAACAAGCATTTGTTTGTTCAGMCCTGGAGTAGCTCTGGCGGGAGCTCTGCTGCAGGGGGAACGCAAATGAGTAAGACATCTCCTGCCCAAACCAGCTCCAGTGCAAACCAGCTCACATGCATGGAGAAGGGAGCCCATGCATAGGCATTTGTGTGGCTGACACCTTCATTGTTCCTCCTCGTTGATAAACTGAGGGTCAGGATGGTGGTGCTGCTGCAAGGCAGAATCCAGCCACGCGGTCCGTAAGGCTGCGCGGAGCTCGGAGCCAGCACAGAGGCTGCTCCCTGCTTGCAGCAGCCGCTGCGTGGTGGCTAGCTTGCCACAGTGGTTTTCTCTTAGGTCCAAGGCAGCTGGAGAGGACCTGTATCTAGTTCGTCTGTYGGGGAGCAGATTTAGTAATCCTTTACTAAGTGCAGAGAACTCTATGAGCTGTAGATAAAAAAAAATAGCAAATGCTGCAGGAGAAAAATTAACATTGCATCACTTTGCAGGGAAAAGAACAGTAGATAAGAGATCCGCCTGGGTTCCCGAATCCAGCCCGTTCGCCAGTGTCACGACCTGCCGCAGGTGCTCTGCTTCTCTAGACTTTCTGCCTAATCCACCACCGAGCTGTGGTTGCCATAGACCCCTCGTCTGCTGGATGCTGTGTAAGTGTGGGTAAAATTAATTTTCAGCATTCACACAATTAGACATGGTCAAAGTATTACCTTCTTAAGTCTATTCTGCTCTTCCTCTCTTTCCCTCTCCTCCTCTTACCCTCTTTCTTCCTCATCATGGTCCGCTTTGAAAGCATACGTGATAACACATAATACTCTTTTCCTAATTGTTAAGACATTGAGTTTCTTGGGCTGTCAGGGTGCTTAGCAGCCACGTTCATGTCTAGGTTTGTGTTGCTTGTTTAAAGTATTGTCTGAAGTATTCAGCTGGGGGAAAATGTGCAGTCCTCCGCATTTCTCTGAGCTCTCCTAGCTGAATCACATATCTGGGTTTTTCACCTCAGGTTGCTTTCGAATTTTCTTTGAGTTTTGCAATTAAATATACATCAAAAGCCTCTTCATATTCTGACATACCTTAAAGTTCGGCTGTTCCATGAGCCTTGCTTTCCCCGGTGCACAGGAGGAGGTGAGCCACGGATTTTGTAAACAAGTGATGCGGGTCACTCTGTTATGGATGCTCTGGAGCAGGGAGAGGGTTTTGTGCCTTGTTTCCCAGCCTCTGCACCGAGGGGGCCAGGGACTGTGGTGGTGCCCAGGCTCTGGGAGCTCTGGGCGCTGCTAGAAACCCCTGCCCGCTGCAGAGCTGCGCCCGAGCTGAGCCCTGCGTTCATGGCCCAGGAGAGCCCCACGGCAGGGGCTTAGTGAGGAGTGCCACAAGCCTCCTCCTGCGTGGGAGGCCACCTCTGTCCCGGCATAAACCTGGCAAAACCCTAACGCCGTGGGCATGGAAGAGCTGCTCTGTAGCAGGCAGCTGAGGCCTGGGGAGGCTCCCTATGGACTCCGCGACTTCCCGCGCAGCACCTGGCTCCGGACAGGCTGTCTGCCACTCCCCAGTAGTAGTGGGGCAAGCTTGACACGTGGCAGTTGTTAGTGGGGAAGTATCTCCAAGTGGATGATTGCGCCAGTGTCTTTGCTYAGAGGTGCAGTGGGGATATTACAGATGTTCTCTGCATCTTGCAAGGATTTCTGTCCTTTAAATTTATGGACATATTGACAGTGTTGATGCCAAAGGGGTGGTTCTTGGTTGAGAAATGAGTGACTAGAATGTGCATTTCTTGAAGTTTTCCCAGTGCCACAGCTGTTACTGAGGCCAAATGAAGCAGATGCAGTAGTGCTCCTTGGCTTCGCATTTCTCAAATTGTTATTCTGTTTTTACTTTGCTTTTCCCTACCTGTTAGAGAATCTCCACAGGAACAGCTGCTGCTGTTCTTCAGATCAGCCAGGATGTAGGAACCAAGTCCTCGTGGCGTTGATGTGCTTTGCTCGAGCAGGTGCTCAAGCTCTGCTACGAGCGATTCCTTGCGGTCAACTTGTGCCATTCTTCTGTGTTAGGTCTTGTTTTTCCAAGGTGCTTCAAGGAAGTCTCTGACTATGCTGGGTATTATTTATGTATAATTCACTGCAAAATATATTCTTTGAAGGAATAATTCATCGACCATATGAACAGAATAATTTTGATAAAATTTTTAGCTATTAGCATTATTTTAAAATTTCTTCTTAATCTGAGCTGAAAATGCCAAATTCTGAAACCGGCTTCCAGTGGTATTTGTGCAGGCGAGTTTTCATCTCAAACCTAGCTGCATTCTGAATGTGGTTATGTTGTAAGATTATGGTAAGAGAGGGTTATGGATTATATTATAAGAGAGGGATTATTTGGATTATGAAATTTGTAGAACAGACAGATTTGATACCGAGTCAAGATTTCAGCAACTCACCTCACTAACTTTTTTCACCCCTTTGTTTTATCCAAGTACCTATCTGCAAATGCATCTTATTTTGAATCTGTTGGGAGAGTTTAGGAGCACACTGCCCTTGCAGCACAGGTGTGTGGTGGGAATCAGGCATTCAGGCCCTGAGTGAGGAAAAGACACTCAATTTGTGCAGTCTTGCACGTCCCAGGCACGATGCAGGTTTGGGAACAGCAGAACCTCCCTTTAGCATTCTTCATATTGAAACCAAAACATTTAATGATAAACATCAGCTCACTTTCGTTTCCATTTCCTGGAGAAGATGAGACGCCAGTCAGGATGTGTGCAGCTCTAGGTAACCTCGATGCTTTGACTGGGTTAACCTGTGGTGCCACAGAAAAGCAATGGTACTACCTCATTATAAGCTTGTGCTGGCATCAGGCAAGTGGAGTGACACCTTTGAGCACTTAATTTGCTATGAATAAAATCTCTGCCTGGAGTGGACTCTGTGTGAGGCCTTTTACTCCATTCACAAATGCATCAGATTAACTTCCTTTTTTGCCTTGAGGTGGAATATGCAGTGATTGCTGTCTCTCAGCATGTGGCTTCCATGCTAAAGGTGTTTTGCTCCCCACACTAGTCAAAAGCATGTCCCTTCGTTGAGGTGATGAACTGAGCCGCATGGTTTGCACCGTGTGAAGAAGGGAGGCTTTGCTGAGACCTTCCTTCTGGTTGGTTGTAATTAACCTGTCTTTTATGGTCTTTACACCCCCCGTGTATTTTATTTCAAGTGGCTTTGTTTTTTGTTTTGTTTAAAAATGCAGTTTAGTGCTAAGTAGATTGTTCTCATTTTCTCCTAATGATACAGTATAATAATATTGTTAAATTTGCTTTCTCATTTACTCAACATAATTTTGAAATCAGATCTGAAAACATCATTTTCCTGCCTTCAGACCTTTATTTTTCTTTCCCTTTGATACTTCATTTTTATTAGCCGTATCATTTAATTACATGTAAGGCATTTTCAGATAGCATTTTTATGAAAGAGATTTTTCAGTACAGCTTTGTACTGTAAACGAAATACGACTTTTTGTTCTTGAAGCCTAATTCAGTGTCTAAGCACACAATGCCTCATTCACCCGTCCTGCACAATTGCGGCTGCATGCAGTGTCTGATTCTCTAAGATGTGCATCCGTTTCCCTCCGGGCGTGTTGGTGCCGTGCGTGTCGTGGAGGTGGTTTTCTGCTCCCGGCTGGCTGCTCGCGGCTCAGCCGCCGGGCTGCAGGGCACTGCGCTGGCTGCGGCGCCGCTCGGAGCGCCGCTGCWTTGGTGCGTGTGCCGCGTTTCACGTTTAGTGTTTGCTGCCACCGGTGACTAGGAATGATGGCGAGTAAATGGCATTGGGAGGATCACACGGGAGCCAGATAAGCTTTGGGACCGTTTCTGGGAAGGGTGTTTGGCCTCGGTGCCCATGACGAACGACTTGGCTGCCAAGCAGGGCCTGCCTGGCGCAGCAACCCTGCACCCTCGATGGGGGCTGGGATTGGGCTCAAGGCACCTAGAGGTAGGTTCAGTGCCCCAACACGTATGTGAGGTGTGGRGTGTACAAAATGAATATATTCATGCCCTTGGGAAATTCTTGAAAAAAGCTTTGAATAAGGTAGGCTACAAGGTGGTAGCCTTGGCATTTAAAATTGGGAAGGGTTATTAGTTTGATTTACATTGATTACAGCACGGGAAGAAGCTAGATCCATGCTACACCACACCCTAATTGTAAACAGGAGCCAGTTTTGAAGCTCTGTTTTGAATTATAGATGTAACGTCTTACTGTGTGATAGGCATAAAATGCACTAATCACAGAGATGAAAAGAAAATGAAGAAGTAAATGGAGTTGCTTAAATAAATTCGTGGCATRCGTCCTAAATAGGTGATAGTGAAGGCAGAGCTAGGAGCCTGCCTGTATATCTGGGGGTCCTTGGGGAGCAGTGCAGCTGCAACAGGAAGAGTTGGAAGAGAGCTGGGTGCTGACTTGAACACAGGAGGAGGCTGCAAAGCTGCACTGGGCTCCCYGCATGGAGCAGCTGCTGCTGCAGCCTCCGCTCCTGGCACCTCGAGCCCTCCCTGATCTCACAGGTGGAGCTCGTAGCCGCACTTCTGGGAGAGCTGGAAGCCAGTAACAGCTGCTGTGAAACCCTTCTTTCCTGTTTACCTGCTTGCTGCTCGCCTAGGTTGTGTTTCCAGACATCCAGGAAAGCCCCATGGACACAGAGCACCCACTTGACTGGTGGCTGCTGCCGTGTGGAAGTGCTGGAGAAGGTAATAGGGCTATAGGCAGTAGGGAGCTGTGAAAAAAGAGATGGTGGCAGCAAATAATTAGAGAAGACTTGGTTTTGTTTGTAGGGCAGTGAGGAGATGATGTGGATTTAGAGTGAAGGGTCCTGGGTGCAGGGAGAAAATGAGRTAGTGCTGGTGAGCCATGGGGCTGGTTTGAGCCTGTGCTTGGCAGCCATGTGGGCAGTGTGCAAGCCCTGGCTGCTCCGAGCTCGCCCATAAATCTTAATGCATGCTAAGGACTAAGTATTTTCAAAGATTCCTGTGCAGAAGAGTGAACGAGAAAGTCTGACAGCTCCCTTCTTTTCTAGCAGTGCAAAAGGTGGAAAAGACATTGTTTAAAGCATCTGCTTCTGTATTTCTGAAGCTGTTGCTGGATTCGTTCCAGATGAATCTAAATTGGAAGGTGTTGCAAATGCCAGATGGAGCAGGAATATATAACAGAGAAACAGTAAAGAACTGGAAATAAAGGCAGCCTCTTTAAAGAGAGACCTAAAGAAATAAAAGTTGAACAGGCCTTGAGGGGACAAATYCAAAGCCCTGGTCCTCGAAGGAAAAGAGAGACATAAAAGGAGCAGTGACAAAGGATGCAGTGAGAGGAAGGTTCAGCTACAGAGCAAGTCACAGCAGTAGCTTTTTCCCCCCTCTAAATATGACAGCTTTACTGTTGGGAGCACTTCTGTTTTACCCTCTCAGTTCTGCTGAAGCTTTGATGGGGATGTCCCCAGGCTCCACGGGGCACCGTGGCTGCATGGGCTGGCCTGGGGACAGCGCCACATCGGGTGCCGCAGGCCTTGCAAGGGGCCCTGCTCCCTGGGCAGCCTCCCGAGGGCCACTGAGTTCCAGCTGCCTCCCCTCGCTCCCCGGCTCTGCCTCTCCCTGCCCTTCCTTGGGACTTTTGTGTGACATAAGAAGGACCTGGGAAAGGCTCCTTGCCAAAGAAGGGAAGCAARTGGAGGGTTCTGCTTGGTGGGTATAGCAGAGTTCTTTGCAAGGGAGGCTTTTCACGTTGCCTCGTGTGCTTGGTTTGCAGTGACACCTTGCAGTACCTTTTGCTCCCTGTTTGGCTGACTGGGTACTTGACATGCCGTTATTTCATTAAATTATTAGCGCAGAGGATGAGAAGGGCCTGTGTGAGTAGCAAAATTACATTACTTGTTTGCTTTTGATGCCTTGCAGTCTTGCACAGAAGCACATTTGGCAAAGGACCCAAATAAATAGGTCGTAGCTCGCGGTTAGCGCAGGCACTTGGTGGGGAGGGCTGCTTGGGGGGTTTCTCCTTCACGGTCTCAAGAGCGGGAAGCCAGAAGCTCCAGAGAGCCTCGAGGGGCCTGGCTGGTGGCCCCACAGTGGGCTGCATCTCCATGAAGAGGTTTATTTTTGTGCTTGTGTCTGGGGCTCACCCATGGCTTGGGTGTGCAGAGGCAGCAGCCTGCCCAGGTTTTAACCACGTCCAGCTSGCGCTTCCAGCCGCCGGGCTGCGCGGGGGAGCTGCCTCGCGCRCTCTCCTCTCCCTCCTCTTGCTGCATGTCGGGTTTTCCAGTGGCTGTGTACATTCACGTCTACCTAAGTTCAGCATGGTGCAGCCAATGCAGTTCACAATGTATACTCTGAAAGCAAGGTTTGTAGCATTTATTTAAAATACACAAAATGCTTCGCTTCCAAGTACATGATTTGGGGAGCATCTGGGGGCAGTGTTATCTAAAAGGCTAAGAATATTGCATGGAAACTCTTAAGTTGATGGTTAGGGTAATAGATAAATCTGATTTTTAGCAAGTGCTCTACTCAAATTGAAGGCTTGAATTGCATACTTGAGTCTACATTGTGGCAGAATTTGGMGCTAGTTCAATATTCATCCTGGATGAAAGTCATTAAAAGTAATTATCTCCAGGAACAATTTTCATGAGGCTGTTCCAATTTTCAGTGAGTGTCCTTTCTGCAGGGAAAAACAACTCCTGAAATGCACGGAGACTTTTTTCACCCAGATAATAATTACGTGCTCAGCTCCTCTTTGCGGGCATGGCCACACACACATCCCAGAGCCGTGGAGACTCCGGTTCCATCCCAGCCTGCCAGGGGTGTGCGGCCGTGCGCAGTGCCTGTGCCYCGTTTGTCTGTCCTGCCGGGGAACGGACGCTGCCCATCAGCCCGTCACCGCAAGCCTCCGTGTTGTGGCTGCCTGTATGGAAGATGAGCAGCAGCCTAATGGCCTGGCCTGCTGCTTTGGGAGCGTTGGCTGAGCTCCGGCGCAGGGCCTGGGTCTTGGCTGCAGGTGCAACCTGTTTGCAATGAGCTCCTCAGAGGCTTAGGTCCATCGGCATCGCGGGCCCACGGATGCAGTCTGGCCAGCAGGTGGAAGCAGAGAAGGAAAACTCCAGATTCCTGCAYGTTGCCATGCTCTTCCCATGGCGGCTTTTCTCCTACAATTGAGACCATTAGGGCATGTAGCACAGGGCTGAGTTTCCGTGAGTTTTGCATCTGGTCTGTAACAGCCTGGTCTGTGTGAGCTTGGCTCACAACCAACCAGCCCCAAAAAAAAAAAAAAAAAAAAAAGGTATTTGAGCCCTGTTCTTTGATTTGTTATTTCTTAAATTCAGTTGCTGCTTTCCTGAAATACAACAGACCTTTGTCAAGCACCTGGCACAGAAGGGGGGTCAGTGGGACCTGGAAGTGCATCTCTGCCACCTGAGCTTGCTCTGTGTTGCCTGGAGGCCTCCACTGGCTCTCTGGGATTTGAGATACGTTTTGGTCATTGTCAGACTCGTGTCTCGGCACTTGGTGATGTGTCCCAGCGCTGTGGTCTCACACAGGCTGCAGCTGAGCAGGTGCTGGTTCCTGGAGTCGTCATAGTCCTCTGCAGGCTGTGAACCCGTGTGCTCATTTGCAGTTGCTGTGAATCAGTGTGATTTGGTCCAGCAGGTCTAGCAGGCTAAGTGTGTGTTATGGTATTTTTTTTTTCCATGGAACACTTTGATTTCTCTGCACTTTCAGTAGGTATCGGCCATGTAATTTCCAAGTATTAGCAGTGTTGCAGTGAGGGGAAAAGCATTATGAAAGGAAATAAATGCATAAACATAATGCTGTGTGCATAATAAAAGTACATTTAAGCTTTAATGTGTCATATAATCAATTGTCCATTTCATATACTGAAATCTTTCTGAGATCAAACACTTTAAAGGGGAGTATCGATGCAAAATGTAGAAAGGGAACAAAAATCCCTGGCTAGGAATCTGTTCAGTGGTTTAATGAGGCCTTTTTAGCCATAGCTCAGAGTTAAATGCTCTGTGCACTAGGATTTAGGAACAGGAGATGGCAAACAACTTTGCTCTCAATGTGTGGTAAAAAAACCTCTGTATATGTTTTATAACGAGAGAATAGTCTATATAAATAATGTTTAGAGTAAAAAGCTAGCTTAGCTGATAGGCACAAGCAGAAAGGCAATGGCCCTTGCTGTTAAAGCTGGAATAAAACAGCAGGTCCTGGGTCTCTGCATTCTCATTAACAGCTACAGAGGTAGCTTTATAAGCTGGGTGGGAAAATTTTACCTAGTCAATGATGAAGAGTTATTTATTCTTAAAGTATTTGCAAGATTCTTGCCCGTATTTCCTATAGCCTTTTAAAAAATTTCTAACCTTCTTGATGTAAGGACTTCTGCTGACAGTAGTTCTCCCTCTCTGAATAAAAATGATCTTCATATCAATCCTCAGTTTATGAATTGTAATAGAGCTGCTGTAACAGTAGTAATTGGTGAAATTAGTTTGGATGGTTAYATTAATATTCATGCAATCCTGTGACAGCACCAAGCTAATTAGTATCTTTCCCTCTGCTATTACAGTGATAAAATGGGATGGAATAAATCTGTGAGGTTAAATTTTTGCTCACAAGTGGTCACAAGTCTGAGATGTGAAGCGTTTCCGTAGGTGCCTGCCCAAGCTGCATGGTCTGGAAATAAATACTGCAGGTTCACACGAGGCTAAGCGAGGTTGTCAGTGGAAGCCCTACAAGTTCATAGATATCAAGCAGGATATGAAAGTTTGCTTCTGGGGAAACATAAATCATGTTGCTTGCTGTAATTATTCCGCAGTAAGCCTGCTGGAGCTGCCGAGCTCTGTGGGGAAAACTCCTCTGCCTTGCCCTAGAAACAGCATAGGTGCTCTGAAGCTTTTGCCATCCGTCATTTCTGGACTCCCAGAAGATACCAATGTAAGATCTGAAGCTTTTGGAAAATTGTTTTCCATTTTCTTGAGTTTTGCTGTRGTGTCTTTTCTCTCTGATGCAGAGCTGTGAAGCGCCAGGACGGAACGTGGCTGCTGTGTGCGGTGGTGCTGGGGACCGTCTGCCCTGCACAGTGGCACCAGGCACGTTCTTGCGCTGCAGGGCTCCTGTGCGGGCAGCCGGGCACCCCCTCGGGTACGGACCAGGGCGTGGGGCCGTCCTGTGGCAAAGGGCACTTGGCCTGGCCCTTCCTTGGTGTTCCTGACGGCTTTGGCTTGGAGTCCCTCCTGCTGCCAGGTTCTGCCGGGATGCGCAGAAACGCCTGCAGTGACCGGCAAGGCTCTTCCGTCTCGCTGGAAGCTGGCGGGCTGCCAAGAGCAAGGCAGCTCCTGCCCTGCCGCTCCTGCAGCCTGGGGAGGCCGGTGTCCGTGGYGCAGGGAGGCCCTGGGTCTCCTGGGTGATGCCCTGTGCTCTGCCAGCTGCCATTCCTTGGGTGATGGTGTCAGTTCACGCCTCCCTGTCGCTTGCAGACTTGGAGAAACAGAGTGCGAGAGGTGCTGCCGCCTCCCGGCGCGCGGCCGGGTGGTGGGGACTCCGGGCAGGCGGCCCCCGGCGGCCTCCGCAGGCCGGGCACGGTGCTCCCTGTGTTCCCCACTCAGCCTCTTTGCAAACAAATGAATAAATAAAATAAAGCCATAAATGAATCAAGCATTTCTCCTGAAAGCGTGAAAGGAGGAAATGTTATTAGTTCTATTTTTAAGGCTYGAGAAATGCTTGGATGCCATGGTGATGGAAGCAGTGTAAGTGCCGAGACAGCTATAAATCTCCTGAATGTCGGGAGCAATTTAGATGGAGCAGGACAGTATGTAAGCAGCGAGGAGTGCTGCCTGTCCAGCTGCCCTTCGGTTCGGTGGTAGCAAACCCAGGGAGGGCTGAGCTCTCGATGTGGAAGTCTTCTGCACGGTGTTGGTGCTTCACACAGGGACCCAGGCGCATCCTGCTGCTGCTTGGGCCCCGCCAGCTGCCCTGCCCAGCGGCAATGCCCGAGCACTCTTATTTGGGGAGAAAGATGAGAAGAAAAAGGCTGGAATCGCTTGACTGTAACTGTCTAATGACTCTGGGTACAAATGAGGTGGATTGATGCCGTGCTTACCTAGATGAGGTTGCAGTTTCRCTGCGTTCATTTTCTTGGTGGGCGCCCGTGCCAGGACGTGCACGTTTCTGCACCGCCCGGGTGAGTGGCACTGACCCGGCCCGCTGGCCCACGCCGCAGCGTTTGGCTGCAGCGTGCGGATGTTGCTGGAGGTTGCACAGGGTCCTAGTTGTGTTGCTGCTCCTTTACCCTCCAGACGAATAAATCACCAGGAGGGAGGGAGTTGGGCAAAGTAATGAAGAAGGAAACAAAACGTTCCTGCTTGTTTCCAAAGCTGACACCTAGGAATTGGCTGGGTGGTGGTAAGCCTCAAGTGCAAAGAAAGGAAAACTGCTGTTGTGCYCCTGACCAAAGCAGGAGCTGCAGCGAAGAACAGTGTCATGCAGAAAAAAATGGCCACGTCTTTATTTGTCAYGCCTGTTTTATTATCGCTGATCATAGGCTGAAAGACAGTGCCAGGCCCATCGGGTTGTGCTTGTGGGAAAGCATAGTCTGRGAACGCTGAAACGTGGCTTGCGCAGGGGTGCTTTTCGTGTTGCGATTATTCAGAAACCTCAGAATATTTTCCCGCAGCAGATAAATATCCCAACCCCTGCCCCATTCGAGGTACTGGGGCTGTGCAGCCCAGTCCCATGTTGCATGAGCTCGTYCCTGCGGTGGCTGTGGGCGTCTTCGAGCACGGGTCACGGAGCTTGTCTAGTTTGTGTCAGGAGACTGATGCGCCGAGCAGGGTCTGCTGGTCAGGGCCGAGCAGGGCACATCACAGCCCATCGCYGCCGTCAAAACAAGCTCTTCTTCCTAGAAACCTTCCGGCACCGTTAATTTGTTCTAGTGATAGCTGATAAGACCTTTTATATTCACTTGTTCAAAATTATCTGACACCCAACATTTTATTTGAAAGAGTGTTTTAAAAAAATACCCATTCAACAACAGCTAGAAACCACAGTGATTTAGAGCATGAGCTGCACACACATCAGTGTGGAGTGATCTCCAAAATCATGATGCCCATTTTAATGTGGTAAATGCAGATGCCTGATTATTTGCAGAGTACCATTCATTGCAGTGTTAATTTTGTGGATCTGATCTTCAAGCTCCATAAAGTGGTATAGCTCTAGCAAAGCCAAGGCAATTTTCATCAGCAGAGGATGTGATTCCTTATATGCAGTTTTTTTATGTAAAAGAGAACGTATATGGGATCATATCATTCCTTCCTGCTAGCAGCATTTCCTCTGTGCCTGCTCAGTTTTCATCTGGACTGGGCATATCTGGATTCTGCTGCCTGCTTTTTGTTCCATCCATAAAATGGATATGTTGGTCTTCAATCGGTGGGATTTTCTGGTGTTTGCAGTCCAATTTGCAGATAACAGCTGGCAGAGTCATGTATTTATTCATGTTTTACACCCAAGCAGACTAGACTGCCCTTAGAATTAGCAGGAATTGCCCTTTTCTGAAGGCTGACAGCATAAGAACCCGTGTTACCATATGGATTTGAAAACYGTGGCTGCAGAGGTGAGTGCTATCAACTCCCCAAGCCCTCAGCAGGTTTACAGGCCTCTGTTGGACTGTTCTTGTTTTCCAAGTGCTGCTTTTTTTCGAGCCCTGGTTCACTGAAGATGTGCAGCAGAGAGACGCAGGCAGGTTCTCGTACCTTCCTTGTCAGCAGTCTTATAAACTGCTGCTTCTGTGCAAAGGCAGTCCTTAAAATTATAAAGTGCAATTGCAGGTAAGTAATTCAATCAAAATTAAGTGAAAAACACAGTTTAGATACGGATGGCTCATTTTGATAGTGCTATTGCCACAGTGTCTGTGCAGCTTGCACAGCTCTTCCTGGCAGGCAGGGCAACCTGGTTTGTGCCTTTCAAGCCAGCTGGGGAAACAAACCTGAGGATGTAGTCTGGTCTCATAAGTTTGCGTGCAAGAATATTTTATTTATTTCAGGTACTTCTGGAAAATCAATGGGTGTCAGTGCTGTGTTGAATTAGTGCTTAGCGCCTTGCAGAATCAAGCCCTAAAAGAGATGAGTGCAAAACCTTCCAGCCATTGCCTGTTTTAAAGCGTTTTCTTCTCTCATGTTGAGGAGAAAAAGTGCTGTTATATAAACCAGGGATCTTGAAATGTTTGCTGCTTTCCAGAAATGTATTCCCTACCTTTCATCTTTGCAGCTGCTCAGGCTCCTTGTGATCTCTTRAACCTTGACAAAACTCACTTGCCGTGTATACAGACCAGCTAAGAAGTATTATGCAAAACTTCCAGTAATAACTGACAGCAAGGTCCTTACCCCTGAAAGCGAGTCAAACATGGAAAAAAAAGAAAGACTGCAAAAATACAGGACTTCCCAGGAAGCCCATTAGCAGTTTGATCCTTGGGAGTTAAGGCCAGCTTGTAGACATAGTGAGGAGCCAGCCAAAAACCATTCCAGAAAGCCAGAGAAATGCCAAGTGGAGCCTGAGTTGTTGTTTTGTTGAAGGAACAAGTTCCAAGTTCGGTCAGATGGGCCCTGCAGTTGGCAGTGGATTCTTATTTCCAGAGTCTGCTGGTCTGTCCTGTGAAGAGTGGCAAATTACCAGGGAGGTCTGGTCAGAAAGTGTTTTAGTATGTGATTAAAAGTGGCTTCATTGGCACCTGTTCCTCTTCTTTCATTTCAAAATACAAACAAACCTAACTATGTATGACTTTGACAGCATTTGATAGTGTATTGTAACAATTTTGGTATCAGGGGAGAAAACAAAACAGGCCTAATTTGCTTGGGGCAGCCACTTTGCATAGATATTTTCTATGATTAATCATTGGGTGTAATATCTCCTATATTGATTTACTGACAGCAATTTACACTGAAGTTGCACAAATGATACTTCAAAAAGATGCTTAAGAAGATAATTCTGATCCTTTGTCAGTGACTGAAAATTATGTTAATGATGGGCTAACATTGACCTGTTCYGGGAAGGTAAGGAAAAGGCAGGCGAGGACTAGGAAAGCTTGTTTCGGTGGCTGTGAGTATTGCTGCATTTTACTTGGGATGAATTTCACTACAGAAATGAAAAAGCATTTCCTTGAGGGAGCAGATATATTCTGTACCATTTTGTCTGTCCAGGCACCTACAATATTTGTCCTCTCTGTGATTTTATAGGAATGCCTAAAATTGCTGCAGGAGAAATGTTTCTGCTTGAATACATTGCTGCCCTAAATTTTWTGTATGACCTTCTTTTGAACAGATGCTTGAAGTAGTTGAAAGTTCGTATTTGGCCCAAAGAAAAACTGTATTTAACAATGATAACGGTAAGAGGGATCACAGGAAGAACATACGAGTTTCTCTGTATTTTTCTCCAGACCTGCAGCTGACTTGCAGCCCAACTGCGGCCGCTAGCAGCCCTGACTGCCCAGGACTTGGTGGGGCCTCGCGGCCCGCAGGTGCCCTGCAGCCCTCAGGAGCATCTCGCCAGCTCTGCTGCTCCAAGAACGTGGTGTCTGTGTGACCGGTACCTTGAGCTGAGGCCTCCTGAGCTCTCTGCCCCTCGGCTCTGCTGCCAGTGGCTTTGCTGCCAGTGGCTTTGCCAAGTCATGGCATCAAGCTCATGGCCAAGTCATGGCATCAAGCTCGGTAGCAGGGAGAAAATCATCCTTCCTCTCTTTCTATTTTGGTGATATGATACAGTGTTTTTTAAAAGACTGTGTGGTCCAGCTCATGCTGCTTTTTCTCAGTATTTCTTGCATGGATTTCTCTGCAGGCTACTTTCTTTCTACCTTTGACTCTCTGTAATCCAGGGGAAGGAGCTGGTGGCCTCTGCAGTGTGGTTTCCATTACGGTGCTGAAGGACAGAGCTGGTAGAGACCTTAGAAATTATTCTGTAACTAGATGCTTTTGCATGTTTCTAATAGCATGGCCCTTAGAAAGCAATTTGGATTAATTAGAATGTCCAGGCACTTTGGCGATAAAGACATGTCTAGTAATTATCCRATGTCCAGAATAATCTATCGAGCTTGTGAAGTTTAAGTCTGAAAATTATTCTCCCACAAGTATTTGTCTTTCTAGCTGTATTTCTGTTATTAAATTTGTTTTCCCACAAGTTAGATAAGAAGAAATGTAATTATTTAGCTGGCAAGCTTAATGGTGAGCTGAAGAAAACCAGTGAAGGTAAAAGAGAGATTGCCTTGTGCTTTTCATGTAATAATATATAAATATTTATACATACGTAAAATTGCATGCTGCTGATGCACTACTGAAAAGGCTGGAGATGAAATATAAGGAAATTAAAGGTGTAGATATTCATTAAAACTTCATTATGTCCTATAATTCTTGTATATATAGTAGAAGAAATGTCAAACACAGATTTGTCATGTAATTATAATCCGCTTTCACTTACATCTTGCTGCATTTCCCCATGCTCCTTTAAGCCGAAAGCTTTGTCCTGAAGGACCTTGTTAGGTTTCTTATACTCTGAGGAAACAACAGGCATTTTTGCTCATAATAACTTTATTTTAGAACAAGGAGAACATGAAAACAAAAGCAAACTGGCTGTAAACAAATAGTCTGGCTGGTGCAATTCATCCGCACGCACAGGGTCAGCGCGGTGTCCCTGGCGCCGTCCCTCTAAGCTTTCCAAATGAGCACTAAACGCTCGCCGCCGCCGCCGYGTTCCAAGGGCGGGCGGTTGTGACCTTGTAAGCAGATGAAGGAGAAGCAGAAAATTTCTTGCTGTCAGTAAGATCATCTATTCTGTCCATGCTTCTCTTTGCTGATGCTGTCACTGTCTCCTCCTTAGAGGATAAGCAGGTGATGTCTTGGATTTAGGGCTAAAGGAAACAATTGAAAATGCTGTTTGGCTTGTGAAGGCAGACGGCACCGCTGCTGCTCATCACTGGTGACTGAGACCCCATGCAGAAGCTTTCGTGAGGAGGCACAGCGGGCGTCTTTGCTACGGAGATGAGTCCTTTGGTTGTGTGTCCGTTCAAAGGTCGGAAGGAAGCCAAAGTTCAGATGGTCCCGGGAAYCATTCACCCCACAAGAGCAGTGCGGTGTCCGCGGGCGAGCTTGGGTGAGGATGGCAGCTGCGAGGGGACATGGTCCCGCGAGCGTCTCGTGGGGCCAGCAGTGCACGATTGCTTGAAGACAGGGGTGCTAGTGCCAGGGCTGAGGAAGAGCTGGTGGGATGACCCTGCTGAAGCCTAGAGATGGTAGCTGCCCAAGGAGTGTTTTGTGGTCCGTGTGGTCAGGCCAGATTTCCTAATGCAGCCTGCATAGGCTGATGCCAGAAAGTACCAGTTCCCTGGGAGTTGGGCTTTAAAAAAAAAACCCCAGCCTAGTGTTAAAGGTGATGGGCAGTTTTAGTGCCCTTCACTGCATTTTGGTGACTGAGCCCGTCCTCTCTTCCTCTTTTCCTGTTGAAGAGCAGCAGTGATGTAGCTGCACTGTGAACGGGGAGGAAGACRGGAGCCCAGGATGACAACTTTTCTCAAACAGACTTCCATCACTTGGCTTGTTCAAAGTAGTAGTATGAACAAGCTTAATTTTAAGCATGTACTTAGGTCTTCTGAGGGACATTTTCCATTTCAAGTAATACTTAATTTAAATTTTTATTTGTAAATTATGTCTACTTTATAAATGCACTTTGGACTCTATTCCTTGGGATGTCCTCTGCATATATGTATGCCAAAAATCTATTGTGCAATTCTCTTATTATTTTTAGCTCATAGGTCAAAATTAGTCATGACTATAGTTTTCTTTATTTCATTTGTCTACAAGAAAACATTTTACATTCTATTTGTCTTGTTATGAGTTAACAGCATTTTTTTTCTTTAGTACATATGCCTTTGCTGCAGGAGAGCTTGGTAAATTTTAATAGAGAGATACACAAGTACTTTATCAAGGATTTTGTTGCACAGAGGCCATCTCAAGTATCCTAGACCTTATCACTAGTGAGCACATCCAAATAAAATAAAAGGTGTTTAAGTACTTTTCTTAAATGGAGACTTCCCTTCAGGTACCTGAAATGTACTTTGAGAACGTATCTATGTGCTCTCATCTTTTGCTAAAAGTGTGTGTGTGAATGTCCTTTTAACTACACTATTTAAAGGGGTTGTGATACAAAAATACCCAGTTGTGKTCTTTTCTCCTCCCAGAGAGTTTTTTTTTTAATTCATTATAGAAAACAGTTCTCGGTCATATATACTGTAGGCCCCTGAAACTCAGTGTATCTTAGATATTTTGAAATGCTCTTCTGTATTTGATAAGGGAAATTATTAGGCAATATCTATAGGAAAAAAACAGGAGCTAATGAATTAGATTTTATCCTTGAGTTCATTCAGACCATATCTTGTCTCTAGGATTTGCAAACGTCATYATATGACATGAAGGAAGACTTCCCGCTACACATGCACACAGGATAATCTCCTCCATATATTCAGTCTTATCCTGAYTTCTAGCACAGGGAATGAGGCGTTTGTATAGGAACAGTCAAAGCGTTAATCAGCAGCTGTGACATGTTTTCTTGCTGCTCTTGACGTGAGTGCGGCAGCTCGTGATGGCGCTGGCTGTTCCCCATTGCCCCAGTGCCGTGGCTGAGCACCGCGTACGCAGTTGAAGGCTTTTGGTCTAAAGTGAGTTTATGCTACTTGACATCACGGGCTGTACTTTCAGAAGCAATGMTGCTTCCATAAGCAGAGAGGGATGTTTTGGTGCAGTGGAGTATATAGCTTTGGTCACACATTTAGTTATGTATTAGCTATGTAGCCTTGGATTCCTTTTCTTTCTAATCGTGATTACTTAACTGGAATTTCACCCTGGGCATCTTCTGTAGTCAGTGCAGAGAGAYATTTCCAGAACAGAAGAAAACAGCAGACTGTTGAAGCATGAAGGTATAAATTACCAAAAAGTCAAGCAAGAGATTAAGACCTTGCACATAATATWTTTAACCATAATTTTGCTCTTGGCTCTGCCTTGGAATAATGCACTAATCCAAAATAAAATGGTTCAGCTTAGACAAAGATGTTAAGAAACAGAGCAAAACCTAGGAATTATATTGTAGGAGCTGTATCACTGGCATGCGTGACCTGCGTGGCCTCCTGAAGGACTAATAGTCTGTCTAGCGCTGAGTACCAGGATGGGCCTGGTCGTGGTTTTTTGCCCTTGATGTGTCCTCGGTACTGGTGGCATTCCCTGAACATCTCCAGTGTTCCYGGCATTGGCAGATTCCTGAAGTTAACAG
Source organism: Eudromia elegans (assembly GCA_003342815.1). Lineage (NCBI taxonomy): Eukaryota > Metazoa > Chordata > Aves > Tinamiformes > Tinamidae > Eudromia > Eudromia elegans. Next base: position 1,066,055 of record PTEX01000067.1, read on the forward strand.
CACTTGTAACACTGTGCTGATGAGATCTGTGAAGAACTGAATTGTATGGTAAAACTACCAACAGGAGCTTGTCCATGGGAGTTCCTTCTGCACCAGCAAAGTGGTGCCARTAAAAACTAGGGATGCTTTGGGTATTGCAGCTGGGACTTGGGCAAGTGCCTCAGGACATGCACAGCTTTGCCATGGGCCATCAGCGGCCAGAAATGAGTTCCTGCTCCCTGAAAACTGACTTGTTCAAATCAGTTTTCTGAAGATGATGTTGCAAGTATTTCTTTTTATGTTGTGTGACAGTAACATCGGATTGAAGTCAAAATATCATGTCCTTGTCTTTTTAAAGTATTTTTTGTAGTATTCCAACGCATTTTTAAATGTGAAGATACTTGTAATATCATATGGAAGGAGATCAARAAATGAGTTCCAGAAAACCAGTTTAAAACACTGACTTAGTGAGCTGGTAYCCTGGTAGTTTTTAGATGATCTGGGGAAGGGGAGCTAGTGGGGGAGAAGGAAAGTTACYCTGAAAGTCTCTACTGGAATTAAGGCTGGTTGGAGGCTGTTTGGACTTGAGTTTTTGATTGTACAAAATCTGAGCAGTGGAAGTCAATCACAGGACTTTCGTTTAGACTGAAAACTAAACTTTGAACAATAGTTTTTTCGTATGATACCACATTATCATTTGTTTCCACTGCAATGGATTTATGTGTGTGTCTGTTTTTGTGCRCTCCTTTCAGAAAATTGTGTTGGACTCTTGAGCTTCTCTATGAGGCCACTTTCAAGGTCAGTGATATTTATACTTGTAGATTAAAACCTGTAAAAGATGCATAGGCAATAAAATGCTCAATTATGTGTGCAATGAATGGAGCAATATGTACACATAAATAGGACATAAAAGCTAGTTTGCTTTGTGTTCTGGTTCTAATTTATTTTTCAAAATAGTTGAGCTTTCTGAGTCTACATGTGGATGTATGAGTTCCAGTCACTGCAAGCATATTTACGTGTTATAAATGTACTTGAGGTGTGTGTACATATACACGCACACACACAGATAAATATACAAACACRCATATATGCAGTTGCACTTCTCTGTGTTCTCACAGTACCTGATTTATCAGTGTTTGAAATGCAGAAATTTACCATGGGATGGTAAATGTAAGAGGAGAAGACAGTAAATMTTCTTTCTGTCATGCTCCACAACCAAGTATAGGACACGTCCTTACTCTGGTTCTCTGATCAGCAGCTCTTTGAACAGTTGAAATACCCCTTTAGGGAGTGCCCTGATGTAAATCTTCATACTGTAGGAAGTAAGTTTCAGTCCTCAAGGAATTATTTTTCAGAATCTAGTGTATAGGAGATATGTATTAAAAATGTGCAACRACCGGAAATGCCTTATTTCTTATTTTGCTTGATGCTGTGTGAGTTGTGGAGAATCTTGATGTAAGATTCTTGATGCAMATCATCTTACCTGCATAAGAGTATCCTTTCCTATCCCGTGCACCTGATGGTTTAGACAAGCATTAACCTTATTATTAGGATTCTGGTACGAATACGGTTGCATTTTTGACACAAGTTGTTTTCCTATCTGTAATATTTAATAGACAGACTGTGGTTTCTTCACTGTGGAACAKCACTGCCTGTTTTATCTTTTGAACATATCACTTAGGCATCTCTTAGGCTTTTTGATAGAAGTAAACAAGCAGAAAAGTACATTCTGTCTAGTCACAAATTCAAAGAATACAGAATACACCTCTTTTAAGCCTTTTTTGTTCCTTTTTTTCATATGATATCTTTCTAATTATGTTTTAGACATTAAGGTGTGTCATGGAATGAAAGTCAGGCAGCATCTGTGTAGGTGCTGTTTTGCAGCCTGGAGTGGAGTCACAACATGAAGGTTGAGAAGAGTGTCGCAGCACGAGCAGCTTTGTTGTACCATGATTACGGAAATATGCCCATTACAAAGGTTACAGGGCCCCGTATTCCCATCATCTTCTGTGAGTTCAGCTAAAAATTGCTTTGAAGTATTAATTTGTAATAGACAAGATTCTGTGCTGCTTTGTTAAGATTTCAAATTACCTACAGTGGAGGCCATCTATTATTTTAATGCTGCTCTCAAGCTTTCTTGCTATCGGGACTGGAGGTGAAATATGAAGAGCTGTGTGTTCTTGCATTGCAGTGGATGAGCAATCACTGCCGACGGTTTAACTGATGTATCCTGGGAGGAATATCCTAGTTAATACTGTAAAAATCAATGAATATGTACCAGCATGTATAAATGTGTGGTGCTGGTCATAACTCACCCATGAGCTCTACAGATCAGTAAAGCTTTATCGCCTTGCTAGTTTGTGAGCATCCTGGCTTAAGTTCTGTGGCATAATTGATACTTTAAGCATTTCRAAACATTAAGTTCTGAAGTTTCAGAACAGTGCATATTCTTTTTATCTTTATTATCAATAATGCATCTTACATAGCAGATAAATAACTTTGTTGCAGGTGGGGACCGTGTGAGATGCCGCCTGGCAGCACACATTGTGYGGCAGGGAGGGAGAGAGGGAGGGAGCCCCAGAGCCCAGGCACTCAGCCCCGCTGGGAGCCTGGGGGACCCGCGGGTGCCTCAGCACTGTCCTGACCTGCATCCAGGCCAAAGGATGGACTAGGGCTGCTGGCCACGAGTGCAGTGCACGGAGCCGCTGCCRTTAGTCACAGGAAACTACAGAAGAGAAGCCAAAGTAAATTAGCTAATTTTTAGGAGTGGTCCCAAGAGTGCATAGTCACAACATGATCCTTGGAGAGGAACTGGCACACAYACAAATCAGGTAACTGCATCTGAGCATCTTTTTTCCATTTCAGTGTACATTTTTATTCTGATTTCCCATCGCTTTGTAATTTTGGAAGTGGATCTTAGAGGGATGCTTTCAAAAATGTCCCAAAAGCACAAAACCAGAAGATCTGGACTACAGCAGCAGCTTTTATGGCCTTAAATAACTTCCAAACAGGAAGACCTGCTTTTTGTGATGTTCCTGATGTGCTGTAACACAGCCGGTGATCTCATTGAAATGGTAAAGAATATGACATGCCTTGTGATAAATACAGGAATATATTTTTACCTCCAAAGGAAATCATCTTAAATATGTATGAACCTTTTGTGTCCAGGCTATAGTATGGATTGATTTTTTTTTTAATTTAATTCCCTCAAGGACACAAAGTGAAAGAGCAGTTTAATTCCATTTAGGTGTCTATTATTCTTAAAACAAATGTGCAATATTGACAGGGATGTTTAAATTGTATTCTGGCTTCCTCAGAAGTGGTTTGTTTGGTGGTAGCCAGACAGTGGGAGCAGTGTTTTGTTGCACAGGTTTGCATAACTGCTCTGAAATATCAGAACCTGTTAGACCTGGTCATAGACCCGGCTCAAAGGGACCTGTGAATTACATAGCATGTTGTATRCCTGGCTAATGGCTAATAAAACACATTTTATTAGAGTGTTCAGCGCAATAGAGGCACTTGTTGGGAYGGGAGATTTCAGAACATTTACTGGGCAGGTTATATGAGAATCTCAGCCTTGTCCCGCTGTTAGCTTCTCTGCTTGTCACCAGCTCCTGGTGAGGTCTGTGGTGGCTGCTGGGTTCACAGGAACATCATGGAGGTGGGCTCAGCTTAAGGAGGGAAACCTGGAGTTGAAGCCTGTAATTTATAGTATCCATTTCATTCTTGTACCACGTCCTGCCAGATAAGAAACAGCATGCTGAATGCCACTTACTGTTTCTCTAAAAAGAGTAGCAGTTTATCGATCCAAGTGTTTTTACTCTGTTTTGTGGCACTGTTCAAGAGCCAGGACTAGCTAATTGGTCAGAAGGCAACAGTAAAGATAACTGCAGTAAAAAACTGGGAGGCTGTTGCTGTGAAAGGAATGCAGGTCATGGAAGAGATGGAAGAGAAGTGTTTTTTTTGTTTTGTTTTGTTTTTGTTTTTTTTTTTTTTTTTTTTAAATGTCCTGTTTATTAATGTAGGAAGAGAGCCTGTAAATTCATTATAAATTGATTCTCAGTACAAGAATTTGTAGGTGTTAGGTGCTTGGAGTATATTTATTAGATATGGTTACCTATCTTGACGTGCCAGTGTTCCCTGATATGCAGGCAGGACCCCGGGAGACATCAGGGAGGAGTGTTTAAGTTGGAAGTTCTCAAATGAGAGCGAGTAAGCTGCTGGGACAGGAGGGTGCCCTTGCTTCTTAGGAGCAGTTTTRCTTACAGCCTTAATGAGGGAGAAGATATGAAAATTTGTATGAGCACAAGACATTGGTAAAACAAAACATCGATACCACTTTCAAGCCGTGTATCTGAGTATCTCTTAGTAGGTTGGGTCGCTTAATATTTTGCAGRTGCAAAAGCCTGTGCCATAAGCTCATAGTTGTCGCAAGTAGCCTTACTCCTAAGAACAGTTCATCAAGTTGAAATGTCCCTCTTTATGAACAACTGGCATTTCACTTTGTGTTTATATATTTTCTGTCTTTTTACTTTCTGTCGAGTTGATGAAAGACTCCCATGAACTACGGGCACAGTGCTAATTGTTTCAATTGCTGTCTCCTTAATCACTACAATATTTTTTTCTAGAATAATTCAGAGTAACAGTACTTTCTTGTTCCTGAAAAGGAAGCAGTCATGACCTTAAGGATAGTGAAAATATTACCAGCTTTGAAATGGGGCCAATGGCACTTACAATTTGCATTTGAGAAAAGCAAGACAGCCATGGAGCTGTTTATTTCAGCCATGGAGCTGTTTATTTCAGCCATGGAGAGCATTATCCATCATCATCCTGGGTATCAAGGAGCTGCAGGTTCTGGCAAAGGTCTCATTAACCAGAATCATTGTCTCTGAAGCAGAGGTACGCTGAGTGTTACAGTAGTTCGGGGTGGCTGATTGTCAGCATAGCASCTCGGGGGTGTGTCCCTGTCTCCTAACAGCTCGCTGTTACTGCACCACTCAATTACAGTAAGTCCTTAAATAGACCGAGCCTTTCCATCTTAATTTGCATGCAGCAGCCTGTATGAATCTTCTAGTGTTTATTCATTAGGGACAGAAGCTGAGGAATATATTGCAAAGCAAGACAGTTCAGTGAAGTGAAATTACAGATGAAAGAAATGCCCTTCTCCCTTTCCTCCTGCATATACTTTGCGAGTCCATTACCCCTCCTGACACTACTTTGTTCTCCTATCCCTCTGTCACTCTTGAGTTACCTGATACTAAGAGGTTCATTCAGCAGTGACCCTGTTCTTGCTGATGTGTTAAACATACCTCTAGCTCTCCAAAGACAGGGAATTTTGCCATCCTGCTTAGAAACTCCCACAAAAAAACAAACAAATGAAGAAGGTTAAATGAGGTTTGGGAGCGCCAGACTGAGTTGTTTTGGGCTATAAGACTGAGTTGAGGGATGATGCACTCATCTAGTAGTGTCATGTAGAATGGTGAGATAACTGCAATGGTCCAACTTGTATAGACTGGTATATATTAACATATATGTTAATCGTTTGAGTTCATTTTCCTGGTGCTTTTGTTATCTTGATATTTCTGTTTTATTGAACGTTCTCTCCCTCCAGGCCCAGCATCTCATTACATTTGTTCTTGTTTACATTTCTGCACCTTATGAAGTATCTCTGAAATTCCCTTGTAGGTGGTCGTGTTGCTCTCTAATACGTCATTAGGAATTCACCGTGGGATAAAATATGGGGGGGGTGGTGTGGGCAAACAGCACCTTGTTTGAACACCAGTAGCTTTAGTAATTGGTAAACAGAGGGAGATAGACTGAGTTGAACTGTAAATAGATTAATGCTTTTGAAAATTTTCTGTGGTACAAATGCCCTTCCTTGAATGTGCTACTTTTGCTCACGACTCAGAGGCGTTTGCCCTTGCGGTGGAACTTTTGCATGCGGCACAGTTTGYCATACTTGAAACAACTTATGCAATGTGGTGAAGCTGTTCAGATTTTTATTGCTTTGAAAATTGAATTACATGCAAACTTTCTTGTTAATTGTTTTGCTCCATTTTTACTGTTGACATTTAATTCTTGAGTGTAAAAATCATCTGGAAATGTAGTACTTCTGCAGTTTCATCACAGCATCACAGAACATCATAGGGTGATGTTGTCAATGCACTCTAGTAGGGTTTGTTCTCATCAGTATCTAGGATTGTAGGCAAAATTATTCCCTAGTCTTTTAGGAGCCCTAGAGCAAGGGTTGCAGCACTCTTTGCTTCCAGGCACACCTTTTGGGACTGGGGACCTGGAATAGGCCACGTGTTGGAGACTGGCAGCTTTGGAGCRGGTACCCGGAGCTCCCCGGGAAGGTGGGGATGCTGCTTCCCGTCTCCCTACAGGCTTCCCATTGCCTTTTTATCACTCATAGCCTTGTCTTCCTGTTACAAAAGGAGTGAAAATGAAGAAAATATAGGGGAGCTCTACCTAGAGAAAACACATTGTTAGAAACTTCAAATAATATCAATTCAAGGCAATCAAAACAATTACATGTAGTTCATGGGACACTGAAGCTGTTTCTTATGCAATTTGAGATGTAAATGGTGAACAAAGAGTAGTTGTACAAACTGATGATTAAATCCTGACACGGGAATTTTCTACATGAATAAGATCTGAGGTCTAAGCACACTCGAGACTTAGTCATCCCTCAATTCACACCARAGAGTCTCGCAGCCAAGTGAAAAGTCGTCAGGCATCGTATTTTGGTGAAGTTATTGGCAGGGTTTTGCAGTTTGTATAGACTGACACTGTACTGCTAAATAAGATGAGTTCAAGAGGCTTTACCAGAAGAGGGTGTTTTTTTCTTCTATTGTCAGAAAATCATATTAATAAAACTTAATAGGAAGTGGAAAGTAAAATCGCAGCAAACTGTGAACTTAATAATACCCTGGTGGGAGCTCATTAATATCTCAACAGGTATACTCATGCATTATCTTAATTGCACATGATCCTTAGGGAAATTGCCTTTTCTGAACTTTTCTGACTGTCCTTTGGTGAGTGGGTTCAGGTGCACCATTTTATTAATCCTTTAATAGGTTACCAGGAAGAAGATAGTGCAACTCCATCGCGTTCAAATAGCAGGGCAGTAATTAGCAGTAGTAATTATTTATGTGTTCCAGTGACTTGGCAGGGCCTTTGCAGACCAAGGGCAGTTGCAGCAGAACTTGGGACCAGGTGGGATGCAGGTGCAAGGTGCAGGGAGCTGGTGCTGCCTGGAGCTGCAGCAGCCTCGGGGCAACCTGCCAAAGAGGAGAGTGTGGGGGGTCGGATGAACACTGAGAGCAYTGGGGCAAGGAGACAACATTCAAGGTGGATAATGTGGAGATTTTCTCCTAGCTCAGCACCCTCCTTCCTGCTGCACCCCTCAAAGCAAACAACCAAACAAAAAAACCTCCTCAGGGTTTTCATTCAGTTGTCAGTTGGGCTTCGCTCTGAAGTTTCTAGTTCCAGACCTGGTGTTGGAAGATGTTTCACGTGGCTTAGCAGACCATCAGAAACACTCCCTGTTGTGCCTGCTTGCAAGAGAGACCCGGCGACTCTAGCAAGTCAACCAAGTGCAGTGAGGGGATCCAAGGAGAGCTTTCCATTAACAGAAGAAAATGAAGTAAATGAAGAATAATGTTCAATGTTAAAAATAAATTAACATTAATTAATCCTTGACACATGCGATGTTCCCATTAATCATTCACTTTTAGTGTAATCAGAACATCAACTAGGCAAGCAGCATGCAGAGTTCTTGAATGTGATGTTTGCCGTGATCTTGTAAACAAAATGAGTTGTGATTTTGTAAACAAAATGACCGCATTTGAGAAAATCCACCTCCGGCAGCCCTGGTCTGTGCACTCATTTACTGAAASGGAGGGTCCTGCAGAACCCGCTCGCTGTGTCTCCTTGCGCTGCTGGAGGTTCCTGCATCTGCCTGCATCTTCCTGCACCCCAGGGGACAGGAGCAGGGGTGGCCCCGGCGTGGGCAGCCGCGCGTGGGCCCAGCGGAGCCCTGGGCTCTGCTCTGCTGCGCGGGGCTGGGGGATTTTATCCCCTGTGCTTGAAGGATCACAACTCTCCTGCCRAAATGGTTGAGCTATTTGGAAAGTGGAGTGTAATTCCCTAAAGCTCTGATGCTTCAAACGTGTCTCAGAGTAGAAAACAGAAAAATGTGATGGAAGAGAATGCTTGCTTCTTCAAACTTGAAAGTTTTGAACAGGAGATGATCAAGTAGGAAGTACCAGACTATATCAACCTGAAASAAAAATAATTCTTAAAAAATAGCTGGTTAATTAAAAAAAAAGTTCAGTGCTATGATGAAGTTTTCTTCATAACAAGTTAACTCAAATTTTAGGTTTTTTCCTTGAAAATTGARATTTGTCATTGTTGTAATGCTTACTCGTGAAATTACGGGGCTAAGACTGAGAGACACTTTAAATCATGCTTCAAAATGTGTTTTGTAGGAGAAAAAAAACCCCACAGGAGTTAGAGGAGTCTGTTTATTTGCCATAACTGAGGCATTCCAGCCATGCTTTAAGAGTCCGGAGTGGGGTCTGACCTGTCCTCCCTGCCTGCTGAGGCTCYCTTGTGTTTTGCTGTCAAAATTCACGGGAGCTGAATGTGCGTGTTGGTGAGCAGCGACCACCCTGTCGCAGCAGGGCRTGTTGGTAGGCTGGTTAAGAGTTGATATGAGGTGTGTTTCTCAAACTGAAGTCACTCTGTAAAAACAATACAATAATTGAGAGGAACATATGGCACAAAGTACGGAGAACGGTTTCCACTTGAGTCCGTGGGATGCTTGTCCCCATGCRAGGGGAATGGATCCGAGCGCTCAAAAATGAGCGGAGGAAGAAGTGCAGGGCTGTGCTGTCCGCTGCGGAGAGGTGCTCAGGTTGTGCTGCTGGGAGGCTGCCGGCTGGGGGGAGGCAGCGTGGGAAGGGGACACGTCTTGCAGAGGCAGCTCTAAGGTGCTCTGACATATTGGGCAAAGCTAAACTGTAACGGCTGCAGTAAATACTGTAGCTATTTCATTGTTTTTCTCTCGATAGCCAAATAACCCCCTCCTGCAATTCTCCTCTTCATACCTATCACTTCACATTGTTTCTAGCTGAACTATAAGAAAGTTAAAAGAAAAAAAAAAAGCCCTTTTATTGCTGCAAGTGACTGTGACAGCTGAGAGTGTTTTTTGGACAGAAGAAAGAGGGCTTAAAACCCCAAAAGTCTCTTAAGTAATAAAAGTACTGGAGCAAATTCCATAGACAGTTTGATTTTTGTATAGCTGCAGAATATGCTCCCTTTGATTTTTACCTAAAAAAGCAGTTGTTGGCACTGAGAAATGCAAACACTCTTTTGCAGATAAAATGCATCCTACATCTCCTATTTATAATTTAAAAATCCCAGCACACTGCTGTCTCTGTATGGTTCAGTATGTGGGGCTGTAAGTTGTGTGCTGGTTACTTGGCTAATTAATAGCACCCATAACGTCAGCCTGATTAACTGTTCTGCTTAATATAATGCCATCAAATGAATAGACAAATTAAGCTGATAAGCAACCGAGCAAGCTCTTTTAGCTGCATTTTACAAATGGGAAGAGAGCTATCCTAAAATGTCAGCAATTATTTATTAAACAGTTATCGTAGGGACAGACAAATTAGGAATTTCAATTATTTTTTGAAGGCCACCATGTAATAGCGGTCAACATCCTGCTGTGTTTTTTCTGCCAGCCTGAATTTTAACTATTTAAATTTTCTGTAACAGTGGAAGGTCCTGCTGGTAACATGCAACATGCTGTCCACAAGCCACGGATCTAAAACAAATCTGGCGAGGCTTTGTAGATGATTGCTGTCTTACATTCAAAGCCTGCAGCATCCCAGCTTTCTGCATGATTAGCCATGTCTTTTTGACATTAGTCTTTTAAAACATGAGATGAAGCTGCCAAATGAGTGACACAACACATCCGAAAGAAAGGCTCTTCCAAGGCGTGGTGGATTCAGTGCTCTGACATACGTAATGACAGCCTTAACACCAGCTGAAATTTAAGCATTTATTTTGGTTTAATAATTCATAGCAGCTAAAAGTGATGCTGCGCCGGGGACCTGATTCAGCAGAGTCGCTGTGCGCAGGGATCCCGCTGGCGCGGGAGGATTTTCATCGAGGGCCGTAAACCGTGGTTGGCTCTGGGCCATGTTGGATGAGGCTAAACAGATCTTAAATAAGTCATGTACTTTGCTGTRGTTTATAATAGAAGAGTGAATATTACTTTTAAAGATAGGAACGTTTCTCAGCAAATTTTCAGGACTGTTTACTGATATTGTATGCTTTTTTGTAAATTCAGTTATCTGCTGGGTCTTCAAGGCTTAATTTTCTTTCTACCTCTCCACTTCTTTGTGCTGTAGGACTTGTTAATGTGGACAGCGTGCGTTGTCTGGAAGTGCTGTGTTTGCTCTCCTGTGCTTCTGACCTCCATAGGGCTGGAGGTGCTGAGCCCTTCGCAGTGTTGAGCCTGGAGGGACATATGAGAAGACCAGAATACTAATAAATACTCCTAGAGCTAATAAATACTTGTAGAATTGCCATGCAGAGATAGAATAATAAAGATGCCTCTATCAARGCATGAAATACTGACCTTTCCACAATCTATATCATTCAAAATATATAATCGTGCTTTCGGATTTTATAAATCTTTTCTCATTCTCCTTGGCATTTCAAGAGAGTATTATGGAAGGCTCCTTAAATTAAGGAAGAATTGGAACAGTCCCAGACACCCCAAAATTGCGCAACGGATTTTGGTATTAAGGAGAAGAGAACCCTTAAGGCGAAGAGGGACCTTGGTTATCAAGGAGAAAAGAACCATAAACAGTAACAATATTATATTCATARGTCAACAATCTCCATCATAGTTTGCAGTCCGGAGAAGAAAAAGCAGTAGTTGGTTTGTCATGGATGGATGTGGGTTTAGGACGGAGCCAAGTGATGCTCTAAGTGATCTGGTTGTGGTTCTTCTAAGGACAGGGATTTCCATGCTCAGCAATCTTCATTATTCATCTTCAGAAAGAATCAGAAATAACTATTCTTTTTTATCCTTTTTTTTTTTAATGGAATTAAAAAGTAATGTTTAAGAACTTCCCCAAGGAACTGATAAAAGCTCTGTTTGTCACCTGTGAGGACGGGGCAGATTCCACCTCTGTTGAATCACAGATGACTGATGCTAGTCAAACCAGAAAACCGATGAAAATGACATAGCAAGGAAAAGCATGGTTTGTATATGGTGTATATGCTTAAGATTACCTGCAAGGAGGATACTATGATTGTTCAATATGTAAAGTTGCTTTTAAATTGACTAATGACTTTTTGTATAAATTTCCACTTGAAATCACTGAAAAGATCGTTTCTTTGACTTGTACATTGTAAAGGAACATGACAGAGAACCACAGATGGGTGCAAGGCAGAGGAGTGAGATTCAGCTGAAGCTAACTGCTTTAGCTARCTGCTACAAGTGCAATGAGTATATGAACGTGTATATTTATCAGAAATTATCTTTTTCTACAGATCCCACAAATCAGTTATGCCTCAACCGCACCAGAGTTGAGTGATGACAGGCGCTATGATTTCTTCTCACGTGTGGTTCCTCCAGATTCCTTCCAAGCGCAAGCAATGGTGGACATTGTAAAAGCTTTGGGCTGGAATTATGTATCCACTTTGGCATCTGAAGGGAATTATGGAGAAAAAGGAGTCGAGTCCTTCATGCAAATTTCCAGAGAGGCAGGTAGGCAACGTCCACCCTTCCTCCAGAAAATGCTGTTTTCTTGTACCAACGGTTATATTATCTTTCTGGAATATACATGATTATAAAGTTGCTCCAGTTCTTTACAGTTCCTTTGTAATGGCTCCTGGACACTCATGCCTAAACTGCTTATGGAGTTTGAGAGACCTTGAAACCTTAATGGCTTCCAGTCATTTCTGGAGAAAATAGAAAATGCTGAATCTTACCAAGCTCCTGGTATTCCACCGAATAGGTTGTGTTATGTTGACATGGGTAGAAGTCAGATTTTAAAATATTCTCTCTCCACAGCTAGAGATTCTTTGAAGATACCTTGCTATTACACATCAACTTGTGTTATACTACTGATGTCTACCTTTCAAATTGCTGCCTGATTTTATATRGGTTTTTTTTCAGCTTTTCTGTTGGCCAATTCAGTTGAGAAAATTCATACCCTTTTACTTGAAGGCTCCAAGATAATAAGCAAACAACTTCAGTCACAAAGATATACTTGGCAATATGGTGTGAGGCCTATTAGCTGCTTGACATGAGGTGATTCACTTTTTTCTCTTTAGTTAAATGTTTTATTTAGTGGTATTGCAGGAGGGATGAACATGAAAAATTAATACGTTCAATGTCAGATCATGTTGCTCATCTGTTAGCAATGTTCGGACATACAGGGAAGCACAACGACTTACATTGGGTCAGGCTTAGGTGTTGAAGCATCACAAGTGATTTGACAGAAGTCCCTGATTCTGCAGCTTGTTTTTCTGTGGCTTCCTAGGAAGAGCAGCTTGCCTGAGAGGTGTGGCTGCTTCGTCAGGGTTGCATAACAGTCCCCGCTGCACAGTCATATCCTTGTGCTGCTAACTTACTCTTCAGGGTAAAGTAGTTCTAAATTTCCCTGGAGACACTAGAACGTAGGAGGACTTCAGATGGCACTTCAGGGAATACAGATATAAACCCATGACAAGCTAATTTGCAATCCAGAATCATTAAGGTTTGTAAATTGAAATATTTGAAATTGATTCTTTTGCTAGTGAGGAAAAATAATCAGAAGATGTCACTCATCCAAGCCTATCTCCATAAGTGCACAATATATCCTGACATGTTACAGAGAATCATGAACACATCATCACTTTATAAGAATAAGCTCTCTTGTGTTCTGCAAATGGAATTCATGGATCTAGCAGCCTGTAGCTGTCCTGGCATCATATCGAATATAAATGGTGTAATACAAACTATAATTCACTTACTAAATTACACAACTCACTAGCCAAATTAATAAGTGCCTATCAGTCAGACCTGGAGGAACCAGAATGGTGCAGACATTTCTTTGACGCCGCCACCTGAGGTTTCCCTTTCCTCCGGTGTTCCCGAGYCGGTCCCGCAGCGGACACGGGGCTCTTGGCAGCTGTGCACATGCTCGGCCAGGCGGCGCGCGGCGCCTTGCTCCCAAACTGCCACCGTCCCCTTTCTCAGCATAATCCAAGAAGTGACAACAGAGGATGGRTGTACTTAAAGTGAGGGGTTTAGGAAGGAAAATCTGGATTGTTTCATTATGTCGATATTACAGACGGAACCTATATTTGCATAWTTTTTTCTGTTCGTTTGAATGCATATTTATGTGGTATTAAAGAAAAATGTGTCTGGATTTAATACCACAGGAAGTGACAAAATGCCAATATTCATTATAATTTTAAATTAACATTATTTGCAAATACCCACTGTTGCAAAATGATACGAGAAGTCTGTTCGCATGTCAAGGACAAATTCTAGTGACATAATACTGTAGCATTTTATAAACTTTCTGTAGAACTGTATTAATGGCAGTTCTCCATGTAGTCAACGTAAAACACAGGGTAGTTCGTGGAAGAAGCCATAGATGGGGAGCGTGCTGTGCTGCAACGACATGTTCTTGTGTCACGGTGAGCTGGGCGTGTTCTGGGTCACAGATGTGCTGATGTGATTTCCCAGGGCATTGGCAATAGAAGTGTACAATAATGTTGGCRTGGCCTCATGACCCTGTGCCAGCGCAGGGTGCCCGGGAGACCACGGGACCCCATGCACAGGCAGGTGGCCCCTCCTGGGGGCACTGCCTGCAGTGTGTTTTATTCGGATATTTGATTAATAAGGCTGTTAGGTGGTTACTGCAGTCATAGAGTTTGTAGGAGCCTTCCAGAGAAGCCACAAACAGCTGTAAGTTTTTGGGCCCACCGCTGTGGCAAAGCTTGTAGCTTTGATCTGTCTATTCAAAAATAACATTGGAGTGATCAAGAACAGGCTATGTAATCACCAACAATAGGAGAGAAGGCTTTTACTAAGGGCAGTGTACTTGAGGTATTGAGTATATTTAATGAGGCTGAATATACATGGCCTGACTGAGGTGCATAATATAAAAATATCTTCAGGAAAGCAGCTGTGTGTGGCAGCAGGTCTTGTGCTACCCCCATAACACAGCAACCCCGAGGAAACAGAGGGAGACTCCTGCGTTGACGCTATGGCCATGCAAGGAGCTGACTGCTGCGCTCTGGCTCGCGGCTTGTAGGGAAACGGGGGCACAAATGCAACAGTGCAGGGAGGTGTTGCCTTAGCCAAGATACCTTTTCCTGAAAGTTAGTGAGATTGGAAGTATTGTCAATCTTTTCTAACRTACAAGGCATATCTGGGGTATTCTATAGTGAAATAGAGAGGATGGAAGAGAAGAGTTGCCTAATAATAAAATAGAGTTTGCTCCATTTTTCAGTGAGCTRAAGCATTCAGTATTCATCAGGAGCACTTGTGTTTCGTTTAAAGAGTTGTCCATTTAGATTTGGTGATTTGGTCCTGGGCACAAGTTGCCTGCTGCGTGCACTGCAACAGGTGCCTGCTCAAATCAGCTGTCAKCACCCGGGAAGGCTGCGGTTAGAAACAGAAAAGTCTATTTGGGGAAAGCCAATGTGTATGTGCAGACAGATTGATGGCTCATGTACTCACACACTTAGGAGCCCAGTATGCGAATAAATAATCCAAAGTAGTGGCAGAAAAATTTTTGTAGCCTGTTGAAAATATGTGAATGAGTCATGTACAGGAGGCTGTGTCTCCTTCCTCTCCGTGCTGCCTGGGTAGTGACGTGAAGGTACAACTTGCTGTTTGAGAGTTTTCCTGGCTGTAGGGGCTTCATAACTCGCAGGTCACCTGCCTCAGGTGCTCTCCTTTGAACTAGCAGACGAGTCAAGTTGAGGAAGAGTGCGGGGAGGGATGTCAAAGCAGAGGTCGTTATGTTAGTTCTTCAATACGCTGTCCTTGAGGATTTACTCCTCTGCCAGGAACAGGAACAGCCCTGGAGCGGAGTAATTAGTCAAAGTTTGGACGTACTGGAAAGAAGCAGTCATCATTAGCTCTCGGACGTTTGCCCTGTATCTTGTAATCAGTGTATTTTGGCAGAAAAGAAGATTTATTCCATAGGTACTAACACGTTGATTATCTTTGACCTCRAATCTGTAGCATGCCAATTATCCTAAATTCGTGTTTTATCCAGACTTATTTCTGTTGAATTCCTGATCTTAGGAATTGTAAGGGTGAGCAGAAAAAGCCATCYATGCTTAGCTTTTAAGTATACTGCTAGTTTATAAAGACTTTGCCTTTGAGTTAATAATTCTTTGCAAAGTGACTTTTATTATGAGTACTTCAAGCTAGTTTGAATATGTCACTGTAACTGGAGATGAAGATTTGAAACATGCTCTGCAGTCTGGGATTAATAAATTAGGAGAATGTTCTAATTATGGAATATCTGAAGGACAATTTCTGATTATTAATGAAACTATTGAATACTTGAATTTCAAAGATTACTTCATCTTTGATTTTTTAAAGAGATTAATCTGTACCAGAAGGTTAATTGCTGTCTGTAAGAAATATATATATTGAAGTCATTAGTGAAAGGCTGCTTGGATGCCTCCTAACAGAGAGATGAAAGTTCCAGCATGCATTTATTCATCTTTTTCTGTTCCCCAAACTGCACAGTTTCAGAGATAAGCACAGTGGCTGCTTTTCAGCTTGTGAAGACTGTGGTGCTTAGACAACAGGCTGCAGTACAGTGTAGGAAACTCTGCCAAGCTCGGCCTCTCTTACTTTCACCTCTGCCTTCTGCTTTCTGCATCGCTTGTGTCCAACATGCCACCTCATGAGTAAGGACCTAACCTGAGCAAGGCTGATCTTGAGCAGAGCTGTGTTTGCTTGCACAAACTAACCCTACTCTTTTGCAGGGAGGAGAGTCTGCGCCAGGCTTTGCTCCCGTTTAGATTGTATYGTAATCTGCAAACTAAGATTATTCTAGACAATGTTTTTCTCAACCTTTTGGAAGGACTGCAGAAAAAAATGACAGAAAAGCATGTCTTCTTTGTGCATTAGATAAAAACACGGAAAAAAGGATTTAAGTTCTTCTTGTACCAGTGTGCTGATACGATTATTGTATCTGCTGAAGTTTCTACTAAAGGCTTTTAGTTGTGGTGTCACATTTTTTAAAAGGTTATCATCACCTCAATGGAATGAGAAAGCAGAATAAACTTTAATCCACTTCAACATAGGAGGCACAACACTTGCAACAATCTCTTTATCTTCTTTGCCTTTTTTTTTTTTTTGCTCAGATAATTCATTCCTACAAAAAGACTTCTTTGACATACCTGCTTCTTTAATTCTTCTGTTTTTTATGAATTTAAACTGCTGTGCAGAGGTCTGCTAAGTAAGTTTTGAACCAGCTGTAGTCAGGTAGCGGGGCCTAGTGCCACAAGCTGCGGGGGCTGGAGTTCAGGGGGAGAAGACCCTCACCAAAGAGTTGCCACTGTTGGGCAAAGAAGGAACCTGGAAGTTTGAATCCTGCTATGAGCAATACTGAACAAGTATTTCTTCTCTGTCCCTTAGTTTAAGCTTGAATTTCGTTTTTAACTTGTTTCCAGCTTCGTATTTTCCAGTGAAAGAATATCTGTACACACATGCGTGCGCATATCCCCCCATGAGATACTTTGCTGTTTCACCTAACAGATTTTAAGTGACACTGCACCTAAAATCAGATGAACTGCCTTTTTGCATATCATAAATCTGTGCATTGCTTAGCAAAAACATACTGTTTGGTTTGTGTGCAAAATCAGGTGCACACAGGTTTTAGAAATTATTCTGTGGTTATCTGTGGAAGAAACTGTGCTATGCATTTTTAGATGTCTTTGACCATGTAAATGTGGAAGTATGGCATTTTTTTCCAAGGCTTTATCAGTTGTTCTGATCTCTGCCTTGTGTTTCTGAAAAGATCCCTATCTTTTGATTCAGATTTTTCATTATCCGAGTCATCTCCTGATAGTTTCTGTGAAAACCTCAGTGTGGTATGCTGTAATGTGCTTTCCGATTTGATACTTTCCTATGATGGGAGTTGACACCGCTTAAAGCCGAGGGCTGTTCAGTCACCCCGCAGGGAATCGTGCAGCATTTTGGCGGGCCCATCACTGCCTGCCATGACCCTGAACCTGCAGTTTTGTAACAGAATCTGTTTATGCTGTTGTTGGGAATCTCATGATCACAAATTTTTGCTGGATGACAGGGGAGAGTAGAATCGCTGCTATGGGGGAGCTGTACAAAATGCTAATATTTTACGAATGCAAAGAAGAGGAGTATGCTGCCTGCATAAGTTAAACAGTTTTGTTCCCGTGGCCAAATAGCAATTTGTGCCTTTTTTATTCATGGTAAACTGAAGTCTTACAGGATGTTTTTGGAGTACTTATTGTGATGACTTCCTATAAATCTCTGAATTAAAAGAAGTACAGGAGTAGGAAAGGAAGGTGAAAGTAGTTGCTGACTTCACCCTGTTACTCCAGTCAAGGAGCTGATACCTGAATGCTGCTGATGTCAGGGGACAGCGACTTCCTGGCTGTGACGGGCTTTGGTTATAATAATAAACAATCTTTTTATTTCCTGCTGAGGCGATGCTCTGGATCAAATGCAGTAAAATAAATACATAAAACTGGCGGAATATAGTTTATATTTATGCACTCAAAGCAGATTACATTTTATTTTTGGTTTTGTGAAACATTTGTGCAACTGCCCTTTTTGACATTCAATGATGTTATGTTAAATGTGAAAACACTATTTTACTTTCCTTCCTGTATTTTGTCAAATAACAAATGTTTTGTCATTTCAGGGAAAAAAAAAAGTCATTGAGAAAAATTGCTTTCTAAAGTTCCAGCAACTTAGGCACTGGCTGTTGCAGTCTGTCATGTTCAGTGGTTTTCACACAACAAACAATATCTTTATTTGGTTGCTAGCGACAAGACTAAGGCAAAGTCTTTTCTGAGATCTTTTTATTGTTGTTTTCAAGAGATAAAAATGCAATATCAGTATTATTTCTAGAGTAGTCAGCATTCCCAAATGAAATCGTGTCACATCTGTGTAGAACATTGAAGATTCTGTTCTAGAAACTTCTGAAAATGCTATATATCTCCTTGGCTGACAGTATAGCTTACAGTAATGGAGATTCATTTTACACCTTACCAAAAACAGTTTACAGTCGAGTTTTCTTTTAACTGTGGGTGATCTGCTAGAAGGTGCATTGGACTTTTTCCTCAAGGGTGTTCTGGATTATATTAAGACCTTAATAGCTCACTTCTAACAGTGGAAAGGAGTAAGCAGTGTGCAAGACAAAAGCATAGCTCAGCTCAGCAAAGGACGTCTGTGACTTTCTGTGCATCTCCAGGCTTTGGTCTGTCTTGCTGTGGCTGTTTTTGCGTAACTGGGGTCATGCCGTTTAGGGAAACGAGTGGTGCAGTCGAGGTGATGGTTGAACTTTGGACTTCTTGGTGGCATTGAGTGGAACGTGTTAGGTGCCTTGCTTARATGGCGGTGTAAATTGAAACAGATGAATCTAGGCATTGGTATGTGTATGGTATATGTGTTTTCTTATCTTTTGTCATCATTTGAATAGAAAAATGTGGTGTAGATTGTAGGCTTATGATCTTATTTGGGAAAGCACTGAAGTTGAGAATTAAGAGCATGTGGTTTAGCTCCTTCCCTGCTAGCACCCCAGCAGCAAAGCCTGTCCTAGTGAACAGCGTTATGACTCGGTGATTCAGCTAGCAGAGGTCTGAGTAATTCTTGCTTCTCAAACAGATTTATGAAAAATCAATAAAACAGAGTTTGGGCAGAAGACAGGCAGTAAAGATATTATATGATGATTACCTTAGCACCTGCTTATAGGAGATTTTAAGCCAGCTCCATGCTGATACTATGTGCAGAAACTTGCACTCTATTCTCTTGACTGATCTCATACATCTGGTTTCTTGTGAAAAATTTTCAATATTGGATCATTGTAACAGACTTTTGTTGCAGTTACGGCATTAATGGCTTTAGTGACAAATTACTGCCTTGTTATGGCACTTACTGAACATTTGGAGATTTCTTTTCAAGAAATAGAATAAAGTTGAATTAGAAAATTGTTGTCACTAAACAAATAGCTTCTCATGTCATTTAAAAATGTGACCCCAAATTTAGTATAGCATGGTTTCATGGTTATGTGATGTGTGTCATGTGGGTCAGTTGCAAGAAAGTGATTAAGTCTTTGTTACTATAAATCAGAAAAATACATTCTTGCACCTTAATTTTTACCAGTGAAATAGGACACAGTCTTGCCGTGATTTTGTGTTTTGCTGTGTGCATGTCCCATGACAGAAGCCGAGAGGGTGGTTTAATGCAGGTTCAGTAAATTATTCACCCAATCCCAGTGCTCTTCGTTTGTTGTTTGGAAGCTGTTCTGCATCTGAAGGGCAGTATGTGCCCCTCGAGGAAGATGTGGAGCACTACAGAGGAGAACCAGAGAAGCAGGAGCATTCGCAGGTGTTTGTTTTGCATCCATCACTTGCAGGGAAAACCAGAAACTTGTAGAAAACTATGGTGGAAACGTTAGGGGAAGGGGCAAAAATTATGTCACTTTGCATAGRGAAGTGTGAGGAGAAGGTTGTACCTAGGTACAAAAGCAGATRCTGTTTGGGGGAGAGGCAGGAGTAAGGAGAAAACAGGGAATTCAGCTTTACTGGACCAGAAAGGAAAGAAAAGGTCTGTGGAAGTGGAGTSAGTAGAAGTGTCAGGGGAGGATGAGATGCAAAGCCATGCACTGCAGTCTGCTAGAAGTGCTTGGAGTTGGAAAGAGTGAGTCAAGGCAGGAGAAGTCTGTGAATAAGAGGGAACTGCTGTGGAGAGTGGTTCAGAAAATGACATTTATTTCACCAAAAAATAAGTAATTTYTGAAACAAAATGGACTTTGAATGTGAAGATTAAAAACTTCTACAAGAAAAGACAGAAATCTTTCCTGAAGTCCATCCTTTGTGCCAGGGGACAGTGGCACTGGACTCCTGGGCTGTTGGACCTGAGGTCCTCTGCTCTTCTCTAGGCCTTTTTTCTRCCTCCCAATCTATCTGAGAAAGGAGTGGAGATCCAGAAACACGGCTCCTGCTCCCTCAGCACCGAGGGGTGCCTGGTAGTCTGTGCCATGCAACGTGTCTTGTCAGCTTTACTGGAGGACTGAAAGGAATTTCACAAAAATCTCCTYCTGGGGAAGCCCACTTGCTGTCATTCTGACTTTCCCAGTGGCAAATTGGCGTTATTTGAGTTACATTGAGGTTTTCCCATGGGGTGTAGTCTGTTTTACAAAATAGGATGACTTGGTTGATACATCACAGCAGATCAGCTCTAAAAGCAGTTCCGCCTCTTAGGGTAATATATAATCAATTGCAGTAAGGCATTCCGGTTTCAGGTGTTGAAATCCTGCATCCCAGGAGGAAAAATAAAGTACCATCTCATCTTATACCTTCCTTTCTTCACAGTCCTGTTTCACTTTGTGATAAAACAGACAGCGTCCTTCTCAGCCATGGGGGAGTAGCARCACATAAATAATTCTAAGATGCATCTTCTGGGAAGCGCCTCTCCTGCCTCTTTATTCCTTCTGCCACCTCCAAGAACAGAGAAGAGCAGCAAACCCTTCAGGCTCGTGGAAGGTGCCATTCCTGTGTTGCTGGTAAACTCACTGGCGTACTGAAAATACTCCCTACTGACTAGTCAGGCTTCAGCAGCAATGAAGCCTCCTCATGCCAACTTGCTTGTGTAGATAAAAGAGATCAGTAAGAGGAAAAAGTCCCTCCAACTTTGTATATGCACACCATTTTGCAAAATCGTGGGGGGTTATGTTATAAATTAGGATTGAATTTGTTTTTCCTTTTTCCTTAGGTGTTGGTGGGAAATCTGTTTATTTTGGCAGCGTGTGAAATACCTGGACTTTTTGCTCTAGTGCAGTAATTCAACTAGATACTGTAGCTGAAAGTATGAACAGTAATATTGTATTTTAAGTGGTTTACATTTAGAGCCAGGCCATTGAGAAGATCTATATACACAGTTTACATATATAGCAGACAGTTCTGTCTTCTTTCCTGTTGGTATTTTCAGAATCATGGCTTTTTGAACCTATAAGGTGTCAGGATACTATTTAGCTTGATCTTAAAATGGAAACTAATGACCTTTTTTTTAACAGTTTGCCAKTTTTTGTTAAACAAAACACAGATCTAATGATGGCACTGCCCCTCCCGCAATTAATCCTGTGTCTTGTGCTGCTGCTGTGGGTCTYGGAACCCGGCCTGGGAAATTGTGAGAGGTAATCACCACACATGGATGGATCCTAGTCATTGCKCACAGCATTTTTGGCCTGTTACTAACCCAAAGTTGGTAACAACAAAAAAGACTTGCTATGTATTCCATTGTATTAGCAAGGAGATGAAACAGATTAAAGTTTGGGTAATGGAAAGGCAAATCAAACATGCTGACACTCACATGAAATTTGGATTGGATTTTAGCCTAGCACTGGATACTGCAGGAGATCCTTAAGGCGTCTCCTTCCTAATGATAAATGGCAGCACTTTGCTAGATTGCTGCGTGGTTGCTAGAGCCCAAGTGTGACAAAACGAGCAGGCATCTGCGTTCCAGGTTTGGTTTTAAGGAAARGTGTTCTGCTTTGGCTTAGACACGCGCATGATCTTTGCAGCCTGTGACGTGTGTATGGCTTGTATGAAAATCTGTTGCACAGTGGTGTCATTAGGGGCTCATTTTCCCTTCCCAAGCCAGCTTGCTTGCTTGCTTTAAGCAGATGTAGTCTGAGTTAGAATCCGAAAGAGCAGATACACAGCACCTCAGCTTCTCACACTATTCAGCAGCCCTCATATGAGTCTGGTAGCAACTCTGATCGTTTCCCCTTTCCTTCGCTCGAGCTTTCGGGTGTCAATATGTCTTGGTGCTATTTTGTGAGTCTAAGTGTCATGTTCTTATGGTGATTCTGCTCTGTGAGCCGTGGAAGTGCAAACTGCAAGGTAAGACATATTGCTGACACGGGACCTGCCAGCCTAACTAACAGCTTAGGGCAGTGATGTTCTTTTTGAGCCTAAGCATTGCAGCCCTCACCCCCGTGAAGCAGAAACTTCTAGCAGTGTCTGTGTATTTTAATTAAACTCACTGATGATAAACACACTGCTGATAGAGGCACAGCTCTCAGAATAAGTGCTATCCTGCGTGAAGGTTGCTTTTTTGGTACAAGTACATTCCTGCTAATGTCCTAGTTCTAGAATTAGAAAGAAAGAGGCCCTCTGTGAAAACTAAAAGGTAAAAGAGCTTCCAGGCAGCGACTGCCTTACAGTTAAGATTTTATCCAGATGCAAAAGCCTGGTGGTTGCTATCTCAGCTTGCAATCAAGAAAAAACTCTCTTTAAACACTGATTAAATGCAAATTCTAACTTAATTCTCTAAATATATTTTTTCTCCCCCTAATGTCACTAATCCATATATCTAATCCCCCTTTAATTAATATTATTCTCTATTTGAATGTAGTTCCTTTTCAAGCCTAATACATTTTACTCAGAATACTTGGTCTTTCTTTGCAGATACCCCTGGGGTCTTCCTTTGGGCTTGGACCTCTCTGTCTGTCCATGAACTTCACCCCAGAATATCCCCAAAACTGAATTAGAGCAGAGCAGRCCGAGGCTAGCATCACTCCTGCCTTTCTGGCTGTGTGACCAGCTTGGCAGTTTTACCCCTTTCTGCTTGGAGTATCTGCTGCTGCATTAACCCAGAGGCCAACTGGGTCGTATCTTGCTGGCTTTTCCAGTCTTGGAAGTGTCAAAAGTAGTTTTTTTCAGCGGGTGAAATTCTAGCTGTGGTATGAAATGATGTCTCCCCTACCTAAACCCCTGCATTTTACCATTAAGGACAGTAGTGTATCTGTAAAAAGACCCTTTCAAAGCTAGTGTGGCTGAACCTCCTTATACTTGGCTATACTCAGAGGCTTGATTATTTCTGATAATTCTRCTTCCTCCAAACCAGTTAGATGGAGGCCTCTGTTGAACTACGTTGATCAGAGCTTTGTAGGGTAGATGTCTTCATGTTAAGTTCTGCGTTGGCAAGTCAGGAAGCTGACTGTGAGCCCGGTGTGTAGCCATTCGAAATGTGGCAGCTTTTCTGCTTAAAAAATGAAAGATTTTACTTGTATGAAAKATCATGTTTTAAGAAGAGTGCAGGATGCAGATGTGAAGCAGCAGGAAGCTTTTTGACAGGTTTTCATTGACTTTTCATTGCTTTTTATATATTTCTTTYAAAGCCAATTTTATATCTGGCAAAAGAAAGTCTAGACATTCTTTAAAAACATTTACTAGCTAATTAAGATTATACTGCTGATATATCGCTGCTGGATAACCCGTGGACTGTGGGTAAAGAAATGATCTTCATTTTTGCAGCATCTGCCTTTTGTCTGGCTTGTTTTTTATTCCTGGGGATTGCTTTTCTCATATCTGAGTATTTCAATATCAGAAGCAAATCCCACTTGTAATATTATGTGTGGACATCAATATCTGTGGAGAGGAACCTAAATGTCTTGTATTTTCCAAGGTGCTGGGCATTTGTGGTTTCCATTAAAACCAGCTGGAGCTGCAGTTGCTCTGCACCTAGGGAAGCTGCTAAGTAGCRGTGCCAGTGTCACACAATGTGCACATAGCACATGGGGCTGACCGCTGAAAAGTGCMGCTCTGTAGCTGTAGTGCAGCAACCTGGTCATGGGGCTTGTCTCAGAGAAAATCCCAGAGGGAAGCTCCTGGGAGTATTGCTATTCCCTTTGCTAAATGATCGCTACCCTTGAGCCTGCTGGTTTGTCAAAGGGTGTTTATTTTGGGATTGGATGGAGGCAGATTTTCTTTAGTCACTTGTTTATTGAAGTTGTTCTTATTTTGCTGGCTCAAATCAAGTGATAAGAGCAGTGTCCTGTTTGCCCCCTCAGGATGAATTTGAACTCAAGGTTCCAGCTTCTGTTGCTTTTAAGTAGATCTGTGAGCCAGCTCATTCCTTGTGTTCTTTGTTTCTATGAAAGCACAGCACAGTCTTTACAGGCAGAACTTGATGTCAATCCTCCAATTGCTGTAATCAAATAACATTTATTTATTAGCATCAGGAGGGAAGACAGAAGTATCATCACAAAATTGCGGCTAAAGTGTGTGATACTCAAACTGTTCCTTGAAATAAATGTCTTTTGAAAAATCTTTACAGAAAGTGTAGCCCCTTTCTAGGTTCTTCACACTTAGATGCCCTGTAATGCCACCATTCTGCAAGATGCACTAAAAAAGCAATTAGCACTTTTGAGTGCTTTGCAAAATTTTATTAGTTTTCTGCCTCTTGAGGCTCTTGCAAATAATGCTGTTTCACTAAAGATTTCTTTGATGCAGTATTTTTCTCAGTCTTCTCTAGTAATAAATGAGAGATGAAGTTACACTGCAGTCAATCCTGCAATTTACAGTCCTACTTYCTTAAAAATTTCAAAACTCATTGAAAGTACCTCTCTTTAAAGTAGCACTGTACTCTTTCTCTTTTACTCCCTAAGAAAACTGAAATTAAGGATAGCAGATATCCAAGAAAGTCATTCTTTTAACCTGGGCACTTGGGAACCTATCTGCCTTCTTAGCCAATTCCACAGATTTCCCTGGGAAGCAGGGAAAAGGCTTTCTCAGACTAAGAGGAAGAAAAGAAAAATTAGCCGAAGCAGTGGCTTGCCCTGAGAGATAGACTGCACACTTGCTGTAGTAGCTTGGAACTGTACCAAAACTCTGCATTACGGAAATTGTATTTTGGAGAAGTGCAAATCTTTTTTGCTCCAGGGGCTAATAATCCACTAAAGGGTCCTATTTGTGCAAGCACTTTGGTGATGCTGAGCTGAAAACTCCATAGCTGAGGGCCACGGAAGCTGTTCAGGAGCCAAGTGCGTGCTTTGGAGTCCATGTGAATCTGTCAATCAGGTTATGAATTGCTCTATTACTATGCATGAGCTGCACAAGTAACCTATTGACCGCTGGTTGCCTCCTGGCTGTGTCCATGGAGGCGAGCGTGGAGCCCGTGCTCGAGTTGAGGGTTCCTCGCTAGTGTGTGCGGAGCCCTGAGCGCGTCCTCGGCCGCCACCGGGCACCAGGTGACACTTGCCTCCAAAGCTGAAGATCCCAGATTTGCTG
Organism: Eudromia elegans; assembly: GCA_003342815.1. Classification (NCBI taxonomy): domain Eukaryota; kingdom Metazoa; phylum Chordata; class Aves; order Tinamiformes; family Tinamidae; genus Eudromia; species Eudromia elegans. The sequence goes on from PTEX01000067.1 coordinate 1,091,363, forward strand.
GTCCCTAGTGCTGAGCAGAGCGTTATTTCACATTAAAACAAGTCGGTGAGAGAAAACAGAATCTGGCCCTGAGTAATATCATGATGGAATTGAAGCACAAGTGCTTTACTGGTGTTTGTGTGAGTATATTTTATTCTTAGTTATGGAAATGCTTGTCTTCAGCTTCTGAGCTTTCCCTGCTTCGGCAAGTGTACTCCTCTCAACAGAACACCCTACAGCTATGATATAACTGCATTCATTTTCAGCAGATGCAGCTCTTTTCCATGGTTCTCAGGTCTGCGCTGCACATAAACAAACCAAGATAAAATCRTTTTCTGTAGTTCTGTTTGATTTTCTGGAGAGATTCCAATGATTTCTCGAGCATGAAAAATAAAATGCATTCCTCTTAGCATTGTTCAAATTCAAACAGGTTTCAAAGCAAAACCTTTGCAGTTCTTGTCATCTTCAAAAAGCTCTTCTTAAAGTAGAATGCGCTTGGTTAAGCTTTAGTGTCGGCCTTTTTCTTAAAAAGAAGCCAGGAATCATAAACATTAAAGATGGGAAAGATGTAATTTGGATATCAGTAGTACTTAAGCTGCTTTTCTCTTTAGTATGTGATCATGAAGAGGTGTGTAAGCATCTGGTTTTGAATATGGGATTTTTTCTGCCACATCCTTACTTATTTGCAGATACGTCCTTTGCTCATCTGAACATCTCTGTGTCGTTATGAATTGCTCTCCATCCGAGATGTGCTCTGCCTGTCTCTAACTAGCTGATCCGTATATATCCTGTTGTGTGTGATGGCAAATCTGCAGAAGAGAATCGTTCACTAGCTGAGGTCTTGACCCTGTTACTGTCAGTGTGCATACAGATGACTGCATCGCCACGGCGCCAGTTGCGAGGTTGTGACCGGAGTTGCCAAAAGCAGGAGTGTGAGCAAGTCTACATATGGAAATGAAACATCCGCTTGGACACTAGGCTACTTAACCCACCATCATACATAAATGTAGGAAGAACTGATACGATTTGTGCAATTCTGCTAGGCAGGGGCTGGCTGGGTGATATTGAACATGGTCTTCACCTTCCCATCGTGGGATTTGCTGCCTATTTAAATTCTAATTTTAAGTAAAGAGCATAAAATTATGTAGCTTTATAGCTTCCATTCCTCTCTGTCTTTCCTCGACTATGGAAGTAAAACTTTCTTTAGAAATKAATTACGTTATTGCATGGCTGCAACACAATATATTTTATATGTGTATGCATATGTTAGAATTATTGCAGGAGACCCCTACAGTGTTTTTTTTTGTGGGGCCAAAAGGACAGCTGTGACTCATAGATGAGGCRTATCTCAGCTTTTTCCTCAACTCAACGTTGGGGTGGAATAGAGAGAAAAAGGAAAAAAAGACAAGAACTTTTGGCTGTATATGTTTCTTACAGRAACAAAGGTGGTTACCGGTTTGTTTTTAAAGTTTAACAGGTACCTTTCATTTATAGGGTTGTATATTGTGGTATGGAATTGTATTATGTGCTGAATTATAGAAAAGAGTGTTATTATGGAATTACTCTAGCAAAAGTCATAATGACAGCTCAAAATATGGAAATAACAGTCATATAAAGGAAACTAGTGATCTGGAGACAAGATCGGGGAAGAACAAAATCTGAAATATTCAAAAGCAAAGTATATGACAATGACATGATCAGACAAAGAGTCACATTATTTTAACTAAAAGCCATATTTAGAACAGCCTGAGAGAACATTTTCTGGGTAGCTAAATCTGCCTAAGTGAGAAAAAATGAATTATCCTCTCAACTTTTGCTTTTCGTGATCAAATGTAGGGCTTGGGGGAATGGTTTTAGAATGAAGATCAGTACTGTCATTACATCAATATGACTTACTGTAAAGTCCTGGGCATTGTGACTTGGAGATGGAAAGGTTGCCAGGGTAAATTAATTAGAGGAAAAACATGAAGAGTAATTGGTCATAAGGGCTCATAGATGTGGCTGTTGGTATTCTAGCAAGTGTGGCATCGTCAAAGCATATATCATACTTGGCAGAAAAATCCTCTCAGCTCCATGAGTAACCTTTGATTCATAATAAAGATAGCTGTAAGATTGAAGTATATCCTGAATCTTTGAAGTAATAATTTTCTATTTGCAAATTGTAGCAACTGACAAGAAGTCAATAAAGATATTATGGTTTGGTCTCTCAGTGATTAATAGCAAAGCAGCTTACCTATCTTCAACAGATGTGTAAGTTTTTATTCTTTCATGTATAGAATTTTCTTTAAAGCGGAAATCTAATTACATTTTCCAGTTTAGCATCTTCCATGGGTACAGCCTGACACTATCTTAGATATACCTGTGACCAAAAAGAACTCTTCAAAATGTAAAAGAAAGTAAAAATGTAACCTGCAAGTTACATGTTACTGTAATTAGCTTACTTTTTTGCATGTAAAGATGTATACCAGGCTGTTTACATGCAGCAAATTAAGGTCAACTTCTGCTTGYTGATGAGTCTTGTGTGCATTGCTCATCAGATTGGCCATACAGTCAGTGCTTTAAGATTCCAATTGATTGTGGCAAACTGTGCCAAAAGGAGACAGATTGCTTAGGAGGTTGAAGAATGAGACAATAACTTCCACATTCAAAGCTCTGAGTCTGGTCACGTTTTACATAGTGTAGTGCATGGTATTACTTGCCATCACTCTTTGTAGGCACATTTTCTTTGAATAAGTTAGTATTTTAGGAGGAAACATCATCACAGAAGAAACCTTACCTGCCAATATGAGATAACACAGACACACTCAAGGAAGAAGGGTAGGTGTCATTTGGGACTTCCTTTATTTGCCAGACAGAAGATGGGGCCAGAGCCTGGAAAGAAGAGAGAGAGAGAAAGCTTGAAGCACAAGTGAATCGGAAATGAAGCTCTAAAAAGGTTGATTAGTCAGTGAGGGAGGTTACTTAAAGATGGCCTTTCAGTTTAGCAGGAGGGGCTGGGGAGGTTTAATGCTGACTCGAGAAGTAATGGCCCCTCTTCTTCATCATTTCCAGATCATTATCAATAGTCATTTGCCACTCCATGCTTCTCYGTGGCTTCTTGTTCCTGTTTGAACTATAATCTGCAGCAGAGCCATCGATCCCATGATCACTTGCACTTGGATTCTTTGCTCTGAGTATAATTCATTGCTCTACCGTGCCAGCTCTCCTCCAATCAATAGAAATGTATATTCTTGTATTTAATATGCTGAATATCCTTAAGGAAGCCAGAATGTGTCTCAGAATTGATTCAAATAAATAAGTCTACTGAGATTATGAATAACAATTCATAAGGCTTCATTAGTGACTTTGGGGAATAGCAGTGTTGTTTGTGTACTTGTGAGAAATTACAGGAGCTAAAAACCAACATCTGAACTCAGTTTTCTGTTTCATATAGGTACTAATACTACTAAAAACTACCAAGTGAAAGGAAGAGCAGTTTGTTCTCTTCCACTCATGTATATATTTAGTTAATATCCTTTAATGCATAAAGAGTAAATAATTTATATTATTTAAGTCAAAGTGATTTTTTTTTCACCGTTTAAATCATCAGTATGGCATTTGGTACTGTCTTCCACTTGAAAAATGAACAGTTTGGTATTCCACTTTTTGATTCTCATGCCCTGGCATCATACAGTTTAAAACCATATATGCATATTTGCATTTAAATACATATATACACATGACCTCTTTCATGACTTAGTGTATCTTTTCCTCTGTGATGTAAATGTGCATTATCTGCCTATTATTAGGGACAGATAAATAACAGATGGAGGAGCTAAATGACTTTATTGGGATCTCACTAAGAGAATTTTGCAGATAAAGAACTTGAACATACCCATCCTTAAAATTCTCTAGACTGAAGTATTATCAGCTGTAAAAATTTACAGCCTCTAAGTTTAAGGTAAGAAATAGGTTACTGAAGAAACTGTATTGTAAAAACAGTGCAGAAACATATGTGTACAGGTTAATCTGGCAGTGGTAATGAAATCATTTTAGGGACTTTGTTTTGAGTTGGTGGGGCAGGATTCAGTGACATGGGGCTGCCYGGAGGAGGCTGGGCTGGGGCAGCACTGCTGTGTGATAGCTGTTTGATTCTGTCAGTTCATTTGCTAAGCTTCAAGTCTCAAATCGTATACATGCAACGAACCTATTCAGTCATCAGTTAGGATACTGTATGTGATTTCTGTATTAGTTAAATAACGTTCTATTATATCACTCTCCTTTGCCTAGATACAGTCTTTTACCAGTTACATCATTCTTATTGTAAACATTCAATGAAGCAGTTTTTCCACAAAGATAAAATAAGAAAGTATGTTGGAAACAAAATGTGGCCAAGGAGGTTAGCAGGAATACAGCAAGTGGCCAAGGAAGTTAGCAGGAATACAGCAAGTGGCCAAGGAAGTTGGCACTCAGGAGAGACTGGCATAAACTTTAAAATCAATGTCTGATTCAGTGTTACGACATATCAGACAGGCTATTACTGAAAAACTGAAACACCAGACAGCATCAGGCACTGGGAAAAGTGACCAGACTTATCACATGGGAATGCAGCTTGGAAATAGAGCATTTTGACAAAAATGCACCTATATACAGACTATGGAAATTTTATGGCACAGAAGCATGGTGAAAAACTGGAGAAGGGTAAATTCTGCTCTCCGCTGGTTGCTGGAGAGTCTTTGAATATCACATCAGATGATTCATAAAATACTTGTTAGGGAGCTTAGGAATGGGGAAATCTATTGAAATATGATTATTCCTGTCCTTGCTTCGTGCATGCTGGCAGGAACCCCTGTGCTCTAGGGTAGAGGTGAGCCCAATCACGGGAGTGAATATATGGGATGATTCAAGCCCTGGACACAGTTGAGGCTTGGTTACAGAGCTTCCTCCAAAAAAGTACATGGTGAGCGTGTTGAGAGAGGACATTACAATTAAACTTGATATAGAGTAGTTCAATATTTCTGATAAAAGAATTAATCTCATTTTTGTCTAAATGTATTTTTCATTCCAATTTACAACCATCCTGCATACTTTCAAGCTACTGGTAAGGCTGATTAAATTGTAAAGCAAACTTTTAAATGAAAGGATCCATATCTAGCTACCCTTGTTATCAGCTCCAAGAAATTAAATTTTCCATAAATGACTTACTGTAAAACACATCAAACAGACTTTGGGAAGACAGAGGCCAAAAYGGCCATACCGATTACATCTTGATGGGAGGTCGTCATCAGAAAAGAACCAGATAAAATCCAGACCTGAAACAAGGTCTTCCGTTTTCTTTCCAACAGATTGCTAATTTGCACAGTGAATGTAAGACCGTGAACGTTAGTGCTTACCTTAAAATACTCTTCAAGAAGGTTTTAAGTAGTCAGGAATGCTACGCTTATCTGAAGGAATTGGAAATGCTATTCTTTGTAAGCCATTTTATTACTGATTGGTGTTATGTAAGATACTCTAACTCTTATGTATAAGCTGTAGAGATTGATGTTCCCTTCTTCAAATATATGTATCCATTATTTCTTCAAAGATGTGTTAAAGTGAAAGAAGCCCACTAAAAATTCCCTTTTGCTCTAGTTGAACTCAGACATAAACCAGAAAAGCAGGGTGCTCGCGATCCTAAGCAAGTGAAGGTTAGAAATGATGCAAAGCTGGCTTAGCTTGTCACACAATGTGCGCTTCCCATCTTGCACTTTACTGTTTTCTCCAACTTTTGTATGTGTGTGTTTATATAGGGCAGTACATATACAGTTCTGTGATGCGTTGTGGAGATCAGCCTCTTACACGTAATCCCTGCCGGTGTGTATATCTTAAGCCTCACAGGTGACAGACGTAATCGTGCTGGATTTGCACCTGCCCTCAGCAGCGAGTGCAAAGATGAGGCTCCGTTATTCCGACGGGTTTGTTTGTGAATCTGTGCGGTTGAGGGAGAGAGATCAAGGATACCTGACAAATCCCCGTTGGTTGCACCATACTGTGAAATAAAATGTTGCTGTTTGGCCCATGTTGAGCTGCTTGTTTGGAAGAAGGACCACAGGGGCAAGTGGTGGCCGTTGTTGTAGCATTGCTRCAATTTTACATACAAAAGCCCCAAGCCTGTGTTTTCCTGTGTGAATAATTCATGAAGCAAAAGCGGTGCCTTTTGCCGAGCTCTGTCTGTTCATCTCGTTGCTTCCCGCAGGTGGATGCCAGGGCGGCCGAGGCAGCGGGGGCCCCGGCGGTAGGATTGGAAGTGTCATCTGCCCGGGTTTGAAACAAACACGATCAGATAGGGGGAGAGATGCAGAGGAATCGAGTGCCTCTGGACATAAAAAGGGAGCGAGTTGAGGAGCTGCTTGTTACTACACTGCCTGCCCCAGTTTGTTTGGTGTATGAAATCTTTAGAAACAAGCTGCTGAGTAAGGATGTATGGGAGCAGTAGGATTATATTGGTACTCTATCAAAATTATAGACCCAGTGGCCTAACTCATTGCAGACCACCACGTTAGTTCAATCTGCTGCCTGGCAGCCTTCCTAGAACAGATGTTACCCTTATGCTTAAAATAATAATTAAAAACATAAAAAAGGGCAACTCTACCAACCTCTACATCATTATTTTTAAAATAATGTGCTGCATGTTGTTCAGAACATCCTTGGGATTGCTCCAGTCAGTGTGTGAGAACAAAAATAACATTAAGGTTGAAAATTCAACTGGGAAAAAACAGGATGTGGATTCTGCAGCTCTGCCATGGGTGAAATTCATGGCTTGGGCCAAGTTGTTTTTTGAGGTTAGCTTGGAAGAAYTGTAGAATTGTGAAATTGCTGTTAGTTTGGGACTACAGCAGTGCAAACCGCTGGCTCTGCTGTGCACTGATCCCTCTCTTGCCTGTGGTTTCAGGGTAGAGCTGTATGGATGTTTAACTTGCAGTTTAAAGCATGTTGTTTTTATTATAAATTAATACTTCAGTCCAAATGAAATGGATGTGGAACTTTATTTTATCTCAGTGCGTGTTGGTGAAGAGGAGTTCAGATTTGTTCCACATGATCTTGAATTTTAAGTTAACCTGAAAGAAGGAAGACTTGAGGCCTGCTTTTTACCAAAGATGTGAGCTTTGTTCAGAAAACTGCTTTTTTAGTGAGATGAAGTCACATCTCCTGYATGTAGGTTGTCATGATGTGTTTTGGTTTTGGGGGGGAAGAAAAGCAGCTCAATTAACTGTATTGGCCATGGTCTTAATCTATGATTTTRCATTAAATTTATTTTAATTTGCATTTTTATAATTTTAATTCACATCCTGGGGCCAGGTGTTTAGGGGGAGGGTTTCTTACCTGAGCTCAAGGGAAAGGACAAGGCTGAGTTTTTTATTACAAGAATTTCAGGGCTCCTAGACCAGCTGAATCGTGTTTTCATGAAGCTTCTGGAAGGTGATTTCAGGGGAATCGTCCCTCCCTCTCTACCCCAGGCAGCCCCAGCCTCTGGCCGCTGCTGTTGTTTTGTTGTTTGAATCTGGATAGAGGAAAAAGAAGAGCCAAGGAAGGAGGCTTGGGGTATTTAGACTTTTTATTTAATTTAATTTTATTTTTTTTATTTTGTGATAAATTTGTGTCCTGAGGACAGAGCCACTTCTTGCCCCTCAAACTGCCTTTGCCACCTGTAACTGCCTGTAGTTACCTCAGACTCCCGTTATGGCCTTAAACTGCCCCCTGGGCTGCGCTTGCTGAGAGGTCCTTGGGGCGCTTTGCCCTTCTTCCCTCTTCACAAACTGCCCTGGCTCTCATCTGGCTTTCTTGGCAGTATTTGAAATCCAGAAGTCAAAATATGCAACTCTTACCTGGAAGGAAGGAAGGTCTTTCCCTTCTTTATGTTTACATAACTTTATAGCTTTACATAATTTTTTTTTTTTTTCTTGGCTGGTGTTAATTGAATTAGTCATACTGGCAAAGTACTAAAAATATTTGCTTATGGGAATTTCTCCTCGGTTTAGAGTCAACATTTGATTCACGGAGTTTTGCTTCAGTGAGTTCTTTAATAAATGAGATTACTGATAGGAAAACATGTTTTCTTTGTAAGTATTAGATGAAAATATAGAAAATACTAAGGTAAGGAAACTGAGATGGATTCAAGTTCTATGTTATAATAGTTGTGCATACTACTTTGGCAARTAACCTGTTTTGATTGTTTGTTTTTAAATTGATTTATCCCCTTTGGCTTCTTGCCTTTCAGATAACAGTGTTTGAATGATAACAGGCAGTATTTTTCTCCTGTTCTCCTAATCCTTTGATTCTGCTCAGTCATGTTTTGATTATTTGTTGCCATCGTGTGCATCCACAGTGATAAAATAYATTTATTGCTCAAGTTGCACGATTTGTAACAAATCATAAGTATGCACATCCCTKGGTTTTAAACTCATCAGTAATTTGCTTTTCAAGGTTTGTTTTGCTGTGTTTAGGCTTATGGCCATTTCTGTTTRTTTGTTTGAGAAGGGCCTTTTGCTTAATGCCTATAAACACATAAGCTTTTGAACTTACAAAACACATATTGAATCATGAGGTAAATATCAATAATTATGGGTAGAAGAGATGTGCTGGAAGATAGGAATGGGCTTCAAGGTCATCGCTCAGGTTCAGTGTTTGCTGTTCCCCAGCTCTGTTTGCTGTGACATTTCAATCTTTCTTTTGCTGGKGGAGCGTGGGTGCAGTGGCCAGAGTGCCCCCTCCTGGGGACCTCCTGGGGGGACACCCCAGTGGCTCCCTATGGGCAGACGTGCTTCTTGATGGTGCATTTTTGCTTCAGAAACAGAAGTCATCATAAAGGTCCTGCGTTCTGGGTAGGGCTGCACAGTGCTGAAGGACTCCTCTCATGATCTTGCTCTGCTGCTCCCATTTTTCCAACTCATAAAACAGAAAGACCATTTTAAGGTTTGTGTATGARCACAGATTGCCTTCGTATTTGCGGGTTATTTGGAGGGTATTTTTGTTGTTSTTCTAACAAAGCACAGGCAATAAGCTAATGCGAAGAGACAATGCCCAATGCTTGAAAAATAAGCCTTGCAACTGCAGCAGTATATTAAAAGGAATATAAATAATGAGCCTGAGCACTAAGTTGCAAGTCACTGCTAATTTCTTGCTAGTCTCGTGCAATTTCAAATAATTTTGCAGGAGTAGAGCGTTCTCCTGTGGAGCTGCAGGATCCCATTTACCCCTTGCTTTGCTCGTGCGTAGCCTCTGTACTCATAAAAGGCACTTCACAGGTGGCTTCCTTTATCTACCCCTCTTGTGCCAAGGAGACCTTACCTTGTTCTCGATGTGATGAACCACACAGAGATATCATCTGTGTGAAAATGCGACTCTGCAGGAATAATGCAGCAAAATGAAGGCATAAAAATACCTGTTTTGCAAATAGCATGTTCTAAAATTGCCAACAGAGTTATTTGTAATTTYTTATACCCTTTCCCCCAGTTTTAATTCAACTAGGCTAACCATAGCTTTTCAGGCTATGAACAGAGATCTAAAATGTGGGTCTGGAAGCAGTTGTGAAATGGCAGATGGATGAGGCTGTCATGAAAAGAGGGAGTGAGAGAGCACGAAAGGAGCGTAAGAAGTCTGTTGTTTTTCAGAGTTAATTTATGACAATTAGAGGGTAATAAAATAACAGGGGAGAAGCATGAAATTATTTTGATGCATTGGTCTTCCTGCCTTACCGTGTTTGTTTCTTGTGCTACATGGGCAAATCCTGACAGGGAAGGAAGGAGAAAGTCTGTCTCTTCCTCCCCGAGGCCAGAACAGCCATCCCTGTGCTGAATTTCTTTAGGATCATATTAGTRTAAAACAGTATAAAATGATTAGTTACGCCTCAACAGGGGATAATAAAACTATTTTAATTGTTCTATGCCTCTTTTGAAGAAGAATTTGCACCATGAATTTGTATTACAAATTGGACAGGTTTGCAATATTTGTTTAGATTTGATTAAAATGGAATGTATAGCTCTGGAGAGTCATGGTAACCAAGCCAGCTATACACAGTTTCATTTATATTCTACTCTGCGCTATAAATATTATTATATAGGTCAGCTAGGATCCAGATCTGTTATCAAAAGTGACTGTGAGCTCAGCTAAAATCAAAGGAAATTAAAAGAAGCCTTGAATACCATTATCATCATCACTAGCTSCATGTTTAGTCCAGAAATGCTTCTTTAGGTTCTGTTCAGCATTACTCCCAGTCTCAGTCTGCTAAAGAATGGTAGTAAAAATACCAATTAGAGATAACCTGAAACAAATAGATGCATTAAAGAAGTATAAAAATACCTAATTTTTACGTTACTAATTATAGGTAATATCTCCTTTTTAATTATATTTCTCTGGGATTGGAATCCTTTGAAGCCTTTGTAAAAACAACCTGCCGTTTCTGCAAACGGTTGGGATTGTGGAGATGTGATGGAGTTGTGAAAGGAGCAGCAGTGGACAGATTGATGCTAAGGCAGTTTTAGGAGATAGAATGATTAAAGTAGGAGAATTCTTAGAGATATTATGGAAAAGGTGGAATAGCTATTTTTCCTGGAAATATTCTAACATCTGATAAAATGAGCTATTTGTAGCAAAAAATACCTAAGAAAAGGATTGCAACATTAAAAAATAATCAATAAGTGTTAGGCATTTAAGCATTTCTTTTTTCTTTTGACTCTAGTGAGTGCTTTGAGGCTCTACTGCCACCCTGCCTTGTCTGCATAGTCTGTACTTGGGGCAGAAAAGAAGTAGATGGAGTAGATGGAAACTTGCATAAAATGCCAATCTGGGTGGTGTGATCCATTCTTRCTTTCAGTTCTGTTAATGCATTTTCAACATATTAATTGTTCAGGCAAAATAGAGACAGTCCTTTCTGAAGAGACACTGAACTCTCTTGTAAGGACTAGAACATTCCATTAAAGGTTCCTGATTTTAAACAAAAATGTTTTACTAAYGTTATGCAATTGTATTGCATAATTATGGCACAATTAATGCAGTGAGGCTTAAGGCAGAAATTTCTAATGAGCACCAAGTTACTGTGGAAGAGCATCAAGCTTTTATTTTTCTTCTGTGGTGTCCTGGTGCCAAAGTTGTAAAGCTGAAGTGATTACAGTGCTGGAACGTTAGCTGCAGCTGGACTCCACCCTACAGCCGAACGTAGTCCCKCGGGGTGGGAGCTGGTGCCTCCAACTTCCACGAGCCGCTCTGGAAAACCCAACTACCTCTTCTTTTTTTAAGCATAGATTTTAGAACCTTTGTTGTCTACAGGGTGCTCTGCATCRTTCTCCTTCAACCAATAACCTTCACCATTAGGCAGTTTTGAGGTATTGGTCTGGTTTCACTGATCATGTCTCAAAATACCTAATTGCTGAGCAAATATGCTGATTGGAGGCAAATTTCTGTGATCTCATAAATCTTCATAAAATGAGCTCTAATTGAGCTAGTTTCTGTCAGGGCAAGTAAGTGTGTATGCAAAAGCAGTATAGATTTTGTGAAAGAATTGTTTTGGTTTTGATTTTTAAAAATTTTCTTGTCCTAGATTTCTGATTGATTTCTTACTGAGTTGTTTGAAATGAGTGAGGTCTCTTTTGCTTTAAAATTGAGCTTGGACTTGTAAGTGTAACTTCTATCTCACTAGTCTTTGGTTGCCCAGGTCTATGTGCAGTACTGCTAGCAAAGCTGCTTTACTTCTGCTTGTTCTTGCTCATGCTTGTTCTTGCTCATGCTTTTCAAGTTGATACGTGTCTCCTTCTGTACCACATAGGAGACCACTTGATTTATGTTTATTTTCAATCTATTGCTAAGTCTTACTGCTCAGGGGCCAGAACTTCAGAGTGAGTTTGACATCAGAAGGTTCAGAGTTGTGCTAATTCAGCAACTTAAAAGGAAATAATTAGGGAGCATTGTTCCTATGGAAGCATTTGTTAGCAGTTCTCTCAGTGGGAGCACATGCATTGGCAAGGAGTCAGCATCCATTCCCTGTAAACCAAGACACCAGTCCAGGCAATGCTGTGCACTCAGTCACAGCTTTTATACTTGTTGGCAGCCTAGTGAGTAAATCTTTGCAGCCCCTGTTCCTTTCTCCATTTTATATATATATATATATATATATATATATATATATAAAAATATTTAACTATAGATTTAACTGTCTTGACTAAAGTTTTGTTCATTTTGATTTACCATGGAAACAGGTGATCTCTGAGTTGTATTTCTACTACATCTAAAGTTGAACCTGAATGATGGAGTTTGGACTGGCCAAATCAATTACCATATCACGATGAACATAGAAACTTAGTGAGAAGTTTGGGGTATCTTGCTGTCTAATTTTTGAATTCAAATTCTGCAAGAAGTAGTAAGATGAAGGTGGAAAAATTGTTGAAAATACCGTATAGTTAAGCTTAAATCCTCCGATTAAATAAATATACATAAGGGGCCATCCACAGTAAATGTGCGCAAAGTTGCTTTAACTAAGAAAACCATTCCAGTAGCGCTTGAATGTCTCCTGGGAGTGATCCTTAGCTGTTCACAGGAGGGCTATAATTTTGGTTTAGATCATACTGCAGCTGGTGAAAAAAAGTCCAAAGACATTCAGTWCAATTGGGCAGAGGTAATCTGTGCCACTGACTGCTTTAACCCTTTACCATGAAGAACTTGTGATAAATTAAATGTGACTGTACACAAACCATTCAGGCCCCAAGTTAGAGTTGAACCAGAAACCTACAGTAGGTGAGCACTTGTTTCTACTTATTTTAATTTCTCACTAAAAAAACTTTTAAAGATTTATCCAAAGATATCATTTTTGCAAGATATAAGAATAGGGAGGACATTTTGCAGCAGTGAGTTTGGCAATGGTGGCAAAATATACTCTTGTCAGTACTGTCTGTCTTTTGTTTCTCCTTGGTGTGGGAGTGGTAGAACGCACATGTTGAATTTCTCAGGTTCTCACTTGTGTTCCTACCTTTACTTSTGCTGTAGCAACTTACTGCAGCTGTATCTTCTACGCACTTAGAGATATTACATCTAGTTAAGTTACAGCAAATAGAACAAAGATTGATAAGAGGCTAGTTTAATGTAGCTCTTAAAATTTGCGGAGATTAGGAGTCTGTTTTGTTGGACGTATATCATTGGGAGCTTGGGAATTGCTTTCTGAAGCCATTTTACATTGGCAAGTAACAGATAACTTTCTCTGATAGCCCTTTTATGTACAGGTACGGCTAAATGGAAATGAACCACAAAGGGAAATGTGACTGTTTATCATTATTTTTGAATTTCTTTAACATTATGTTTAATGCATCACTGCTTTCCAGGTAGCACAAAGCAGTCACAGCTAGAACAATGTTTAGGGGCAGAGCAGGGCAATCCACAGATGCTCCTTGGTAGTCCCTAAACCAAGAGTGAGGGTTTACAATGAAATGCACACATGGATGCAGTTTGCATCAGAATTTCATTACGTCTRGCTTCTGAACGTGTACTAGGAAAGCTCTTGGGCATTAGTTTTATCAAAGATAACTTTAATTTGAAAGGATTATGAATTGTTGGGATGTTTTAGAGGAACAGTGTGAAAGGCAACAAGTGAACCGTGAGTTACTAATGAGTTTTGTGGATTTTTTTTCTATTTTTCCTTTTTTTCCTTCTCCTGAATATTGATATTCCCTCTTATGTTTCTATCTAGTTTTTAATAGGAATTTTGAACTATTTTGAGGATCTTATTGAAAAAAATGCATCAAACAATCTGTTCTTTTTGAGCGAGTATTATATCATCTGTTCTTTGAAATGTGATGATAGGACCAAATATCAAACCCACCCACAAGGTAGAAGTAACCTAGAAAAAATACCAAATCTGCCTGAAAACTGTGATTCTTTTGCTTRGTGAAGTTATGAAATGGAATAATTTCAACTTCAAGTAACCAAGCAGTGATTTGCTGGCTACCAGCAGTTGCCATTATATGGAGCTACTTCAGTAAAAGAAATGTGCTCTGTTACCTTGTTTTGTCTAGTTCTGCATTTCTCCATGCTTGTTTTCTGTTCCCAAGTCTTTTCTTTTGCAATGTGCCAACATATTCACTGAGAAACGTGGAAAATCTCCTGTAGATTTCGCTGTGCACCGTCTCTGACCATCTAGACTATGAAGTTACTGGCTTTTTTATTTGGTGCCCAGAGCTGTGGAGTCTCCTGTACTCCAGAGGACCTTCTGTGCTGTTAATATTTCATAATAGCAGTAAATGTGGGATGACTTACTGAGATGATACTGATTTCCTGTATCTTCGTGACGCTGCTTTCACTGAGCGTTAAGAGTGTGAATTGATTGATTGTTTACTTTTTGACTAGATGAAAGTGAGATGTAGCCAGCTCCCCACATGAGTCCAGAGAGGATTTAACTTCTAAAGTCTAGTTATTTAGAGGAGCTGTGGTCRTATTTCAGCTAGTGTTGAATGGCTCTAGTTTTATCTGGGCTGATAAAAATGATGGGGAAATTTAAGTTTCTCCCGCACAGAGAGTGCTCAGAATCTCAACTTCTTCTGCAAAACAGTCATCGGAGGCTTTARCAATGTGCCATGGGTTGAACTGAAGTGCTTAAAGGCCGAGTCTGTGATAGCAGTTTACTTCAGCTCAGGATTGACCGAGATGTAGGCTAGATTTCATTTTGCTTCTACCCMATAAACGTGTATAAGGAAACAGTCTGTCCCCCACACTGCTTTAGTGGATATRTATAAGATACATGTTCCTTGTTTTTATGTTTTACACATGCTTTAGAATAAGTATGGCAAGAGAGAGGCCATATAAGCCACAGTTACTTCTACGTCTTGTCTTTAGACATTTAATATGCAAGTGCAGCTCTCTGCTCTGTTTTAGGTGTTAGTGATGTCTTCAGCTGTTGCAGGGGGAACAGAACACTGAACTCCATATTTTGGTAGGTAAAAAACATTTCAGTTTTTCTTTAAACAATGGACAAAATGCTACTGCTAACATAAAATAACCCCCACCCAAAGTAATAAAAATCTTATCTGTAACTCATTGAAGATTGCGGTAAACTCTACATTTATGTCTATAACTTTGTATGTGGACTGCTTGCTTTGTATAAATTATTTTAGTGGGAATACACTCCTCCCCAAACTTTTTCTCATATTTTCTTGCTTGGATAGGCCAGTGTGACATCAAAATTGATTCTGAATGCAGCAACGAATTTTTGAAAGCAAATTTTCAGGAAAAAAAGAATGTCTCCATAGTAATAGGGAAATCAGTTAATGTGTTCATCAGTAACGATTCTGTTTCCTGCTGTGTGTTTATGAAACTTCACTTTTTACATTACAAATGAAAGCAGCAACTTGCAGGACGGAGCCTTTTCTGAATTCCCTATGGAGATGCTGTGCAGTYGCATTGCCTGCTACTGCATTTCCCTGCAGCATAAAGGAGTTTTGGGTGGATACAGAAGGGAGAGAGGGGAACCCCACCAAGAGGTTGCCAGAGCTCCTGGATGAGTCATTTCAGCAATCTCAATCTCTTTAGATTTTAGTAGAAGGTCGCAGATACTGTTAGCACACCAGGACAGAAGCAGCAAATTGTGCTTGCACAGCTGTCTCGAACTTGGCTCTGGATTGTGATGAGGATTCTGTTYCTTTCTTAAAGCTACCTGGGTTTTGGGCTGGTGTTTAAGTCTTGCAGCCTGGCTTTATCTAGGGAAGGGATGTAGATCAGTCTGTGTGGCCGGTCAGTGTGCTGAAAGAAAAAGGAACCGGAAAAAATGATGYGTGCAATCATTTAATTTGTGACCTACCTTTGATACATGAACTTTTTCATCTCCCCTTTCGTTTCAGTTAGAAATGCTGAAGTATTTTTTTAAAAAAGAAAAGTCTTTCTTTTGGGGTGGATGAATTGATTACCTGATGAACTGAGTAGATGGTCTCTGGACTTTCTGATGTTTCTGTGTGCACTCAATCTGTCTGACATGGAGTATTAAGGAAATTTTCCTGTTGCTGTTTGCTGTTCATGGATTTTTCTCTAGCATCAGCTGTGCATGCAGCTCTGCAGGGGAGGAGCTTTCCTAGCAGTACTTGGGAAAAGGAAGAGGAGCTCAGCCTTCAAGGAGCATTTAAAAAAAAATGCATATATGTCACAGCAAAATCTCAGCAATAAGATTAGTTCAGAGTGATTACAAAGTCTGTTATTTGAAAGAAAGATTAAAAAAATCCTTTGGGGCTTTCTAAAATTACAAAAAAAAAGGAGRCTTAATAATGACTAAATCTCTGTAGACAGTCATATTACTTGATTTCCAAGTCCACACTCTGTTAGATTTCACACTCTTCTTAGATGGGACACACATCACAAGAATGGACTCTTGTTTTTATTCTTTATGCTCTTTTAGTTTTTTGACAACTATCAGTTGGGCCTTTGCACATGTCTTTGAGGAGCTTAATATGTGTGTGTATATATATACACTGTGTCTTGGTACCAGAAGCTGAGGTAGTTCACCAGTAGCATTTTTTTTTTAGAAATAAAGTGTAGAATGATTGTTTTGTTGAGAAAAATGGGTCTGTTGGGTTAGAATTGGGGAGAAGAAGCAATAGAGCAATCCACGTTGTAATGCAAACACCTCAGGAGAGCAGCTAGAGAAACAAGGGGCAGCTGGGGAGAGCAGCTAGAGAAACAAGATGCAGCTGTGGAGAAGAAAGGCTGGTCCTTTTTGTGCAAGTCTGGGTGCCCATAGGAGAGTCATGTGGAAGGGCTCCTCAAGCTGTAAAGCCTGTGATTTTTTTTTCCTGCATATATAGAGGAATTTGTGCCACACAACAGAGAGATCTCTTCTTTCAATGAAGTAAGTAGTTAAAAATTCTRCATTTCATAGCTGGGAACTTGAGTTCTAGATTTCGTAGCTGGAAATTTAAATTCAATGTGTTGACCTACTCAGAAGTAAGTGGGATACGGTGCTGAGTAACAGTTGTTTTGAGGGATGGTGGCATAAAAACCTCACAGTACTGTCTTGGGTATTCAAAACTACCCTTGATGGGACYTCTAACCTGAAGTGCTGCTCATTTTATAGCATGAAGCATGAGAGTCCTTAGACATTTTATCTTAGCATAAAAATGTAATTCTCCTAAAAGTGAAGAGCTGTCACATACCAGAGGTAAAATGGTGTACTAATAAAGGTAACAAAAAGTAAAACACAATATTACTCCAAAAACTGTCTTAAATAGCTTGTTATATCGCAGAGAGCTCGCAATGCAAGCGTTTTATTTGTTCTCCCATTTTGTTTTATGGGAACATTTAGTTATTCCTGCATACTTGAACTACTTCTGTCRTTCATGGTTGCATTCCCCTAACCCTCTCACCCCTTCCTTTTAGTCTCCCATTACTCTTTTTAATTTATCTTCTTTCAGGCTACATAAGCTATGTTTGTAGCAAACAAAGAGATGAGGAAAACTGCAGAAAAGCGGGTGCATAAAGAGGGAAAAATACATTCTAATAATTTTGCTCCATAATTGAAATATTTCTCAGCAACTCTTTGTTTCATTCATCTCTATCTCATTTTTCTGTTTTCTGACCTTTTAGGTGGTCATAGGTGGGATATAAATATGTCTGTGTTTTCTAGGGATAACGAAAAGGTGAGGATGTGACATGGAGTAGCACAAGCGTGCCAGCAGACATGTAGATATACAAGTAACTAAGTGAAACACTTTTTTTTTTTGTAGAAAATGACTATGTAAATTGTAATAAAAGAGGTCAGAATCATGTATTACTGTATAAAGTTTTGAAAGACAGARGTGTCTAATAGTAATGACCTAAACACTAATAAATAATATTTTTAAGAATTTTTAGTTAGCCTCTTTTAAAAGTTTTACTGTGGTAGAGACTTAATTTTTATAACAACAACAAAAATATTGAATGAAAGACTGGAGAAACTCCTCCAATTTTGCTTCCCGGAGTTGTAAATTGATTACAGGATCTACATATGCTACTTTTTCAGTGTGAATTTTCCTTATCCAGCAGTTTATTTCAGTATATTGTGAATAGTCCCGCTAATGAAAATTGATCATCAAAATGGTTTTGCTTTTAATGCAAATATTTTTCTGGTGTAACACAAACCAAGTTCATATTTAAAAGCTTTACTGAAACAGTAATTTAAAAGAGCACTTCTGTATGCTTTTATCACTATAAGCAAGCCTGAAGAATTCACTTGTTACTGAGTCCCMTGATGTTCCTCTGAAAAATGCATTAAGATGCATTCCTTCACACCTCTTCCCAGATGTTTTTTAGGTGGAGCTCTTTCTTTTAAAAGCTTTCAGAGCTCTTAAAAGGTTCCTTTGTGACAACTTACAGAAAGGAGGTTTCATGTCAGTCACAGAAATAGAGTAAAGATAGCTCATTGTATTGTGATCAAAAGTGATTGGCAGGGTGTTACTGGAGGGCTTCCTCAGTGGGGTTTTGCACCCATCTTATCTCGAGTTTCTTTGAAAAGAAGGTGATTATTCCAAGCATAAAGCATAAKATGCCTTTGCAGTCATTAGAAAGGCCCTTTAGTGCTAGATTGGTGTGAAGAGAGTCTCGTACGTGTCCTCCGTCCGGCAGCGCTTCAGGCAGCAGCTGATCCTAGACCRCAACCTCCTGGCACAGGCTGCTGTTCCCAGGTGACAGCAGCGTTCAGTCTTTATTTGTGGTGGTCATGAAATTATCATATAAATGATATTTCAGTAAAAACAAAAGCAGACTAATAATGCAGTGGTAAATATTTTTCAAGGGATTTTAATAACAGCTTGGATTGCAGGGAGATAGTGAGGTTTTGTTTCTTGTTGTAAATTACTTGTGTGTCCCAAATATTCTCCAAGCAGGAGAAATCAGCAGCTTAATGATTATTTTCACATTTTCTGYCTTCCCCAAAAGGAGGAACTTTGTCTGGAGGGCTTTTCATTCTRTGTGTTGAGGACTCCCAAATCCATGCTTTAAAATGAGGTCTGGATCTTCCCACTGACTGTGAAGTTTATATATATGCATATATATGTGTGTGTGTGTGTATATATATATGTTTTTTAATTGATCCATATCTGATACTGGCAAGCTGTTAGGCTGCCTTTAGTGCTCTTTTTCTTGGCACCATTTCTCTTTAGCAATCTATAGATTTGATTTTCAAAATCACATCTCTCCATAACAATCACCTGGCCTTTAAATTCCCACTTTTCAGTAGCAGCAGCTTCATTAATATTTGAAGCATATGATTTTTTGCTTGTTATCAGCAATATCCCGGGAGACAGCAAGAAAGACTGTGTAGGAGGGCATTTTAAAAGCTTATCTTTAAAACCATGGTGTTTTGTGATTTAAGAATTAAATATGGATTAACAAATGGAGAACTGACACTGTCTGGGGAATCAAAATTGGATATAGAGGGAAAAGAAAGAGCATGACTCAACAAATTGCTTGATCACAATAAACTAAAGCTATAGGTACAAATATGCTACTTGAGTAAAATGGAATTGTTCAAAATATTTGACAAATATTACCTAAGTAACTAAAATCAACTTAATGGGGRAAAAAAAAGCACTTGTTTTCACAGAATAAGCCTGTATAACAAACGGAATCAAGCAGGTAAAATAAGATCTCCAATTATGCATATATTATTTTCATTTTATTTATTATGAAGGACATTCAGTGTTCTGATAAAGGCACATAGGATTATTGTATTGTAGAAGGARCTACTGCCTTTGAAACCCTCCCTTCCCCCTGCCAGATGCAGGGGAAATGCCCCAGTGATGGCAGTTGCCTTCACAACTAATCCCTCTACCACAAGGGGTATGGACACGTGTTTTGCTTGGCATTTGCTAATAACTGTGGAGGTATTTAGAACAACATAGGAAAGACGTAGTGATTTTAGTGCCCCCAGGACTGGGTGTGGGGCAGCGCAGGCACTGCTTGTGCAGGGTGGCCAAAAGAGCSGGTTAGACTCGGGTTGTTTCTGTGTTTTTATCGTGGGAAGAGAGCAAATTTGTTTAAAGGMCAATGCTCCTGATATCCTGAAGCTCCGGATAACTGTTGTATGGCCTGTACAAAAGACACTGCTCCAGCACAAACCACCTTTCACTGCTGCAGCAGGACTCGTGCGATAAAGGAAGTAGGTTTTGGCATGGTCAAATGCCTCAATGTCTCTGTGTATGACCTGCCAGAGACAGAGGTGTTACCAYTGCTGTGGAGGCAGCATCTGCTCTAATCTCTATAATCACAGTGKCTGAACAAACGTTTTGCAACAGTTTTTAAAGAAGCAGAAAGTGAGTGAGAGTGAATGTCGGTGTAGTACTGGGTGTGAACAATTATGAACAAGTTTCTAGCTTTGAGACCTTTAGGGCTTTAGTATCTTTATTAWTTGCAAGTGCTGGTGCCTTGTGTTACACTTTGTCCAAGACAGCTATCCCCATTATCCGCAAAGGGAGCTGATGTAATTCATTCAGTAGTGACCTGGGCTTTGCTGAAGCAGCATCTGCTATCCTCAATTTAGCCATCTAAGTAATCCCAGCCCTCCTCTGCAGAACACAACCCTGCTGTGCCTGACTTTCACCTTATGCTTGGTTTGTTCTGAGAAAAATCTCCTAATCATAGTCCCTAAAGGATTTAGCATATTTTTGTTCTGTACCTGGGATGTAACTACTGCTGTTTTACCTGGGAGAGAACACTGCTGAAATCTGTGCTGCCTTCCCAGAGCTTGCTGCAAAMCTGTGTGCTTTTGTAGTGCTTTGTTACAGAACCCCATTGAATTGAACTGTTTATCCTCAGGCTGTAGGGAGGAGGAGATGGGTTTGCAGTGGTGCTGTGAGGATTTTATTGAACTATATTGCATTTTTAGTAGTTGTTTGAGAGATGGTTATTAAAAGACAGTATTGTACATTCAGAGCATKGCTCCAGTGTGAATGAGATGAGGATTATGAGATAGAGAAACAAGGACTCTAAAAACTTTTGGAGCTTGGTATATAAAAATAGAAATAAAAGTTGGGAATATATGCTTTTTAAATTTATCCTATTATTATTTTTTAACGAAGTTTACAAGATTTTGAGTTCCAGAAAGCAGTGGATACTGTTACTTGTCTGCAGTAATGAACTTGCATGCAAGTTTTTGAGAGCAAATAGATTGCAGCAAGACTGAGGACTGACTGGAAACCTAAAGGCAGGACCTGATGGGAAAAATATCTTTTGATAGTTCTAGTCAGTCTAGTTGTAATCTGGCCATCCAGTCTCCAGAGATGACTTGATTTTAACACTTTGCAGAATGCTRTATGTGCACGAGAGCTTTGTTCACTTTTGCCAAAGTGCTAAGAAATACTTATGTAGTAACAAAATGCCAGTTTGCTAATGAAATGCTTCATGAAGATCTCTGCAGACGAAATTAGACCCTATGTACTTTGTTCTGTTACAATCTCCCTACTATTATGATCCCCTTGTTGTAGGGACCTACAATTCCAGAGAACTTAAGGTTTAGCACCTATGAAAAGAATTACATAGAGTGTTAAACTTGGAAACTGGGAAGCAAAATAGTACAGGCTGGTTAGAGCTCCCCAGAAGAAGGTTTTGGATGGTTGCTGGAGTCTATGGAAGAGAGACCTTCTCCTGTGTTGTCCATGGGAATGATAAGCAAATGACTTCTGTCTTGGCTTGGCTAAGATGCAGTGAATTGGAGGTTAAACAAGTTATGCTCCTTCTTTTTCCCCAAGCAGTAGAAATACCTTTCCTTTCTCCTTTCTGTCATCATCATTGCTCCCTGGTCTGCTCTCCTGTGTTTCCTGCCAAAATGTTGATATTTTTAGCATAGATAGGTGAATGCCAGATTCTGTTTGCTTTTGAGTGCTTGACTGTAATTCTCTTCTCTGGTCCTCTGCCTTGTTCTTCTGTACACAGTAACATAAAGCCCAGAAGTTCCTGTTTATTTTCACATASTCTGTATGTTGCAGAGTCCTGCAAGCCAGACATTTGGTTCATGATTTATTTTTTTCATGTTGTAAGTGCAGATCTCTTCTATGCTGGAAAAATAAGAAAACAAGTTTAATTCCAGAAGTATACTTAAAAACCTAATCCTCTCTCCCTTCCCACCTAGATTTCTCCTTTTTTTTTTCATTACTGTTCTCTAGGTTTCTTATGCTTTGAYGAATTGACAAGTCTTTATTTGCCCTAAGAGATATATAATAACTAGGAAAATACCGTTAACTGAGAGAAGGCTAAAATACTATGTTACCTCTCCAAGCAAAAATAAATTAGGAACATGGGAACACTCCAAATTGTAGTTAGAAAAGCTTTGTCATTAGAGATCATTTTGTGCTTGCAATTTATAATGATTCACTATCCAGAGGTGGCATCATTACTACTAGGGGGGAAGTATCCCAGCAAGAGCAGCCCAGCACCAAGCAGGCTCCTAAATTACAGTGTGGAGTTCCAAGAGGCAGTTCAGACAAATAAAACCATGTCATAGAGCAGGCGACTCTTTAGTGTATGTGAAGGTTGCAGGAAATTGCTTTTTGCAGGGGAGCCAAATCAGCCTTGGAAGTTATTGTTTGGGAGCAGTGTTGCAGTCAGGCATTTTAGGGAGCAAACAAATAGCTGGAGATTAGAAACAGGTGAAACTAGTTGTTCAGTGCCCACGTTCGCCCTGTGCTGGGAGGTGACGAGCATCCAGCCTGGAAGTTTTGATGGCAGGTAACATGTCTGTTTTTCATTTGATTTCATGGCACAAAATCTCACATACCTCAATTCGGATTCTGAGTATATCTTCATCTTGACACTTATTACAGGAAACTAGAAAYGGCTTTAGCAGTTTGTTTATTTCTTTCTTGGTTCACTGAAACTCAGTCTCCTTTTAAATTTGAATCCTCGGGTCACTTGGTTTTTAAGAAGGCAGYGTTTCTGGGCTACCTTCTGCTTTGGGTTCTGGTACTAACTGGATGTATTAAGATATTTTTACCACTTAGAGCTCTTTGGAGCCWGAACCTTCACACGTAGCATCAGAAATGCTTTTGTAAATGACTGGTTGGTTTTATTCTTATTGCAAATTTTAGTTTCAGACTTAAAATTTGCCAATTTTAAGGATTTATGAATCAGCTGCAAGATTGAGATACTTCAGTGTTTTGTATTGAGCGTAGTTCTAATTTGTTTCGGTGTTTGGCTGTACATTATGCCTTTAAACATGATATTTTTGGTACTTTGTTTCTGTATCTTGCCACAGCCAGAGATCTTACCGCCTACAGTTGTTCCTAAAGAAGTTGTGTTTTGTGAAGTGTTCTGACACCGTTTCCGAGAACTTTGCCTTTGCTATTTTTATGCACAGCAGTCAGTCTTAGTTTGGCTAAATCTGACACCTGAAAGGGGAAGACTGCATTATTTTGGGATTTACACCGTATCAAATYATACAGTGTTTTGCAGATATCCAGTGGATCGGCAGATGGGCCCAGGACTTCTTTTCTGATCTGTAGTTATTTCCTTTCAGTGTAAGCCTGTTGTCTGAATGTGGAGTTCCTCTTTTCTATTTAGAAACAGATACAGAGCAATATTTAAAAAGCAATGCTATTTAGCCAGGAATCTATTTGTTCAGACCCCGGGTTCATCTAAAGCTCCTTTGGGCTAGAAACTGTCTCCTTTTCCAGGTTATTACAGGGCAGTTCTGAAGTTGGGTCGTTTAAGCACTATTGTAATAAAAGTTACAACAGTGAGAGCTTTTGAAATGTTTGAAGCAGAAGTGGGACATGTATACTGTTTTTTTCTAAATGTCTGCACTGTCTGGCTCAAATGTGCTTTTTTTAGTACAGATTTTGGGAAACCAGTATATTGTAAGTGCACGTAGTTAAATAGACTCTTCTCAACTGCTTCAGAGCATTTCAGAGTGAAAAAGCATGAATTCTTGAGCACAATGGATGTTGGTAGAATAGGAGACATTGCAAGAGTTTGACCTTGTTTTCTCTATTTCCTGTCCAGCAACTAGAACTTTTCTAAATCTTTCTTTAAAGTATGATTCTTTTTTGTCTGTAAAACAAACATGTGAATTAATATATTAACTTTGATTGTTTTTAGAAGACTTTGGGGATTTTGTGTGAATTGTGTGAATGACTCTTGTAACAATAATCAGCTGTATGGAAGAAACTTAGAAGATTGGGTGCATTTCTAGAATATGAAGTAATATTCATAGTGGTTTCTYTATGATGTAATTTAACTTTTTTCATTGAATTATTCTGAATAAGTAGTATGAGTCTTCACACAGGGTGAATACTGATTTCCTTCATCTCAGTCTTCAGATTTACTGTCACACTTTTTTTCTTCTTTTCAGTTGAAAATACCTCTTCCAAACAATATCTAAAAGTTAAAACCAAAAGTCTTTGATGAATTTTAGGTGCAGAGTATTTAAGTGTATGCCGCTACAACAAAGCCAGAAATGTACTCTATGCCCTTGGTGTATATTATAGTCTTTTACAAAATGATTCATTCCCCTTAGGCAATCCCAGACTTACGTGAGCTGTTTTACTTGCTCTGTTCCCCCTGTGAAACATGCGGTTTAGTTTTCATTGATTGCACGAAGTTTTCACTGCCCGGCTTTCCCGAGTGCATCCTGCACGAGAGTGGCAAAGGCACCGTCCTGATTTCGTGACTTGGCAGTTTTGTTTTAGAACTTCTGAGCTGTCGGGCGGGCAGCAGCACGAGTGCAGCCAGGAGGAGCAGAGCTCCCCTGTGGATACGGGGGCTGGAGGGCAGGGAATGTGCACGGGACTGAGCTGCGACAGAGAGACCTCAACAGTTGCAGCTGCTGCTGCTGTTTGGTACAAAACTGAGCAAATGTCAGGTTTSTAATGGCACTGTAACTGGGTTGATAGGCACGACAAATCCACATGAGGTCTTCAAAAGCAATTCCCTGCCTTTTTACTTTCTTTCTTTCTTGTTTTTTTTTCCCCCTCAAAGAAGAAACCATATAAGCCCATTGCTTTGTGGTGTTCAAATTTGAGTAAACATCCAGGAGGCAGCTTTCAGCGGTTGCTAATTTTAAAGTAACATATTAATCAAATTAATTGAGAGTTCCTTTTAATAATTAGAAACAKCAGAGATAACTTTCTGAAGCAATGTTTTGAATATTACTGAAAGTGATTCTACTAAGAAGAGTGTCTTTGTAGAGAAATCATCTGAAAAAAAGTCTCTTTTGCTACCTGATAATCCAATTAAATAGTGATAAGAAAAATAGCTCTTGGAGAATTTTAGGGAACCAGAATAATACACTATGTTGTACCAGAATCAAAATACCATATAATCATGGGTATCCATGGATACTGGAGCAACACTTTGATTACTAGATAMATCCATTACCCTTAAAAACCAGAGTTAGGTGTTAATGCCCTGAACAATTTAATGCCTGGCTGCTTGAACTTGCACAAAGCATTCTCTGGAGGTTTGCCTTTCCGAGGCACGGCGCGTAGTCTGTCAGCAGGGGAAAAGGAGGCAGTTATGATATTTTTAAGACTTTCTTCTTCCAAGTTCTGGTTTGCTTTGCAACTGCTGCCACACAGATGGCTTAATTCAACTGTCTGTCCTCAGACTGCCTGTGAACTGAAGCATTGCGTGATATGTCCCAGTCTCCTTCCCACTTCGGTGACATATGAGTGGGATTCCYGTGAAAAGTCTGATGATAACCATTTATAGTGCTTGTGCTCTKGAGATGCACTCCCCCTGAATGGATCTTTATGTTGTTACTTGGCTGTACTCATCCTTTTATCACAGCAAGGTTGGTTATTTCATGGCACAGGACCAATCATGAGGTGAAGTTGCAGTTTCTTCACGGCAGTTCTGACTTCTCTGTTTAGCAGAGCAGGGATGGGAACTGTTGGAAAAAGCCTGCTCTGTACAGGAACTGCCAAAGCTACTGGGAGCATCTGAGGAGAGGTGCGTGGGGTGGGTGGTTTGAACAGGGCCCGTGTCTGCCTGCCTGAGTCTTCTTTCTTTTCATTGGGTGAAAGAGTCCAGTCTCTTTTTCTAAGGCTGCTTATAGGGGGAAAAAATCTTTTATTTAGAAGGAAAGAAAGGTTCTTGGGTACAATAGTGGATGTGAACTTTGTAGGAAAGAAGTAAAATGTGTGTTTCTTTAAAGTGCTTTGATAAGGAGCTCCTAGAGTATGATTGTTTAATAGTGATCTTATAATGGTGAGTTTAGTGGGTGTTAAGCCATGGACATCTTAACAAGCAGGTGCTGAGGAACTGTTGATCATTTGAGACTTTTTTCTTGTGCAGTCACTTCTYTTTCTTGGCAAAGACCTCAGATCAGATGCCAGTTTTGGAAAAGCCRCCCTGCGATTGCCCTTTGAATAGGGATTCCCATCCCACATTCRTGATAGCTGCTTAATTAGAGCTTGTGTTGGTGGGGGCTCAAAGACAACTGGTTGTCACCCTCCCAGCTTCCCCCGAGTGTGTCCCTAGGGACTAAAGGAGCGAGTTGGTGAAGGGAGTGCATGACGGCTCCTTTTGTCCTTCCCTGCTGCAGTGGCTGGCTCTGGGGCTACAAAGGATGCCTGTGATGTTCTAGCAAAGTCCAGAGATCACAGTGAATTCAGCATCTCAGGTGTGAAAGCACCTTGGAGAGAGAGCACACAGACAAGGACCTTGAAAAGCCTCCGCTTTTATAAAGCTTGGAATGCTTGAAATAAATGATAGTGAGGAAAGTTGGGAATGAACAAATCTTATTTTCACCTGTTATATACAAGGTGTTTGGTCAGATCTTTCTTGAAAAATAATTAGGTTCAGCATCTATTTGAAAAACAGCAAAAAAAAAGCATGCGCAACTTGAATGACAACTGACCAGCTACCTCACCAGTGTAAGCCGAAGCTTYGCCATTGCAGCCCTGCTCCTTTGGGACCCCCAGCTCTCCTGCTTGGGCCTGGAAGCTGCTCACCAAGAGCAGCTCCAYGTGCTCCGGGCCCTGGTCCCCTGGTGCAAAATGAATCACAACAGTGAATCACGGCAGTTCTTCAAGGTTTTCACTAGAGAAAAAAAGGTCCAACTTTGCTTCCCATTTTACTTGATTGCTGCCTCCCACCAAAAAAAAAAAAAAAAAAAAAAAAAAAAAAGGTAATTTTGGTTGAAATGTTGGTGTTTCTGTGTTTTCTCCAAGTACTGCCCATGGTTTGTAATGTGGGGAATTTTAATGACTGGAACAATTCAAAACAATTGGGTCAGTCTGCCAATGTGACACAAACCATTAGGAAAACTAGAAGCTGTAAAACTAAATTTTGTGTTRTTGTTTGAGGAAATGGTTTGCTGTGTTATTTCCTCCTTTTCATAGATTACTGTGCTGTTTTAATGGTTTGGTTTTTGGACAAAAGCACATCTGGAAAGATTGAACCTACCAGGTCTGCTTCTGGTGTTCCCTTCAAAAACCTTGTGTTACTGCAAAAATGTTTGCTGGCAGCAAAGAAGGATTAGAAAGATGCTRAAGACAAACACATACACATGACTTAGAAAAGATGCTGTTTCAAGAAACTCAAACTAGCCACCTTCTGGAATTCAGGGATTTCTGAGGGATAAGAGAGAAGAATTTTTCTACTCATATTTGAGATGTTTTCCTGTAACTATTTGAATATCCAAGGCAATGTATCACTTCTAGCAATATCTCCATTCCTTTTGGCTAGCAATGAAAGACCAGAGAAGATACATCGATATAAAGTTCCCTAACATACAGAAATCTGGAAATTATTTTTCTGAAAATCATTTTGTACAAAGGTTGTATCTGCTGCCTGTTGAGACAGTAGCACATACAGCACAGATGAAACCACTAACCTTGCCCGTCTTAGTGCAGAGACTTTAACAAATGCAGCTGCTTGTTCCAGTGAGGAGATACTCGGTTTACTTGAGTCATTTTGTTAGCCACTAACATGGGCCTACATTTGTGAAAASCATCAGAGGCCAGATTCAGTTCTTGCTGTCTTAGCTTCGTGCTTGGTTAATGGATGGTGTTTTTTAACTGTAAGTTTTGCCAGTGTTTCTGGGGAAGAAATATGCATTAATGTTATTAACTGCAGCTATTCTCCAAGGTGATATGTTTGTATAATCCTTATTGATGCTGCTGAGAGACGCAATATGCATCAAAGGAAGAATAAATTATGTCTCTTAAACATTTCCATTAAGTTTTCCATTTCATGTTTTGACGATGCCATTAGTGCTGGAAAGAATCAGTCTTAATGATGCAGCTGCATGTGTGTGTTCAGAGAGAGGGGGGCTGTGTTTGAGCTTTAGGAACACTACATTTCTTTCTCCGAGCCCAGTGGAAGAGCAGGCMTCAGCTGCCTGGCTCGCAAATGCTGCGGCAGCACAAGGTGAGGAGACGTGCTGTCTGCCTGCAGAATTGCTCCAGTGCTGTACCCCAAAACTCCCCTAGTTCRAACCTCCTGTCTCCTTTATCTTTATAATGGGCTTTGCACTTRGTTACAAGATTGCTGTTATTTACCTGCTCTCTTCATTCACTCGAGAGAAATTATGTAACAAATAACAGGACGCTCTTTGTAACCGATTGATAAAAATCTTAGTACTCTTGGTGAAAGCAGCCCACAAGATGACGCGGAGGCTCCTGGTACTGCTTTGTTTACATGCTGTCAGGGCTCTTGGCATGCAGGGAAGCTGAAGAAGCAGAACTGGTTTGATACAAGAGCTCAGAAGCTCCGATTAATTGTTATAGCAGGCTGTACCTCCTCAGAGCCTTTGTCAGGTCCCCAATCAGCCAAGGGTAATGTATTACTGCAGAAGTCCTATGACAAATTTCTTAATTTGCAAGTTTCACATTTTTACTGCTTAATTCCCTTGGAGGTTTTACCTCAGGAGCACTGTA
This sequence comes from Eudromia elegans, assembly GCA_003342815.1. Taxonomy (NCBI): domain Eukaryota; kingdom Metazoa; phylum Chordata; class Aves; order Tinamiformes; family Tinamidae; genus Eudromia; species Eudromia elegans. The sequence goes on from PTEX01000067.1 coordinate 1,120,174, forward strand.
AATTAACTTGACAGTTTAAATAACTGTGCACGTGTTTCCTTCTGTTGTAAGAATGCAAGATGAGAACATGAGAGCTAAACTTACTCTGTATATTTCATCTGGACAATATATGCCAAATTCCTTGGGCTTTTATTGTAAAGAAATGAAAAATGACAGRTGCCCCTGCCTGTGATGAGGTTCTTCTCGGAGGCTGGAATGCTTTTGAGCGAGCTTGTAAGCTGGAGTGTAAACAGAAACTCACGACCGGGATCTGTCATCTTCACGTTTCCATAAGAGCCTGTAGTCTGTCACATGCAGCTCTGTGTGGACATGAGCAAAAATAAAGCAAATAAAGAAAAGRACACACACTGACCCTTCTGTTGACTGAGAACGAATACTAGTCAGTTTGTAACAGAGTCACTTTCCTCAAAGAGATACCAGTGAATTAAAATCTGAATGTTTGCCAACGTGTCGGAACTGAATCAGCTGGGTTGTGGTCCTGTTGTATGTTCTTCTCTGCCTTTGTTTTGTTTATGCTTGATATGCTCTTTATTGCCCAACTGTTTCTGTTCCTAATGCTGCTTCAGAATTTACTTTCCTAATGCTGAAGTGTCCTTTAGCTACGCTCATCTTCTCAYGGTTACAGGTGTTTTCAGTCAAGGCTCTTCCCAGTCTAGCTGTTTTCTGCCTCGTGCTCCCTTAGCACTGAGAAATTCACGTGCTCCTCCYCTGCCTCCAGCCACCCGTTTATGTTGGATTAGCAAAAACTTTCCTCCTAGTTGCTGAACTTTGTATCAAAACAAGTTTTCTGCTCTCCCCTAATGGCACTCACACTTTGGAGAGGCTTCCCCTGGAAATCTGGGGTCCTCACTGTTCTCATGCAGATCTTCAGCTGCAGTTGAGCCTGCAAGAAACATGCAGCAGAGTGGCTGCTGTCTGACTGAAACTACTGATGCTGCAGTAATGCAGATGTATTGGTTTGGCTGTTGATACTTGCTGTTTATTCATAATGCCTGCCATCTGTCAAGGTGCACAGGTTAACGAGATACCACAGCGCTTGGGAAAGCTGCGTCGCTGCCGCCGACTAGAACAACCTTTCTCCATTTGTCGTCAACAGTCACGTTAACCAAGTGTCTGTGGCACAAAAAGGAACAGAAATGCGGACTCCCAATTCCAAACTTTCTTTTATCCTGTTCCCTGTTCCTCCTTTAATGAATCTTAGGGAAATGAAATGCCTTTAACTTGCATGCTGCAGCAGAGAGTTTTTCCCTCACTGTTGAGAGGGTCTGACCACAATTGTCTTTCTGTCCAAAGATGCTCAGTATGGCTCTAATCATTATAAACTGTAATCAGATTTTTGAGTCTTCCATCCAAGCAATAGAGATTGACTGATACACAGCGTAGGGATGTTTGTTGTCAGGATAGGTTGTTGAAATAGCTCTTTTAACTATAAATTAACTATTTTTTCAAGCACTTTAAAAGGAATATTGTGCAGCTAGTTTTTAAATACTGATACATTTTTTATAACAGTTTTATCATACTTGTGGGGTTTTTTGTTTTTATGTTTTTTTCTTTTTCTTGATATAAGCATACTCTTAAACGTGGGAATATTTTTGGCACGGATTTCAGCTCTCAGGTCCCTTTTGCTTATGTTTACTCTGTGCTCACCCCTTAAAATAATCTGCAGATTTAACTACCATGTGTATTACCCATGTATATTAATACAATTATAAGCTTCCTTATTTCCTGATTGATTTAAAAGTTCTGAAAGTTGGTTTCTGGTGCAGTTCTTTGAAATAACAAGAAGCTGAGGAATATCGGTCTGGATCCTCTCAGCTGGTTTCTGGTCTTCAGAATTGCTTCTCCGACCCTCTCAGGAGCGAGGTCTGCCTTTTTTTGCAGAGAGGCTTGTGATGGATTGCAAAGGATTGCTTGCAGTAGCTTCACAAATGACTAAGCAATAGTTCCACCCAGCGAGCAAACACTCTTTGGTCTTGACACTATAAAATATATCCTTCTCTATAGCTGCATGTCAACATGGGAGCTTCTTTGCAGAGTACTATGGCAGGAACATGTTTATTTTCAAGTGACAAAGCTGGCACTTTGCACTAGTCTGTTCCTTTTTTTTTTTTTTTTTTCCCCTCCCTTATTTCTCAATGAATTCTCCAAAGTTCCTGAGCCCTTATTTAATGATTTCTCTCACGGGAGATGCAAAGTTGCAAAGTAGCTTAGGTTGACTTGATGGAGTGCCAGGGAAGGTCGTGGTACTTCAAAGTAACAGGTAATAACTTCTAAACTCTCTTTAGCCTGTCCTTAGGCTTGCCAGGACAGGGAGATTTTTCATCCTGAGGAGCAAAAGGGAGAGAGGCCGGGCTGCAAGCGGAAGGCACTCGCTGGCAAGCGGAGATATCTAAATTTCTTTCCCCTCTGTTTTCTGTTGGTGCTTCTCTGCCTATGGACACCCTGTCTTTTGGGGTTAGTTCTGGAAACCAGAGCTGCCTAAACAAGGTATTTGGGGAGTGCACCAAACAAGGTATTTCAGGGAAGTCGGGTTATTGTTCGTGAATTTGAGTTGATTTTATCTAATTTTGAATTAGGAAATTAACAAGATAGAACATGTCAGACATATTAAATGTTTTGAGCACATTAGCAGAAGGAAGTTTATGTTTAAAAATCCATATTATTTTCAGAGAAAATGGAAACTAGAGGATACTATATTAATTGTAAAATGAATAGAAAATCTTGTGGATTATTTTTCAGTTTTATCTTTCCTTTTCTCCAGATTTTTTTTTTCTATAGAAACTATTTTTTTTTTCTTCCCTAGAGGTTTTGGATCATCTAGCACCAACAAATCTAACCTGCTCTCAGACAGCCTCTGTGTCATCATCTCTACATCTAAAATAAGGAATAATGTTGCCGACTTGCTTTCTAAAGTGCTTAGAGATCTGCTGATGGGATGTACTGTTGGACAGCATTTTTTGTGTGTGTTTGATTCACTTATTCTTTGCTAATGTTCCATGTTTTTTCTCCAGGTGTTTATATCTATTTTGCCTTAAGAAGATTATGTTGTTCTTTGACAGATTGTGCTGATGGTAAATCCAACACCTCCTCTGGAAATCCTTTACCATAATGCACTTTTTCTATTTCCTTGTTTAACTGTATTTTTTAATCTATTTTTAAAGCGTGTCTGTGAATATCTCCTTTGTCCTGCTGTCTTTTAATTAACTCGTCCCCACTGCTGTGTTTATTATGCATCTCTAATACTCTAATTAACACGCTATGCAATATACTGAAGGAAGAAGTTAGTATCTAAGATACAATAAAAGATGAAAGTGTATCACTGAGAAAATAATAAAATCAAAAGTGTGTCTTTATCTTCCTACAGTGACAAAGAAATGCTACTACTGATGTGACTTTCATTATTTTTTTTTTTTCTTAAACTAAATATATGTTTTGTGTAGAAGAGACAAAATATGTTTTAACTGAATTGTTCTGTGGTGTGAGTGTATTTATCACTATTAATGTTTTGATACTAGTTTTTTAATAGTACCCATGTACTTAGGAGGAGTTTATTTCACAGACGCATACTTAATCTTGAGGTCTAACTTGCTTAGGCAGCTCTATCCCCAAATGTTGTCTAATGTTTTGTCCTTGTCTTTTGCCTTTCACCTTTATTTTTTTTTTCTCTTTAGTCATTGAAACTTGTTCAGGTTTTATCCCTCTACTAACTGGCTTGTTTGTTTTATTTTTTTGTGATGTTATATCTGTTTTATCTGTGACCCTACCTAGCCATGCATATTGTATGTGTCCTAATGAGAGGTGTATGTTTCCCAAAAGGAAGATTAGTTGTAAGAATGTCTCAAGAGGCCTCTCGTGAAGATTAACTGCTCCATAAGGATGATAATCAGACTTGAGAGTTTTCTTCCTCTTAGGCTCCCCTTCCAATTGATGTCTATTTCCCACTGTTTTACCTTTACTTACCATTTATAGACTTCTTTTCCTCTTTCTTAAACAGGTGGTCTCTGCATAGCTCAGTCCCTGAAAATCCCGCAGGATCGCAAAGACAAGACCATCGACTTTGATAAAATTATCAAGCAGCTTCTAGAAACTCCCAATGCCAGGGCCATCGTTATTTTTGCCAACGATGAGGACATAAAGTAAGGATGATTAGGGAAATTAATTAATTACTTTGTAGATATACATGAAGAGAAAAGAAGTAAGAATACAAATAATTACGTACAAGTATCTGTTGGTAAAAATACTGCAGGAATGTGGAATGTACACTTTGTCACAGCAGTGCAGAAGGGGAGTGCTGAGCAAGGTCTGAACAATTTTCCTGTGACTCCAAACAACGTCATAAGATTACTCATGCATTTGATGGCAGACCTGACCTTGCTTCTCAAAGAGACATTATGGCTGTCCCCTTCATACTTATAATACTATGTATTATTTATTAATACAGGCAGTTTTAGGGCAAATAATGGCTACTAGTGATGAAATGGCTTGCATGCTCAAGGTTAAATCACACAGATACCATTTGCTCTTAAAATAGTAGCTTAAAACAGTATGAATTTCATTTGTTTTTTCTGGTCTTTGTTACATCTTATCTGTCTATAACTTAAATTAGCTTAAAGTTTTGATTTGTTTATCCCCGAGTAGCTCAGTTATACAGAAAAATACTACCAGGAAGTTAAGATCAAGTTTCAGTAAGGTCAGTGGCAATGTTTTAAGTTTTAATGGAATCAGGAGTTTATTCTTAGTATGTGAAGTGAATTAAGCAAAAGAGCCTGTCTCTGTTGCGTGGATCACAACTGCTGTTGTGAAATTCGTGGGCTTTGTTAGTTACAGGAATATGCCTTTCCTCTTCATTCTGTAACATGCTGTTTTTACTAAGCAGTTAAGTGCTTCAATTAAACTTATTATGAACAAAGTGTTCTTTTCCACAGGCAAATCCTTGCAGCCGCTAAAAGGGCAGATCAAGTTGGTCATTTTCTGTGGGTAGGCTCAGACACTTGGGGCTCCAAAGTGAATCCGTTAATTCAGCAAGAAGATGTTGCTGAGGGAGCAATCACCATTCTGCCCAAGAGAGCAACCATAGAGGGTAAGAGCTCTTTCTGATTCTTTGCCACAGCTTCTCACCTTGTTTCATGCATCTCCAGTGATGCAAAAGTGATTGCCAATATATTCTGTTGTATTTTACATGGATAAATATGTATAGACATGATAAGATAAAATGAGTATAAAATAAGTAAGTTTTTGTCACCTGAGATATTCCCTTATATGTTCTTGATCTGAAAACTGTATGTTGTATCCACAGTTGAAAACCTACCAGCAGTTATTTATTAAAAGCATGATTTCAGAGCTTATATGAATGTTTGCTAATAGCACAGTGCCCTTACCACCTAAAGTAAAATAAAATGGTCTTAATGTATAATATGGGTGCATATGAAGGGTAGGAAGAAAAAAAATCTGTTGCAATTTACATGGCACTTGTTATTCAGTATGTTTCCTACTGAAGAAGTAAAAATTCATTTTCAGATGAGTAGTGTTATATTTTAACTTGTTCTGAATGATGCATAAACTATTACATGTATTTAAATGTTACTAATATTGCTTGGAAAATATGTATTTGTATATATACAAGCATATAAAAATTTGCAGACTTTTTTTTAATGTAACTACTACTTTTTTCATAATTTTCTTTTTTCTGAAGTCTTTGTGTTCTGATACTTCTTCAATTTATTACCTCTTTATCTGCATAAGTGCCTAACATTCCAAAGGGCTTCCTCGAGGGCAAACCAAAACTGCTGATTAGAATCTGTTTCTTTTAATATGAGAAGAAAAAGTCTTTCTAAGGGAGACAAAAGTATTGAACAAGATCTCCTCTGCTAGTATATGGCTTTGTGTTCCTCATCTGTCAGGACAAGTCTCCACAGAGACTTTGGAAGATATTTCGTGCATGAAAATAAACTCTGGTATCTTCAGTCAGGAGACCACATAGTTGGATTCTTTTTTACTGTATCTGCACTACCACCTTATTAATTATTCTTCACAGTTCTATAATATGCTTCATCCTTTTACATTTTTGAAGTCTTGTAGACATTTTTGCATGTTATGTTTCCATAATGATATAAAGGTGATAGACAATTAACTTTTTTCCTGAATAGATATTTTAATTATCCTTTCATACCATCTGTGTTCATCCTTGAGGGTTTCTGACCTAGAAACTAAAGATCTACCAGCAGTACACACACAGGCATATAAAACTTCTCCTAGTTCACTTATTTTAGAATATGTTCCTCTTATATTACCCAATAAGCACATTTGGCATAATGGGAAATATGTCGTTTCCTTCTGGAAGCATGGTGGTGACTGCAGAATGGAAGGGTTCAGCTGCAGAAGGTTTGTAAACCTTCAAACCTTCATGATTTAGACATCAGTGAATTCAGTGTCTCTGCAAAGAAAAATGTTTCCATTGAGCTCTCAAGTAACTACTTCGGTATGTGAAATTAGGGAGTTAATTAGTGGAAAATGCAACCAAACAACTTACAGATATGTAGATTGCATGACTTTATGAGTTTGTGATTAAATTATATTTTGTCTACGTGTCTATATTCAAGAACTGATGCCGTATGGACGGATAGGTATTTTGGGGTCCATGAGTTGCATGTTATTCTCAGAAAGGGAAAAATGCTCAGCCAAAACAAAACAAAAAACTTGATATTAAAGGAGATGCAAAGCAAAAATGTTCTAGAATAACAGTTACAATGTCAACAGCAAATACTCCTAAATCCTTTGTTAACCGCTCAGAAAGGTTCAGGCTGGTTCTTACCTTTTTCAGTCCCGTTCATCCATCCCTAATTACCATCTGTATTTGCCATCTGCTTAGTCCTGTTAGGAGGAAAGAGTAAAGAGGAGGTTAGGAATGAAGAGCAAATTCCTGTTCTCCCGCACAGTAATTTTGATATTGTCCTCCACAGACAGGCTTGGCACTGTCCTAGGGAGTGTTTTGCTTTGTAGGAAGTGTTTCTCCAGAACCACATATCTTTCAGTCAGATTCTGTTTCTAGTTCATCCGTTATGAGAAATTTTCAGTGAAATCGCTAACAGGAAGCAAGTAATCCTTATGTGTTAGCATCTTCTTGTCTCATGAAGCTGTTATCATTTTGGATTATCTTTCTTGCGCTTAGACCTCTCTGTTTTGTTTTCTTCTTGTTGTAATTTCATTTGACTACGAATCCAACAGAACTGGAAACATGCATCTTGATGTCATTCTTTTATCATCAAGCAATGAACATCTGCTTTTTAAAACGTACTAATGCATTTCTTTTGATGAATACATAAAATAAACAAGCCTTGATTATTTTTCCCCCCTCTTCAGCTCCACTCTAAATTGATGGAAGCAAACTCAGTTAGCAAGAGAGGAGTGAATTTTCCTTAAAGGAACAAATCTGGAGCACTGTCATAGTCTGGCACTGTCTCCTCTCCTTGTAGTGCTCTGCAGCAAGGTTGCAGTCTGCCCCTACAGCGCTCAGGCTCCAGTTCAAGAAAGTAGTTAAACATCATCTTAAACCCTGCTGAGGTTGGTGAGACTTAAGAATTGAACTAAAATAACTGTTACTGTAGGGGTGAATAAGGAAGTTACTCTTATTTTATTCCTCAAACTATCTTAATTTTATTTCTTAAATTTTAAGTAGTACTTACTATGTATTAGAAAGTTTCCCAATAATCTTCATTGGAAACAGAGCTCTATAATTTCTAGTTCTAGAGCTGTTGCTGATGATGGAATAAAACCATACCTTGATCTTAAATATGCAGTTCTGCCAACCTCTTCTCAAGAAGAAAAATCCAGGTCTAATAAGCCAGAAGGTGTTAGATTTCATTGAAAATTAATGTGGCAACATTGTGTATGTAATACCCTTTGGATTATCAAACGTGTAAAGTCTGTAAATGTGGTGTTCATGTAGGTAATAAACTGAGACGGAAAAAAAAAAACCATTTCAAATAATGTTCTGCTCTAAACATGGACTCTAAATGCAGGTGTGGTACTGTATTCACTTGTCTGCACATCTGCAATTTGAAGTGCACTGCCCATTTCTCGTAGCAGTGGGTGTCCTGGTAGCCTGTGACTCCACCAGGAGTTTAAACCCTTCCATTGCCTGTACAGCCGGGCCCCAGGGATGCAGTTACTCATCTTGGTACTGGATGCCACTCTGGGGATAAATTTTTCTTTGCATTAGTCCTGTGGGGTGATTTGGGAAATCATTACATGAGCCGAATTCATTCATCTTAAGTCAATCTTAATACAGGCCGCTTGTGTTTGATGTAATTATACTGGCTGAAGTTGCATCCGATTTGCATAATTGCAGTAGACAGTGAGCCAGAGGAAGTGCACACTTAAATAGTAATCACTTCATAAAAACTAGTGTTGGAAACAGGCTTCGTAGCCAACTTCAACCGAATATCAGCTGAGCTGAAAGGCTTTCCAAGGTTTGTAAGGAAAAAGGCAGAGTATTTGTTTCTGGAAGAGCCCTTGTGGCAGAATACACTGTATTTCACCTTGTTGCCAATATCCATGGTACTGGCTCTACTCTTTCAGGTGTCTTGTTCTTTGTTTAACTTCCTTTTTCTTTTAAAAGGGTCTTTCTGATTTTTCTGACTTATATGTGATGTTTTTGTTACTTTACATGTGTCTTTTCATGGGTCTCAGCTCACACTGAGTTGAGCACCAGGAGTGAAAGAGATATAAGAGGAGAAATAAAGAAGCTAATATATTTTGCAGCAGTAATTATTTTGAATGTCTGACAAAATACTTTGCCAATAGTTTAAAAGAAAAAAAAAAGTCATCTGAGCATTTGTGGTCCGAAGTCAGAATTTAATATCAGTGACTCAGTTGCAGTAAACTTGAAAATGTGGACGTGACCTAGATTTGTAATCTTGTGCTGCATTTGAGCCAACCTTTAACCTCTGAGCTGAGAGTTTCACAAGTGCATAATTATTTTTAAAAGTGTTGCAAATGCTGTAAACTGTCATAGCAGTCCGGGAACTTCTCAGGATTTTTACTTGCTCAACCATCCAAAAATATTTTTAATGTGCTCTTTTTATTTCAAGGAAAAGGTTTTTGTTGCGTTTGTTTTCACTTTTATATCTAGAAAAATAATTTTAAAAAGTAACCATGAATGAGAATGTATCTCTGTATTTCTTTCTCTGTCTTTCTCTGGATCATCTATTTTAGATTTCCATATGCCACTTTTTAATGTGCTKTTAGAATTTAATGCCTTTGGAGAAGAAAGAGTCAAACTGTCAAGATATTTTTATTTTCCAGATTGATTAAGAGAACAAGTACAATAAAGATTCTAATAAAAAGTCAGAAATGAAAAGAACCTTAACCTTTTCTCCTATTCAAAAAGATAGTATTTTAAAACAATTCTGAATAGATACCTGAATCCTCTTCAGAAAACTAATTCCTAAAAGGACTGCACCTGGAAAGATCCCRAAGTCTGATTTTAATTTTTCAGAAGGGTCCAGATGTAAGTTACTAGAACGCTCTTTGGTGGGTCTCAAACACTTGAGTTTCATATCTTTCATCTAGCAATGCAGAGGAGCCCAGGGTTAGAAATAAAATACAGGAATGCTGTTTTGTAACTAGTAGTCACTGGTGATATCTCGGTATCTACTATCTCTGTTTCTGAACAGAGGACTGTCTTGTATGTTGTAATATTTATAAAATAATCAGTATGAATTTTTTTATTTACCATCTATTTATTACAAGGCTTTGTCATTAGGTTCTCAAGCTTTCTGTCTGTACCCCTGGGGCCTTGCATGGTGTTTTTAAGAATGTGATGTAGCTTTGGGGGATGTTTTGTGCCAGGCTGCTGTGCCTGTCCTGCTGTGAGAGGCTGCCAAGGGCTGCCTGAGTGCGGGGATTTGCTCAGCCCATGTGTAGGAGGGGCTGTGAACTAGATGCTGGAAGGGAAGCAGGGAGACAAATCATGAGAGAAAAGTCTTAAGAGAAATATCACAATCTCTCCATAGTTTGACTCATTCTTCCTATTACCTCCCTTGGGAGACAAATCATGAGAGAAAAGTCTTAAGAGAAATATCACAATCTCTCCATAGTTTGACTCATTCTTCCTATTACCTCCCTTGCTACCACCCATCTGATTTGATTCTGTACTGCTGAAACGGCTCTATCTGGCATCGGCAGATGCAGTCGTCTTTGGCCTCTTCATTTTGGCTGTTTTGAGAACCCTGAGACCGGTAAAGGAGACCAGTCGCAGTCAGCATGTTGAGCAGGAGCTGAGAGGGTGGTCTCTGCAAGAGGTTCCAGGGTACTTCACACAGAGGTTTAGTCCTCTGGTTCCTGAGGCTTACAGTTAAAAGCAACACAAGTCTGCAAATGCACTTGAAATTGTGCTCAAAGTTCTTTTCATGTCAAAAATTTGAGAGGGTGACTTGTTTTTGAACACTGCATCTCACAAGTAACATTAGGGACAAATATTTGTTTATTTGCATCATTTCCCCTCAAGTAAATAACTGTTACCAACATTGGAATTGAAATGCTAAGAGTATTTTGCACTCACATTGTTAAGTAATTGCAGAAATAATCTTTTGAGATACAAGTTTGTTCATCCCATAGATTTTTGTGCAAAAGATTGTCCTAAGATTGTCCTGACTCTTAGAGAAAACATGTAAGTTGTCCAAGGAAGGTGAAGGACGTGTTTGCCTTTTACTCTATCAATTGTATAGTGTTATAGTCAATCTGTTTGCAAACTTGCTGGGAATATACTTCCCAGTACTTATGAATCTGTTAATTGAATTAAAAATGATACTGCAGTTGGGAATCCAAGACACCCTCGCAGCTGTGAAAAGCTTATTGCATATTGTTTTAAGTTGAAAAGTCACGTTGGGAATTAAGATCTGCTTGGATTCCCTCGTGTTTAGCACTGAATCTCGTTTCCTCTTGCCCGAGTTCATACTGGTTCTGTCGTGGTGGCGGGAGCGCGGTGTGGGCAGCAAAGGCAGCCCAGGCAAGTGCCAGGATGCGGCCAGGCCGTGGCTTGGCTGAGCGCTGCTGGTGCATGGACCCTTCGGAGGGGGTGCTCAGGCAGCCAGGCATCATGGGGTGCTGCTTTTTCTGTGTTCTTTCATGCACTGCCAGTTTGAAGCTTCCTCATGCAAAGTGCAGCGCAATTAAATGTTGGCTTAAATACCACTCTGCAGTGATGCAGTCTCCTGAGATTGATAGATATGGTAATGCTGTTGAGATTCAGCCAAATAGGGCCTATTCTCCAATTGTAGAAAGAAATTGTATATTCGCTGGTGTTTCAGTTGCAACGCAGTGCTTAACTTTAAAAGGTTGAAAAGGAGGCTTTGGGGAGAGGTTTCGTAAGTTCAAAGAGCCAGTAGCTTAAGGGGAGCATTATTTTTTAATATGGAGATATGGGAAAGTTGAGCAACACAGTTTTAGAAAGTTACAAATTAATTTTTGTAGTTTCTTTTTAACTTAAAGCATTGAAGCTCTCTTTTCTTCTTTGTTTAAGACTCCCTTTAACTGTCAGTCACTCAGAAATGAAATGTTGAACGTGATCTTTGTTCTGCCGCAGGCTCAAAGCAAATGGCTCTAGGAACTCCAAACCCCTGGTTCTATAAGGAACGTGTTCAAAAATGCACATACTGCTGCAGCTGAAAATACCAACTTCTGCATAGTTATTGAGACATAATGATTGCCAAAATATTTTTCTGGCATTAAACATCTGACTACTTTTTGGTAATCAGTTGTTGACTTCTTTTTGTTTTTCTTGGGAAGTTTGAAAGTGTGGTCTTTCCAGAACATTACAGGGTTGTCTGCCTCAATACAAAATACAATTTGTATCAGAAGCAGCATTAGCAAGAAGTTTTATCTCAAATGAATTTTGAAGTAGGACATTTTCAAAGGGTATTATTGCTTCATAGTGAAGAAATTTGGTGGGAAGTTTAATTGGACCACCTTTTGGGCCCATTGAAATAAAAGACCTGGTTTGCCCATTAATAGAGGTACTTGTGTGATTTGAGTCATCTCTCATTTTATGGATATATGTGTTTATCAATATATCTTTAATATATATTATCTCTTTTTTTATATCTATAGTCTCTATATTGCTCCCAGGGCTTGTGTGGGCAATGCCAGTGGTGTTCATGATTAACTTTTACTTCAGCACACTGGAAGTTTTCTTGGAGGGCGAGTTTGAGAGAGACTGTTGTCCTCCCCTCCCAAATGTCTGACAGAGTAAGAAGGTGAAGTCTGTAGGTAAAAATCTATCTGAACGGTGATCAACAGTTAAATATAGTTTGTGGGTTTGTTCTGAATTACCCGTGTTCTAAATAGCAGTATTTTGCTCATTGATCTACTCCTAAAGTTGTCTGTTGGACGTGGTCAGGGAGACCATGCCCACCCAGAAACCAGGAGCTTTCCAAGGAACTTTATTTTTAGGAAGCAGTCTGTTGCCGTGTGCCAGATCCTGGTGGGCATGTGATGTGCTAAGAACCTCCAAGCGTTCCTCTGAAGCTTTGCTCTGTGCAGAAGGCACTAATGGGTATCCTAGATCAGAGAGGGTTTGCGGGAAAGTGTTTCTTCCTCCATGCTGGAGACAGCCATATGTTGCTTTCCAGCATTTCTGCAAGGAAGCAGAGCCAAAGGCAGCCTGGGCTGGCACACAAGCTTTCCATCCGTGGGAAACATGTAGAGCTACATGTGAATAGCACGCTAGGAAGCACTTGGAGAAGGCGATGACTGTATCCTGCAGATATGAAGTCCCCAGAACATCCCTTTAGGAAATTATGGTGTTTTCTAATGCTGTAACCCTCTGCCTTTGTTATCACTGAGAGTTGCAAGACTCATTGATTGGGTAAGAATTCATTTTCTGTTTGTTTGCAAAATTGGAGGATCTCCAAAATCTGCAATTTATCTAGGAATATTTAACGATCAGAAGTTCCACTCCTTCTTAGTCTCCAGGGAAGGCTGTTGCGTAATACCAAAATGTTAAGAAGAATGCTGACTACATGCAGACAGACTTTTCACAAGTCTCATGATGTTAAACTGCACAAGAATTTGGTGCTGCATTGTTCCACCTCAGTGTCTGTGGAAAGCTGAGTTAGCATTTTATGCAATGCACTTTTCTAGGTCTGGCAATAAGCAGTACTCAAGTGAGACCTTTTATATGGGAGTTTGATTTGAGTTTTCAAGAGTGATTGGTGATTGAATGTTGTGGAGATTATGAAACTCAGTGGATCTCACCTGACATGAATGCGAGCTCTGGGCTGCTGATGCAGAGCTTGGTCTTGGAGAATTATAAAAATATTGTTTCAGTTTGTCAGTCTCTTTAGGCCTAGAGACACTAGGCAGAGAAGTCGAACCACAGTACTGTGCTAGCAGCAGAAGAGCTGTCACTGCTGGCAGGGAGGAGCAGGAGAGGGAGATTAAGGCGTGCGGGGGCAGAGGGATAAGGTGGTTCCGCAGCCGCCCAAAGCTTCACATTACATCTGTGCCTGTCACTGTCAAGGATGTAGAGGGAGAGTAAAGAGCTCCCCTCTGCTGTTCGCTGGCAAGTTGCGTTTTTCTGGTATTTGCTACACTATTAATTCGGATTTTAACACACTTTGCGACTTCACAGGAAACCTATTAGTAGCATACTCAGTTTGCCATTTGTATTTCACATGTTCTTCGTGTCTTATTCTTCATATAAAGAGGCTAGGAATTGCAGCAGCTCTCAAACTGTTTCAATTTGTGATTAAAAAAAAAAATCCATGAATGATTCCAAGTACTTGATTTAAAAAATACAGTTCAACATGAGAGATGGTGACTACACTATGTTGCCAATAAAACATACTTTTTTTCATCTCTGATGTGCTGCTTTACCCGAAGGTAGTAACAAGATTAATTTATTTCATAAAATATGTAACATAGATATGTCCAGTCTAGTGCCTGGTGGGCTACCAATGGGTGCTGCAAAAGTCAGTCAAAAATGGCACGTGAGCTGAAGGACTTACATTTTCTTGCAATATCTAGTCACATTTGTAAAAAAGACTCAAGGAAGAGATCTGAGAAAGAACTTTGGGATTAGAATTATGGATACTAGGTGACTTTGTTTTTCTCTGCATTTATTGCAATATTTTAACTCATGAAGCTTCAGACTTTGAAATTGGAGTCAGTAAAGCACATTACAAATTCAATCTGCTTGTGCTATAAGATGATGGAAGAAGTAAGGTTCAGTTATCAGTCTGATTGTTCTTTGCCACAAGAAATTAAAATAACAATATATTAGAAATGAAAAAGAAAGAAACAAGATCCCCCTGCCATGTGCTACGTAGCTACTAGTGTAACCCATTGACACAGCATCTGTGCCGGGAAGGGAAGAAGCCATGAGGAGAAGGGTCTCCTCGTTGCAGAACTGGACAGGGCCTCCTTGTCGTAGCCACCTAACCCAACTACTGGGTTTATCTGCGGTTCATCTAGGTCATGAACGAGACAGATTCCTATTAGTGGCAAAGAAGAGGTGAGATATTAAACACGCTTCCCAATTTGAGCCTCCAAGCACACATTCAGAAGAGTTGCTTCATTATTTGTTGGGGTTCTTTGAGTCAGTCTGGGCTATTGAAAGGGCAGATATGTATTTATGGGTGTTAAGTGCTCATCCGTTCTGGTCCTCTAAGAAACTGCATATGTATTTTCAGAAATATATATTCAATTCTTGTGTCGCTCATTCACATATGTTAGATCCTCTAACAAGATAATATTGTCAAATATATTTATAGTAACATTATTTCTACTCTGATATGTTTAAATTCATACCTTTCAACTCTAAATTTTATATTATCAACTATTCACTTTACCATTACACTTTTAACTTGTTTATTATTTCTTCTGCTTCTTAGGGTTCTTTTTGTTCTTTCGTTTTCTAGTTATAAAAGATACTGAAAGTAAAAGTTACTAAATTCTCCCTTTTTTTTTCTTATTTCTAGCTGTGTAATCTAAAAAGACTTTTTCTCTAGGACACTTAAAATTAGTATCTGAAGTCTCCCATGACTCACTTGCTCTCTTTAGCAAGCCTGCAAAGAAATGCTGCTTCACACTCTCTTGAGTAAAGCAAAATGGGAAAAAAAAAAAGGTTTTGTACTAAAAAACCAATATGTTGTGCATCTTTACAAGTCAACAAGTGAACATGCTTATGTTAAACACTAAAACTATTTTTACTGTGTGTATTTATTAGCTTTGGTGTTTTCCTGCAAGAGTAGATAGTGATTACTTAATTCTTGCCATGGGTATTTGGAGCATCCTGGTAAAGATCCCTGAGGGCTCCAGCTTTCCTTCTCTGTAATTTTTGAGCTCCTTGACTGTTAAACACTAACTGTAAGAGTCTGTGCACAAGTGCATTTTAACTTGAGTTGTGTGTTTGCAAAACGAGCTCAGCTTAACTGAATGAGACGGATGGAGAGAATAAAAGATATGTGCTATTTTTAAAAGGTGAATAGAAATTTGATTTTTCTTTTTTTAAATTTATGTTGTCAATACTAGAATATTTATAGACTTCTGAAAGATAATGGTTTAAGAACCAATATACTTAATTCCCTTAAAGATGATACAACAAATGTTAAAATGCTTACCTTGTGCATGCTGGATTGGCAGGTCTCCTTCAGGAATTGTTTATTTTGTTGACTGAGTGGGGCAATCCTCTAGTGATTAAAGAAAATGGAAAATAATTCACAACAAAAAAAAAAACCAAAAACACCCTGAAAAAAATCTGTCACCTGCTTCTTACCAGCCTCAAACCACTGTTAAAGCTAGAGGAAAGGAAGATCTAGAATCTGAAAGTACAGGCTCCATGTCTTAGATTTCAGTGACTGCTGATCCCCAGCTCTAACCTCCCAGCAGGTGCTGGTTTGCATTTTATTCCCATTGATCTCTACCAGTCTTCTGTCTCTAACCATTTTCTAAACGCAGTGATTCTAGCAACTTCCGTGGCCGTTCTGGGGAACAGTAGCCTTTTCTAAACGGTGTGTGGTGCCTTGAGCCTTTCTCCTTGCAAGCAGTGTGTGTTAGAGCTGGGTTCCACAAGGCACTAGCGGAACATTTACTGTTCTAAGTTTAATGGCATTTAGAAATTACTGGAATCCCTTCTGGTTTGCGATGTAGGTCCGCTGCATCCTCTGCGTCATCTTTGTTACTAAAGATACTTGCATGGAGACTATCAGTTTGTTGGATTTGTCCCTTAGCTTTTAGCACGTGCAACGTGCTGGGACTTAAGAGTACTTCTATGAAAAAGAGTCAAGGAGAACAGGAAAATGGTTTGGGTATTATGGAAGTAAAGATGTTGAGACCTTTTCTTGTTGTGTGAATATAGACAGTAATATACAACTGAGGCATCAGCTTAAAGGAAAACAAAATCCCAAAGCTGAATGTGGGGTAGCTGCTTCTGAAGAGAACACTGAATCGCTGACCAAGAGGCATGTGTTAGCTGCTTTGTGCACAGAAATGGCTAAAGGCCCTCATAAATTTACATTATTTGTGAGTAGAAATAGCTTCTAAAATTTCAGCTGTAATAAACAGCTATTTAAGTAAGATTCTAAGTAGTGATATAGCCACTTTGCAAAATTTTGCTGCAGATTTAATAGATTTATTGGAGAAAAGAAGACACGAAGGAATAAAGGCAGGTTGGTTAGAGCTGTATTTTTGTGCTTAACTGATAGTGTGGGGTTTATGCATAATGGAATGGCACAACTTACAAAGCCTCTTGACTGGTATGCTGTGCAAATGGTAGATGCAAACTGGAACATTTGCAAGAAAATTCTGTCTTAGTGTTATTTTGCTGGAGCTTATTTTATTTTAAATATTTATATTTTATCTCATACTCTAAATTTTTATATGTCTAGTAAGTTACTAGCAGTTTGCTTACACAGGACACAAGTACAAATTTTAATACCATATTACAGCAACTTTAATTTGTGGAGTTAAATTGGTGTGCTCTATGTAAAATCCGGAAATCTAAATCACACCTGAAATCATGCTTTAATGTCTCCCTAGAATTTAAATTGCGTTTCTAGCTTTGGCAATTATTTAAAATGCTGATGTGTCAATCCCCAAGGAGAGAATACTTGTCTCAAGTATTACCACTTGAAATTTTGGGAAGCCACACAGATGTGCATCTGCTCATTATGGAAATAATGTATTTAGTTAATGTGTTGCTATGAAGAGAGGGGAATACAAATTATCTTGCAACTTGAGAGTCGTTTAAAAGTTTACTTAAGAGTGTGGTGTTCATTTCTACTAAGGCATTTCTTAGTAGGAGGATCTTCTGAACCTCACTTAGGTTTGAAAACCTCTCTATAGGTTCCTTTATACGCTCAATTCTAGTAAAGACTGCGTTGTTCCATTTCCTAGAAGTAATTCTGTTGCTGCGACGTTCTCATTCTCATTCTGTTGATGAGAGAGGACTTTTCTGTGCGCCATCCAGGACCATCCTTGCATTGATACATATGTGTGTAGATAACAGCTCTATCTGCTTGCAATTCACAGCTCTGGCTCGCAGATGTCTGCCATCTATACTGTTCAAATGATTGTCTGCAGAAAGAAGTAGCGTTATGTTGAGCAGGATTTTTACAGACCATTGTTACTGTGATTAGGCAATGTTACCATGTCAGCAGCAGCACTTACCAGTGTCTGCTTCAGAGCGTGTGTGTGTAAGTATGGGTCTGTGTGCACACATAGAAGTTTGAGAGCGTACCACATGCTGCAGATTATCCTGTTGACATGGTAGCATTTTAGATACGCACACACATAAAAGTAAATCCAGTGAGAAAATATTTGAGGAATTAATACCTTATAAATATATCTGAACACCAATGAATTCTGCAGTTTTGGGGAATGGCTGACCCATGAGAGTGGTGAGGGAAAAAACGACGCAGCTGTTCTCCCCTGATCTTATTGCAGAGTAGAGGTACAGATCTTACATTATTCTTCTGCTTCTGATCCAGGAGTCACTGGAACGAGAAGAGAGCATTTGAGAAGTATTTGCTCAAGAGAGAGTGCAGAATGCATTAAACAGTCCAAGTGACTTGCATTAGTGTTGGCTCCAAATGTCCCTCTCTGGTTTAAAATGTAAAGCTCTTAGGCATTGTGAAGTCTGTAGTTAGGGGATAAGGAAGGCAACTCTCCCATAACAACTCTTGATGTTCAGTGCTGGGCTTAAGTATTTTTGATTATAAAGAGAAAGTTCCCTGTGGATTRAAACATATCCTCGTGCTGTGGTGGGAGGACCTACCTGCCTGGAGGCATCAAAGAACCACATCAGCAAGAAAAACCTTGGGCCTGAGCTTGTTCCTTATTGTGTCTGTGTGTGTCCATGTGTCCCTGGTGCCTGTTAGAGCAGACGTCAGACTCCTAGTTGGGGTCGTGGTCTTGGTAAGACATTAAAATAACAAATAGTAGAAATAAATCTAGGTTTCTCTGTTAAACCCTTACATTGAAATAAATGGGAGCTCTGTGGAAGTAAGAAGTGCATGAGGGCCATAAAATGTGGAATAATGAATAATAATGTACTTGTATATTAACCTTTTTCTTACAGTGCTGTCTAGACAATACCCAGGTCATGGCCTCACTGTCATAGCAGCTGTATATTTTTACAAAAACTGATGATAATGATACTTAGCCAATCGCTTCTACRGTAAAGCTTTAGAGCCTAAATCTCAGATTTGCCCTAAGCACGTCAAGCATAATTTCTTTGTACRTACTTTATATACTCTATATCAAAAAACATGTGAAACATGAACAAAAATAACCTTTTTTAAATCTTCTTTGCAGCAAATAATTAAAAAAGGAAAACAAATGGAAGGCATATTTATGGCATATTATAAAAGAAAATGGCAAAAACCCCACTCAATAGTATGGCCTTTTTGCTGGATGAAAGGTCAGAAACTATCTGGAAACTACCTCAGTAGTTTCATTAAACTGTGCAGCGTATGGCGTAGGCAGCATCATAAGCTGCGAGAAAATACTGAGTGCCTCTAAAATTGATCTTACTATTCCACATCTAATGCTTTTATCCTAGATTTAATGTTACTAAATTAAGCTATTTTGGCCTGAGGGCTGAAGAATTCAGAAGACYGTTTGAGAGTAGCTTTCAACTCACTTGGCCTCAATGTGCCTAGTAAGTGATGGTTTTGTATCTGGATAAATAAAATTTTGTATAACTATCCATTGTGACTCTTGACATAATTTGGACAAAATAGAGAACGTAAAATAACTGCTGGTGTAGAATTGGGTCAGTATGTTATGTTTGCTCACAAACCACATTGAGAATGAGAACATTACAGTCACAAAAGAAAAATGCTAACTAGGTCAACAACTTAGTTTTGAATTAGGCTCCACTGTTTTCCTTATTAAATAAAAACTGCCTATGTTCCACCAGCCCTGTAAGTTACTGCTGACACATGAAATAAATGTTTCATAGTGTGTATTAACAGCATGATAAACAAGAAGTGATATAGARAACATATATAGTTCATTCACACCAGTGAAATCCGCCTGTAGTGGTGTTCATGAGTGGGGCAGCATTTTCTAACCAGGGAGCTGTAGAGATTGCTTTCTGCTGTTTCGGGAGTTTGCAATTTGGCCACTCTTTGTTCTAGCATTGACTGCTGACTGAGGCATCCTTACCATTTCCTAAGGAGTTGGTTAGTTTTCTGYCCATGTCCCCAGGGGACATTTGTAGTTGTTGTTTGTTTATTTGCTTGTTTTTTGGTCAGAAGCCTTATTTTCCACTTAAGAATCAAACTGCTSTTTTAAGTATTCCATATTCTGTCAGGACTGTGGCATTTTTCTTTCTTAGTTAATGGCATATACTGCTTTCTCAAAGATCTAAGAAATAATTTTGAAAACTGATGGCAGGGTTGGAGCGCTGTGAATGTTTCCTAGAGCAACATTGCACATCGCCTTAGGAAACGGTTGGTTTTTGACTGGTGTTCAGTGTAAAGTTGGGTGACTAGTAAGAAACAATTGTCACAGAATAAAATGCCTAGATATATCTGTACATGATGTACAGAGCAAATTCCAGCTGAAACATAGGAATGGGCAAAGGTGTTTGTTCTTTGTGAAAGTGGAGGCGAGTGGGAGTCTGTCCTTAACCGAGCCCAGAGGTCACCAGTCGTCCCTARTGGTTCTGAACTTTTTTTTCTTTTTGCCTCTTTCTTTCCCCCTGCTTCCCTTTTCTTTAAGTCTGTTTCTTTGCTGTGTAGGTGATTTACATATTAATCCCCCTGGGTAGAAAATAAATGAACCCAWTAGATAGTATCATCTCTCTATGTGTAGAAATAATGAGTTAATCAAATCACAGATCTGTAAAGTAAAAACAGATTTACTTTCGTTATTAAAATATCATAAAATAACTATCACTCTTCGTGACATTTTCTGGAGAGGAAAAAAAAAGGTAATTTTCCTAAGTATGACATATGGGGGACATTCAAAAACTGCTAAAATGTGTTATACAAGAGTAATACTTGGCCATGTGTAASAGTAAAGAGTGATTATTCTTACTTTTCCAAGTATGCTGCTTCTGTACTTGGGTCATCTAATTCCTTGAGTCTCTGAACTCAAAATTGTTATTCCTATGTTTAGCATTATAGGCTTAAGTCTGTCCTTATTGCAGAGAATGCATTTGCCTATATTTCAGTTTTAATACAATTCTAAATCACATGAGTTCTAAAAGAATGCCTAAARTTAGGTAGGTAATTAAGATGTCCCTTTTCTACAAAACTGTTGGTTTTGATAGAATTGTTTGTGTTTGAAGGACAGCTTCTCAGTGTGGGGGAAGTATGGAAAYGGTGCTACCTATAGAGATTTAAGAAAGAAAATTGTCTCCCACCCCAGCAGAAACATCTCTTGTATATTTTTAACGCAGTTAGAAGCATTGACTTTTTCTAAGAGRGAGCAAATTACAGGTTGGTTTGGAAAATTGCTCTTGAAAAATTACCTGATACTGGATTCAGCATTAATTGTTGAGAGATTATGGAAGTTCCTTTACTCTTTGAGAAATCTGGAAAAATAATGCCTTTATCTTATCGTGTATAACTATATATTTTGTGTTGCTTGTATAATACGTAAGCAAAAAAAAAAAATGGAGCAGAAGCTCCAGGTTGCAGACAAGCCGCTGGTCAGGGACTCGGTGAGACAAGGAGGACTCTGGTCTTGCAGTGTGTTTGGGAGGCTCTGTCCCAGCCTGGTCCTGGCAAGGTGTATTTTGCTGTCAGGCATCATTACTGACATGCAGGTTTGTCTGCAGGGTGAATTCATGGGCATAGGAAGAATCAACCCTATGACCACAGGCCTTAATGAAGATTCGAGGCACTGGTATGAGGAGTAGGGGAGGAAGAGATGGAGTTACCAACAAACTGTGCAGTTTATAAATCAGCAGTTACAACATCTCTGCTCTGTGTGATAGCTGCATCACTGGTAGTTCCTCATGAAGAACCTCGGCCCCTTTCATCTAGTTCAGAGCAGGCGTGCAGCAGTGTAGCACTCGCGGTGGTGTGGGACGTGGGATGTGCTGTGAGGAAAAGCATGGAGGGGGCGGAGAAGGGAGAGCCGTGGGGCAGCTTCCTGCTCTCATTGCTGGCACAGTCCCATGCAGAAGAGAGGTAAGGATGAACCTGTGCTCATCATCCACTCATGAGATGTGAAGGATGCATGAAGCCAATTTACAAAAATAGAGTTTACTCTGCACCGGGAGTATTATCTTTGGGTAGGAAAAAGGCTCGGAGTTGCATGATTACATTTGAAACCATTCATATGCAACAAGCTGAAGAAAAAATTACTACTTTGTTCAGATGAAAAGTTTTCATCACATTTAAATTGAAGAAGAAGCTGTCAATTGTTATTATTGGCAAAGATGAACACCTATTATAGTCATGGCTGTTAAAGCTTATATGATATAAATCCTTGCGCATTATCTTACAGTAATTACATGGCACAAATCTGCTCAGTACCAGCCTAGCCTTATGATTAGTGTTCAAAATACAATAATACTGAAGTATGTAATTACTTTACAGTCTCCTCTTTAATAGGAATTTAAATCCGGAAACTCATCATGTGATTCCCAGTGTTTGGTTATATCCACTGGCATAGTTGGTTGCAAGGCAGCAATACTGCCACGCTGACATAAGCAGCTAATGCTCCTATGGACTCAGCATTTGGGTTTTGCTTTATTGTTAGCTGTGCATCTAATGTGAAGTTTAGAAGCAGTATTGTTTTAAAATGGTTCATATTTCTTCTTAATTGAGTAATTTACCMCTTTTTTTAAAGCGATGCTTTAAAGTACTGCTACAGAGTTAGCTGCAAAAACCATTCAGTGCTAACGAATAACTGCTTCTCGCTACTCAGTCATGGCTCTGGGGGATTTCCTTTGGTCCCGGGTATGTAGGGAAGGAGGGCAGTTTGCAAAGTTGGTGCCTTCTAGAGACCATCTCCAGGTTTTTGGCCACGTGATGGCAATAGTTCTAGAGCTGAAATGCACCCCCCTTTGCTGTGGCTGTATCGGAAGCAGAAGTTAAGTGCCCAGTGCTTGTGTCCAGGGCRGAACTACTAAAACTTTGGTCTGCTACTTATCTCCTCTCTTAGTTGCTCATTTGCCTGCTTGACTTTATCCATAGAAAATGATAAAAAAAAAAAAAAAAATCAAGTGTAATAGAGTTGTAGTCTCTCTCTTGAGAATACTTTGAGGAATCATTAAAAAAATGATTTTTTTTTTTCGGTATTAGAGTATTTCTTATTACCGTATGCCCTGGACACAGGGGCTGCTGTGAGCACAGCTCTGGTGCTCTTGAGAAGTGGCAGAGATGCACACATCTCTCTCTCTCTCCACAGTTCATACTAGAAAGAAAGCATTTACACAGTGTTTATACTAGAGGTGCTGTGGCAGGAGAGCCTTAGTAAATGATTTCCTAAAATGTGAAAAACCTGGTTAAGTACCTCACTTGTCTTCAATTCTTTGGGAAAATGGTCTGGATAATCTGGGGTGTCTATCATTGCAAGTGAGTCCTTTTCCTGCCGGTGGTTCTGCCTTTATTCTGGAAAAGTTTTGTTGTTTTTCAATTAGAAATGAAAGCATGCCTAGAAACACCAGTATTTTCTGGAAAATATAACCTGTTTCTCAGCCACCCAGAAGTGATAATAAAGTAGCTGCAACTCTTTACTCCCTTTTTAGCAGCTAAGTATATGGCTGCCAAWTGAAGTGAGATTTGGTTCAGTAGTGCCTTTTGTTCCCAAGACAACCAGATGAGTTTCAAGATTTATTAAAAATGAAGAAGGAATTTATGTGTCCACAAGCCCCGTATTCTTCATCTCTTCCTGTGTGATGGTTTTGGGCTTCTGTCGTGTGTGTCAACAGTACTATGTTGCTTAGCCTGCAAAATTAAACTGGCACTTCAGAAACAAGAGTCTAAAATGTGGCTAAAGGAGCAGCTCTGTGGAATTGGAACAGCAACTGTCCGTATTTCTGGAACCCCTGATGCAAAGATGACAAACCTTTCCTGTATAATGTGCAAGAAGAACTTACCTATGTCACAGCATGGACTGAAAACATTCCCCATGAGAGCTGCTTAGATTTCAAGTGGGATAAAGTTTTCCTTTCTCTTACGCTCCCTCATTCCTTTGCTTAGTACATGCAACAGCTTGTTTTTCCCAAGGGTGCTGTAATGGGACATATGGGCCAAAGGGGCAGTGGATGCACGTGGGGCAGGGGCTGTGCTGCAGCATCACTGCCTGCAGTCCCTGTCACCGGCCCAGGGCTTCAGAAAGCAAGCACAGGGGACTGAAGTAACTTTTAATTCCATTTATCTTTAGGCTCAAATTTGAAGTTAGGTTGCAGTKTTGATGTAGGTTGAATTCTTTTAATCTCAATGGTTTAAGTTTTTTCTGAACAGATTACAAAATATAGCTTCTGTTGGCTATATAAAGGAGGGAAAAATACTGTGTGCACGTGCACTGATATATTTCTATGCAWATCATTTCTTTGCCAAACAGACCAGCAAAACCAAAAAAATATACTGGGAGAGCAATAAAATAAAATTATAAATGGAAGTGAGGTTTCACTTGTTTGCCAGGCAGCTGTGAGCCTGAGGCATGCTGCACCGTTTAGCTTGGCAGGAGGTTTTTAATCCTGCAATGCATGACTTGTTGTGCGAGTGTAGTGATCTCTGCTAGTTCTTGCCCTCTCAAGCTGCGTGAAGACCCCTGCGTGTGCCAGGCGCAGTGACACCCGGCTGGGTGTCCGAGCCCCCGACCTTCCCTGGCACTCACCCGTGTCTCTCTTTGTGTCACAGTCTCATGAGAGTCTGTTCCCTTGCATGGATGGAGATGGAATTCTTGACACGGTGCTGCTGYGGGTTAGAGATCTGCTGCTTTTTTTTCCTGAGTTTTTGTTCAGACTATAARGGAGCTAACTCTGAAAGAAGATAGSTGATAGAACAGTTAAATGCGACAAGGCGAAGCAGTATTTCAGAGTGTAATTGGTTAAGAGATCTTCCTTTAGCATTTTTATTGGGAAAATAAATGCTTGTTTCAGAGTTCTCTGTTGTACTGTGCAAAAAAAGCCATTTAAAATAAGGCATGACTTCTGAAAGGGTGTTGGCTTAGATCAGAGGAGCTTATTTGACTAGTTTGCACGTAAAGAATTTGAAACTTGATAGAGAAAATCCATACGCTGTAGCAGATGTGTTTATCTTCCGGAAGTTAAGGAACTGTATGATAATATAGTACAGAATGAATTCTTGTCATCCCCTTCCCTCCCTTTCCATTACTAAGCCTTTGAGAAAGCATGTTCTTTCCTTAATGACAATGTATATTTGGGTACAATTATATATTTCTGCAAAGAAAGTCACAAAACCAAAGAAACTGCTTCTGTCCAGTTACTTGGGTGCTGTAGAGAAGAAYATAAGTAAGATCGGAAGACCCTACACAGCTGTTTGATAGATGTCATGCAGTTTCCTTCACAGAACAAAAGTTTGTATATTTGAAACAAAATAAGCCCCAAACAGGAGCTTCAGATGCTTTCATGAAACTTCATTGTCTTTACATTATTTTTTTTTCCATGCTGTAATATTGGAGTTGTGTTGTATGTTGCTTTACTCTTACAGTGCTGCAAACTATGTGTGCCTGCGCTGAACAGCATATATAACAAACTGAATCTCACAAATCTAAGGTGGGGAACCTGCCCCTTTCAATGTCTAATTCAAGAGTCTGGTAAATAGCAGTGATTTACAGTTGCCTCTTAGAAGTATTTTGCCTTTTAGAAGCTCTCTGAGTATATCTACACCTGTGTGAAAGCAAATGAAGAGGAAAACATAAAATACAAGAAAGAGGTGGTGTGTGTGGCYCGCACGGTGAGATGAGACCATGCTCTTAGCAGGGGACTGGAGACAAATCACAAAATTACCATTGCATCAAGCTCAGTCTAATACCAGCTGCACAATACAATTTATCTGCATTCTTTATCAGTATATATATCTAATCCACACTTACTGCTTATAATACTTCCTTTTTAATATTTATCTTGGTTTTACAGCTATTCTGCTTAGTTTTATAGCTCACAGTTAGTAGCAGAGTAATTTACTTGTAAGGTACAGTTGATAAGATAAGATGTACAGCTAATTTCCTTCCTCTCTATAGTCCTCCCTTGTGGATAGATGCATAATGATGTGCTGTGTATTGTAGAGAACACAGCCAGCCTATTTGTTTTTCGTGTTTGGGGAGTTCCTGTAAAGTATGAGCTGGGCTTCAGCTTTTTACTTGTCTCTTTGCCTAGGATTTGATGCCTATTTTACCTCGCGGACCCTGGAGAACAACAGAAGGAACGTGTGGTTTGCAGAGTACTGGGAGGAGAACTTCAACTGCAAGCTAACCATCAGTGGATCAAAAAAGGAAGACACAGATCGTAAATGCACAGGTAATTTCTTCCACTTTACCCTTCTCATGCTGCTCTAYGTGGCCTGCATAGCTGATGCAAGGAAGCTTGATCAGAGACAGATTGAAAAAATAAATTGAATTTTGGTAGATTGTAGAGGAAATGGAACAGCAGCATCAACCTTGCAGGATGAGCAGTAGTTGGAGAGAGGCAAAATTACATTCTTGTCTTTCTTTTTCTACTTGTGCACCCATCAGAAAAATCAGTATTTTTCCTGGGACCCAGAAATACTTTTATTTAAATATAGGATGACTGGCAGGGGGTGGAGGGTGTTCTTCTTTAAATAGAGTGTATTTTCACAACTTTTATCTTGTGCTTTTGAACATTTGAATTTGAAAATTTGGGGGAAATACTCCCGTAGGAATATATTAGCACAGAATTAAATATTTTAATTTTAGATAAAATTGTCRATCAGATTTTTGTTCTGTTTAATGTTACTTAAAAACTGGGAGCTAAATAGATTCTGGTAGCTTCTACAGAGCAATATAGAAAATCCAGTGTCTGTTTTTGTAGCTATGAGCTTTCATAGCATCTTGTTTGGGCAGCACTGTTTTCTGATGACTACCAGATTCGCTCCTCTCTTCCTCTTAGGAGCTACTTCTTAACATGCTAAAATTTGAAGTATAATATTTTTGCAGGCAGTTCTGTTTCTAGTCACAGGAAGATTCAGAGAATTAGTTTTAGTTCAAATGCTGCTAAAATAGCAGTGGGATTGATTTCACAATGATTTGTAGCTTCTCTTCTTCCGCAGGATAGCACGTTTTTCAGACTAGCTGGCAATGTTAGTCTTCTGCTGAACTTGGTCTGGATAATACTTTTCCATTGTATTCTTAAAGCAGATTAGGAACTATTGCATGGTCTGCCTGCAGATACTACAGGCTATGCTGAGCAGCCAATGCTAAAGGCATCTGAAATATACCCAGAGATGTCTCAATTAAGAGTATGTCTGAAAATACTTGATTGAAAAAAACTGAATTTCAAGAATGACTTTGATTTAATGACTGCAGCAATATTAGATTTTTAAAGAATTATGAATTGAACATCACCACTGTCCGTGTGATACCGAGTGAGATCTTTGGTCTAAAGTATCTGTTGTGAAAAGAAATGGCATATTCCTTTGTTACATGGGCATTTGCCTGCCCAAGTGCTGCCAACTGATCGGTAGCAAGAGCAGAAGGCTGCCAGTTCAGCTTGTGCTCAGTTAAGGAGTTAGACCGAGGGGATCTTGTCTACAGAAATATTTCTAAAATTCAAAGATTTAGGGAGTCTGTCCTCACACTGCTTACTCTATAGCAAGCATTGATTTGAAGTGTAACCGTTCTTGGTATGTTGAACTGGAGTATTCTCTCTGGGTTTAAAATATAGTGTATCATTTTCAGAYAGAAAGTAAGGTTAACCACCCTTTTGCCAATAATTTCATTCATTTTAAAGTTGCAAGTCTGGGAGTAAAAGCAGCAGCTCATTGTACTAATAAGAAAGAGATTGATTGATGCATGATGAGATGGCTCAATTAACTCAAGTTGTACATTTACAAAAAACACTCCTACATTTCCCAGAGGATTCCCCAAGCTTTATAATTACTTTCCTTTAGAAACAGGCAAGAAGTTTCCTGTCTCCATGATTTGAATAGAGCTATCCTTGACATTAAAAACAGCCAACAATATTACAGACTTTTCACAGAAGGTTTTCCTTAGGGTTTGCATAGACTTCCCAGTCATATTAGTTATCTCCTGTATAAAATAAATGAAGCCATTTTATTATTAACTCATAAAATATCCCAGCCCCTCCCTTCTTCATAGCAGTAAAGTGTTGTGTTGACTAAATGTTGTGTTCAATTTTGATCAAAGGAAATGAGTTCTTAGCACAATATATTTCGCTTTGGTTGAAACTTGATCAATAACTTCATTTTTTACATCAGCTGCTTTTGGTTTCAGTTCATGGAGGGCAATGGGAGTGCTGTGCATAGGAACACTGCAGGTACAGGTAGGAATATGTTGCCAGTAAATTCAACATTTGGAACCCCATGTTAAAATTGGAATTTGAGGCGTAAACAGTAACATCTTCTGCAATTATCTTATTACAGAAGAGGTGAGTCCCTTRCAGTCTGTACTTTCTGAAGTGAACGCCCAGAGGGCATTCTGCCTTAGCTCCGTGTAGCTTCAGCAGCAGTGCTGAGTTTTTGATGGCTAGCCATGGAACCGAAGTGTCACGTTAGAGCTGGAGACTGCAGCCCCTGACTTGCACTGGCCTCGGACATCTTTCTTTACTCTTGTACAAACTGAAGTAAATTGTGCATCAGAAAAAGCATTAATGTTGGATTATATTGCCAGTATGAGATTCTTAATGTCCCACTGATGTAATAACATTATGAACGATCGTCATCGCTCTTCTAAAATTTGACTGATAATTTGTAGGGCAGTCAGGTACTGGGCTATGGGCCATCAGTTTGACAGGAGTGGAGTTGCAGAGAGCTTGTGTGAGACCTGGGAAGCTCACTCTCCTCTGCTGAAGCTGTTGCACTTAATGATTCCCTGTTCCCTGGGTCAGCTTGGAGGATGGAGGGGAGGCTGGAAACCTGCTCACTCCTCAGCTTATGGTCAGAGTTGCCCACCTGCAAAGTGGAGAATTTCAGACCCTACACCAAAAAGTTCTAAAATCAGAAATTTCAAGTCTTGTTTAAGAGTTCTGTAGTGCAAATATTGTTGGTTTTATTTTTGTTTTCCTGAAAGTTAGAATAAAACTGAAAACTTACCATATTTCTATTAAATTCTCTAAGTTGTTTGGGAGGAGATGAACACTGACTTGGGTTATTCATACAAAAGATGTGAAGTGGCTTGAGGCTTGTGTTTCCTGAGCCTGTGTCTATGGTTTATGTCTATGAATATTAGACATACTTGTAACAAGTTACATCTGTTTAGCACATTTTCAGAAAAGCTCTTTGAATTACCTGTGTCTGAGTAAAACTGCTTTTATAAAAAAGAATTAACATAAAATAATTTTCTTTGTATTAGAGGAATAATATTTCAGTTAATAGTTGTGATTCTGCAGAGAACCATACTGTCTCAACTCCTCGCTTGTACAGTATTCCTCACAGACATGAGCCTGTGTTTTGATTATGAGCTTGACAGAATCTTTTGCATTAAACTAACCCATATGTTACTAATATTCTCAGTGCCTTGAGATTTATCAGTGGAGTTGGAATTAGTGGCTGATAAAACAGTTTTTTCTTCATGTAGGTGTGTTACAAACAGGAATTTTCAGAGGGATGTTGGAAATGACACATGCCCTGCAGAGTAGGTAATGCTCCCTTGCACTGAAGCACTCCTGCGTGGGCAGCACGGCCGAGCTCCAGGTGCTTGGCTGGGGACGTGTACTGGTGTGGGGGCTGCCTCGTCCTTCACTGTCTCCTCGGGTAGAACCTACGCCCAAAATACCTGTGCTGGCCAAATTCAGTGCCCAACAGCAGATTGGATAGCTTCAGGTACGGCTTGATCTGTTCWGAACTCAGCAGGAGATCAAAACATATAGCAATTAAGGAATACTTTACATAAATTGGCAACTGGTTTTCTCACTTAACTCTGGATAGTGGTGATGAGCTTTTATTTGCCTTCTGTAAATATGCTGCAGTTTTTTACTGAGACTGCTCATGGACATGGTTAATATTCTTCATATCTAAATTTGTAAACACATTCATTTTTATGGTATTTAATACCAGTGGCAGTTATAATAGCAGTGTCTTTATATGTGGTTATAAATATTTCCTGCTGCATCAGATGCACCTGTGCTCACGGCTGGCATAAGGAGGTGCTCCCAAAAGAGAAGTGCAGTTGCCCAGCTGCCCRAAGGTATCCACTGAGCAGGGATGGTCTGCGCCCACAGGAGGCCATCCTAGCAATGCAATACCGAGTGAAAAGGAAACTGCCACACTTGACTGTTTTCACTTGTTAAATATAGTTTTTAATTCAAATAGTTTTACACATGAGGAGGCTTAATGAAGTGGTGGAAGTGTGATGTCACCTTGGATGTCATCTATCAGAATGTAGATTACTCAGAGCTTTTCTAATTATCTGCCAGTGTAATCAGTCTGAAGATGATGGCTCAAGCAATGAGTTGCTCTAAAGAAAATGGTGAGGAAAAGCTCCTGAGGAGCGGAAGTGAAAGAAATTTAGCAAAGAGGTTTGCAAGAGTGTTGTGCTTAGAATTTAAATCGGAGTAGAAAAAAGTTAGCAAGACCCAGATTTACTTTTGTGCTTAGTTTATTGGCTTTTGAGGAGTGTRGATAGGAAGGTTGTGAGGACTCTTGTGTATTTGGTTTGTTTGTGCCTACTGTATTGATAAGTGTCTCTTACAGCATTGTTTAATTGAATTTATGTGCTGCACAAATTGGGAGGTGAACTTGCAAATTAGACTGTGCTGTGGGATCTCTGAGTGAGGCCTTTGTCTCAAAGACTACGGCCACGTTCATATGGAAAAGTAACAGAAAAAAATGGAGTAAGTTGTAGGGACCTTGTAGGGACATGACCTTCTCTGCCAGTAAGGTTTCACTGGGCAAAGCTCAGAAAACCTGATTCAGTTTTCAAATGTAAGGAACACGAAGAAAAGCAATTCTAACATGTGAATTTTGATCCCTTAACCGCAGATCCTAGCGTAGTGATTCAAATTACCTTAAAAAAACTTGTCTATCTCGGTCGTCTTTGGATACCTGAGGTGTCTCCTGCTTAGTTTAAATCAGATTCCCAGTCATCGGGCACCAGCAGTTAGAGGAGCGCTCTGCGTCGCGATGCGTTTTCCGCGCGTGCACTTCGTGAGTTGTCGAGCAAACAACAGTGCTCTGAAGTGTGACAGGCTTAAAACAAGATTGGCAGGTGTCCTGCCCTCTATCCCAGTGCACTGCAGATAGAACTGTTATTTATACAGGGAAGAAAAGTCAGATTTCCATCCAAAACAGAAAAACAGCAAAGCAGTACTTGTCATACATATTTGTATTTGACAGTGAAGTTGTGTGTGACACATCACGCATCTGTCAGCATTTTGTTTTGTGTGAGAGGGGATTTACCTCTCGGAAGGAAAGATGCAATACATAGCGCTTAGGGCTATATTTGGTCTGGATTTTCTTAAAACAAATGATGATTTTGTACTTCTGACCCAAATCATCCTTCATGAGAAATGCATTGAAAATGCTGGAAGTCCAAGTCTAGATAGCCAAGTTTTGGCAAAYCACCCTAAATGTGACACTGCATAGTGAGTCATGAACATAGAAAAGGAGGGTTGGGGGAAGAAAATTCAGATAATTTGGAAAAATTTTTAATTATATATGTGTGTCTGATATGGTATCGGTTGTGTTTTTTGAGGCTAATAGCAATAGCACTTCCTTCTTCTCTAGCAGTAAAGATGGGTTCTACTATGAAGTCATATGTTAGAGAGAGAAAAATAATGAGAAACAAAAGATGTAACAAATAGCAGAGCCTAAAGATATCTATATTTATAGACAACTTGTAAATCTACAACAAGTGATCCTAGCGCCTTAATAGATAAGCAAAGTGCTAGAAAGAAAAAGTTTTCAGAATGTTTTCAAAATTTCCCACCTCAGAAAAAAAACAAATTTTCTGAGATGTTCCAAGCAAYTTTAATGACATATGGCCAATATCTAAAGCATTTTTAAAAAGAATTGCCAGAAGCCATGGAGTGCATGATTCACTTTTTATGGGAACAGCTTTATGATATTCATTAGAATGAAAACCTCTTGGACTTCATGGTGTCTGGAAATCTGAACTGTTAACACATTGCCATATAAATCATGTCRGGAAGAAGGACTAAATTTAGATTGATTCTTACTCACAGTCTCCGAAGGCTGGGMGWCCAGAAAGYGTCCCCTTCCAGAGCCTCTCGAGGGYCMCGCTGACGGCTTYGCACAAACAAACGTGTCCCATGCCYGGGATGCAAGGGCACGGTCTGATCTCCATTGCAGAGCTGCCTTCTGTCTGGACAGCAGTGAAGGGAGCACAGGATGTTCTGTCTTCTGCCTAGCACCRTCTTGCTGATACTTAAAATGTTTATGGTGATAAATGGATATTGCTGTGTAAGGTTGATGCCAAATATCAAGAACTGTGCAGAAAAAAACAGGTTTGGGAGGGTCTGAACCAACCGTGGTCTGTTTTTCTTCATCTGCAGTTTGAAAAACTGTGTCCTGTGTTGAGGGCGGGGATGCTTTCATATTTGTTTAGAATGAGAGGAAAGGTTGCTGTTAAGTTTTGGCCATTTTGAAGCTTTGAAAGGGTGTGTAAGCCTAAGTTCAGCATCTGAAATGCTCACTGATCATTGCTCATTGTTTGCTGAGGCTGTGCTGCTACATGGCAAAGCTTAGACTGGAAATTTGTCCTGTCCCAGAAAGAGGCTCAGGTCTCATTAGCAGTCTGGAAGTCTGAAGGTTCATTTGCTTTCCCTAAGAAAGTCCACAGGCGGTGGCCTTGAGGGTTTTGAGGTAACAGCTTCTATCTGTAGCAAGATCTTCTGATTTAGAATGGTCTGGATAGATGACTAGCTATGCAGTTATATTATTGGATTTTATATTTCTTTATAAAAATACAATGCATAGATTATATTGTGAAGAGGYTTGATTGTTGGAGCCCTTGTGTTTGAATTACAATATTTACTCCAGGATATTGTTAGTTTTTCACCAAGCTCTAGCAGTCAGCTACACTGAAATGAAGAGCTTATTTGAAGGAGCCTTCAAACTTTATACCTCCTGTGTGTATAGCAGTGTCTAATCCATGAATGAATTTCCAGCAAGCAATTTCTGAGGTAACTGTGGAGAGCCCTGGGGCTGTGTCAGGGGGCCGGAGTTGCTCGCSTGCCCTGTGCTGGAAAGCCAGGAGTGCAGCAGGAGCAGTTGCACAGGCCGAGTTCTCTGCGTTGTGTGTGTAGCTGGTGGGACTTGCAGTGTCATTACCGCATCTGTAGGCATTGAAAATGCTATAGACTAGTAATTGTAGCTGTTAGATCATTGATGTTTCTTTGTTCACAGTCCTTGGGTATTTAATGCTGCTAAATATGCTACAGATGTGTGAAGAGTATATATTTTTCTGTCAGGACTTCACCAGCTGCTGATTTTTTTTTTTCTTTCTGATAAAAATAATAGCTTGTTGTTTGATACTGTGAGCATTCTGCAATTTTTAAATTAAATCTCTTGTTAATGATGACTATCAACAAGTTCCCAACAGTATTATTATTTGAGCTCGTTTGAAGATGCGCTTAATCCTGCACTGTTTGAATCTAATGTCTGGWACTCATCTAGTGTAAGCACCAATGAAGTGTCTTTTTGATGTTTGTCCATTGTGTGAATGATATATCAAAAAAAATCGTACTTGCRACATTATTTCCACTTCTTACCATATCTCCCTATGCTATGTGAAGATCAGYGATTAATCCAGAAGACTCAACTGAAAAAAGATGTTGAGAAACTGCGCTGTGAAAAACAGCGTTACCAGCCGCTTTCTCCTTTGGAGGCATCAAGTGTTGCCATTCTGTAGAGGGGGAAAGAATGACTAGGAATTCTTCARCTTGCATTTCGTTTCTGTGTCATCCAAAGGAGGTCATGCAAGAGGTCTTCCTCCTCTACTCCTCTCTTCTCACTGATCTAGGTTTGCCTTTTTTGCCCTCAAAACCAAGAGAGTAAAATATTTGTCAGCCTAATGCTGAAGCTGCAGTTAGAATCATGCCTATCACTTCCTTGTGTGCCAGCTCAAGAATTGGGTCTGATTTACTGCTGCCTGGGTGGTTACTATGGTGTYAATTTGATGTAAACTAGGGGGCACTATCTTCAGTCAGGACCAAWTCTTTGGATGTTTCGGTGTTAATGTCTGAAGACTTTTTGACGTCGATATAATTGGTGGCACTTGAACTTAGAAGTTCAAATTTGGGCTAAACTTCTGATTACAGTAAGAATAGTTGCAAAAGTTGTATTGTCCAGAATTTCAAATTTCCAAATTCACTTCCTTTGGCATGCGTTTTTATTACTGTTGATTTGATTATGTAGCTGAGCTTTTTAAAAACACTTGAAAGCATTTTCCTTGTCAGAGTCTAGTCTAATATGGTCTTGCTTTTCTCTAAGCAAATGATTTCTGGGGATGTATTCTCATAGGATTTCTGTTAGAAGTTGGTAATCTCTTTGATTATGTTTATTCATAAGTCCAGTCCACCATCTCTTCACCCAGCGAAGAGAAAAAGGATTRATAGAGACTAACATGAACATCATGATGCAGATCAATTACCTTTCTGGGGCGTGTGTCTTATCTTTCAATGAGTCTGGTATAAAAAGCATGTTACCTTAGTGCAGAAATTGTGGAAAATGGGATTTTTTTCCAGCACATGTGAATTTGTAACAGGCCATTGATTGAAGTTCCTGGGTAGTAACTGTTGGGCTGTATACAGTGTATACATATATGTATGTGTGTGTATATATACATAGCTATATATATGTCTTTGTGTATGCACGTGTATTTTGTAAACAACTGGCATCGCAAGAGTTGTGCTGTCTTTGTAGGTGAACTGGAGCAGAGCTGGGTGGTCTGAGGAGGGAGGCTGGGTGCCAGGGTTGTTATCTTAGTGTCGGAGCAGCCTTGAAAAGCTTTGCTAGTACACAGGCTACGGAATGGTCTTCACATGCATTCAGAGTGCCTTGAGGCACGTCTCTGCTGAGGCGGCCTTAGCTGCTCTTTCATAGTAGTTTTCTGAAAAGTTTTTACTGCTTTGGAAGTAAGCAGTGCTGGAATTTGGATTTAGGTAGTAGATTCTGGTCCCTGCTGGTAAAGCTCTAGTTCATTGATACAGAGGGGGAAAGATGCAAACATTTGACTCGAGCAGCAACAGGAAAATGGAATTTTTCCTTCCTTATGAGTTCTCACAAATTCATTAACAATTTGGTTTCCTTTCCTTAGTGGTTTCATTCAGTGAATGGAATTCACTGTGCTCTGTTTCAAATAAAGGATTATTTTTCTGTCTTGCATCCTCCAACTGAATACTTACTTTGATTGAAGATCTCTGAAATATTTGCAAGAGGTGGTTTTTGTAGATTGCTGTCTTGGAACTCCTTATGGTATCCAGACTTACAGGTACTTCAGAAAGTGTTCAAGTCTCATCTGAGTTTAGAAGAAAGTGTCACTCTGTAAATGGAACAAGTGGACTGTGGTGTTGCCACCCTTAGAAAATAATAGATTACACTTTTGCTGCTTTCATCAAATCATCTCAGAACACTTAAGAAACAATAATTATGTTTCACAAAACCCTGGTGAGACAGGTAAGTATAATCACACATTTTGCAACTGGACAGATTGAATCATGCAGGTGTTATCTGCCCAAAGTAAAACAAGTCTGTGGACAATTTCGGAATAAAAATCAAAGGATCCTAATCCTTAACCCATTATGCCTTGCCCTGCTAACCCTCTGAAAAGACTGTTGTATTTGCTGCTTAATTGCAGAGGCCGCYAGTGTTCTGCTCACACAACAAATAGAGCAAGCAAGCCCCTCACTGCCTGTTTTTGTGGCTGTCTCCCCAGACTACTGCTTCATCTTGAATCTGAGAGGGAGAGAACGTTTATGACTCTAGTCTGTTGTTTAAAATACTTACATTCAGTTTTCTGTGACACTGCTATTGAGTATTTTAGGATCTTATGTGTATTAATTTGTGTGTTGCAGTTTTCCGTCTGTAAAATGTTTCTCCTTTCTCAGACTTTTTATGTGTTGGTCTGTGAGATGAGATCTCCGAGGCAGAGAGTTGGCAGTTTGTAACGCGCTGGGTGCAGCAGTAATAAAGCAATGATTTAAAAAGCCCTGCTTTCCCCTGCTTGTTGTTCAGATGACATGAAGGGTTTGGATTCCAAAAATTCTCTACTGCTAGAATATTTTAAAGGCGGTTGGTGGATTCAGGAGGCTGTTTGGATCTCAGCAGGTAGAGGAAAAGGGGTGCGTAGTTGATGTAAGCATACTGAGCTTCCTGAGGTTACATTAATAGTAGACATGTTGGCTGAATTCTCTTGAGCATCCCTGAAGTTGCATCTGAAGTGATTCTTTCTTCCCTCAATCTGGCTCTGGCTTTCAATTAGAGACTGGGATTTGAAACTGAACCAAACATCAGACTTTAAAATACCAGCTGTGCTTTATTTTTAATACTTTCTTCACTCAAAGACATACTTTAGGAACATGCTGAGCCCAGTGTTTTTTTTTTCCTTTCTCTAAGATGGTCCCTGTAGATTAGAGTTCTAAGTTTGCGATGACAGTGGGATTTGTCTTTCTGGATTATGATAATTAACTTTAAAGAATAAGGTTGATAATTTTACTATCAAGAAAGAAGTGGGGTTTTTTTTTAATGAACCCATAACTTTGTATTTTATTGACTAAAATATGCATTTCTTAAAGTGTACTCAAAGAGGATTAAGTTGTATTTGGTAATAGGAAAATGTTGTTCCTGATTGTATTTCTCTGTGTGTATGTGTGTTTGCTTTTAATGTACAGGGCAGGAGAGAATTGGCAAAGACTCCCACTACGAGCAAGAAGGGAAGGTTCAGTTTGTGATCGATGCCGTGTACGCGATGGCGCACGCCCTCCATCACATGAACAAGGACCTTTGTGCCGACTACCCGGGCGTCTGTCCGSAGATGGAGCAGGCAGGAGGCAAGAAGCTCTTGAAGTACATACGCAGCGTTAACTTCAACGGTGAGCTGAAAACGTTATTTTATCACTAGCATTTTGACTACTGTAAGTTTTCTCCGTCAAATTTTCATTTATTTACTTACATTTTCGTTTAATTCAGATGGAGGTTTTTATTGTTTCACAAGAGTTTGTGGTAGAAGACCATATTTATTTAGTGTCTCTTTAAAAGCATGACATTGCTTTACTTGAACTGGATATTTTGTAAAATGTTTCAGTTCTGCAGGATCTTAGGTAGCCAATGCAGATAGGCCACTACTGTGCAAAGACGGAAATTGCTGCTGCTATTTTAGAATATTTCCAGAAGCCCTTGATTTCCTATAGGGGAAATAGGTAGTTGGATGAGAAACTTCAGCTTGTCTCTGATTAAATATGCCTATTAAAGCCCTAGAAGTTTATTAGTATCACGTATATATTTTCTTCTTATGCTTCTTATTATTTATTCACATTGTTTCCTTTGCTTGGAGATAGCTAGCAGGATGACATCTAGTATCCTAAACCCAAATGAGCTTCATGCCCAAGCCAAGGGAGAGGACAGCTAAAGGGACAGGTTCATTTGTACGATGAGAACTGTGTGATTTAGACCAACTAGTAACTTCAGCCTTTCTTCTTCCGGTTAGACTGTGGAAGTAAAAACACAAAAGCTCCTGAGAATGAGGATGGGAGAGTTTTACTCTTCAGCCACTTAGTGTGTATCCACTGAGGCTTCCACCATTCGGTGTGTGGCATTGATAGTTAAAAGACTAGCCCTCCCTTCCATACAGTTCAATGGCTTCCACTTACTTTGCTCTGCCTTGCACTGTATGAATCAAGGCTAAGTACTGGCAGAATTTCCTTGCTTCTGTGTGTTTTACTGAAATTTTATTGGCCTCATTAATACCCATGGGGGAGATTTCACCTGAGCCCGACTCCAGAGTCACCAGAGCCGATCACTCATAGCAGGTAACATTACAAGCAATCTAATGTTATTTCCCCTTCATAAACTTTGCTAATGTGAGTACCCAAGGGCTCAATGCTTTGCTATAGCTCTCTGTAAGACACAGATCCTGGATTTAACTGGAGGCCAAAAGATGGACCTCCAAATCTGTAGTTAAAAACAGGTTTTCAAAAGTAGTGAAAATGTCCTTTGGAAAAGGCTGAGGTAGCCGCAGATACCGATTCCCATGGAAGGGCAACCTGTGCAGACATCACCTGCTCCGTGGTTGACACGGAGGGGGCTCCAGAGCAGCCCCAGGGGACGTTGTGTGAGGCCCCGGCCTCCGAGGGTGAGCACTGAAATAGCACTGTGCATGCTGGTAATACATAAATAGTGACAGCGAGATTTAAAGATGGGACAAATCTGCTCGGTAGTGGTCAAGTTTCGTCCTTTTTTTTTTTTTTGTCAGAGATATTTTTCCTTTTTGTATAAATTCTCTCATGAATGGCAAAGTGTGTTACAGGACATTTTTATTTCGTCCCCTGAAGGAAGTGGCTTAAATACATCTTTCAGGATGAATAGGCTGAGAAAGTCTGGAGAGTTCTACTTTCCTCATTTTGGGGAGCTGCCTATAAAAAAACATTAAAAAGGACAAAGATTGAATAGAAGTGCCGTATTCATTTACACTATTGTACTTTGACCATTTTAGTACTTGAGAACAGCCCATACATTATCACCTCTAGACAGCTTTTGCATATAAAGAGAATGAATGTTCGTTCTATCATTTTATTAAAGCTGAGAAGTAATTTGTGAGAAAATAGGTGCCCAGCTAATTTTTCATACTGTTCAGCTACTAAAATTGGTTTGCTTAACTTTTATTTCTATGCTTGTGTTTCTTTTAAAAAGATGATTTTTTTTTTTCTTGAGATTTACATGGCTACGTGCTGTTTTTCTGTAGTTATGTACATGAGACTCATGGCCAGCACAGGACTTGGAGAAGTGGTTTGCTTTTTAGTGGAGAGGGAAAATGATGGCAGAACTGATACAGTAATAAACCTTTTATTTTCTTTGGCTATTTGCTACTGGTATTTCCCTGGGGAAAAGAACCAATTTCTGTAAGTGTATTATCTGGGAGCAGAGTTTAGCTTTTTTTGTCACGTTGATGGGGTGTTGTAATTGTACTTGTGTTTGCATACCCAGGCTCAGTGCTGTGCCATAATCCTTCTGGGGCTGCGGAGAGATGTTCAGGGAGATCTGCTGCTTTATCTGATTGCGGAAGTATTGTAGAATAGACAAGGAACAATATACTAGAGCTAGAATGGAAGCTATGCTAATTCACTCCTTCAGTTCTTTCACTTGCTGGAATTCAGTGAAGAATGGGAATTGTGAAGAAAACTAAATCTTAAAATCTTAAATCTTAAATTTCAGTGCTACTACGGGAGAGGTTTTTCATTGCTTTGGGGAAAAGAAAGTTACGGGGTAGGAGGAAGCTTTGAATATAGATATATGGGAGCATTGTCATAATCTTCAATCTTGACACAATATTACTCTACCCTGCTGAAACCTGTTTTAATATATCTCGAGATAAATGTCATTCTTGAAGTTTTTACCTAGAGCTCTGAGAAAATACAACATTGCTTTGAATTGTCACTTAAGAAAGGTTCATTATTGCTGTGGTAATTAAAATGAAGATTTTCTGGTCATAACTTTCTTGTCTAAGGAATAATCTGTAATGTAGTTCTGTTATCAAAGTGCTTCCAGTCTGTGAGCTTACTTTGCCCTTGGGAGATCCAATTTTGTGCACTCTGTTGGGGTGCACTGGAGGCTTCCCCTCCCACCCATCTGAGTGGAGGGCGGCAGATCCTGATCCTGGACCAGTTCTGAGCGAATACTTTTCAGCCTATTTCAGTGTCACAGAGGATAAATAAGGAAGTGTGCAAGGAATAGTCTTGCTGTAGTTTACTCCGTTCTTTTCCATCTCAACTGCATGCTGATTACTAGAATAAGAACATATTGTGGAGGAGGAAGCTATTTCTGGATGCCAGTCAAGATTCACTAGACCTGGGCTGACTTCTGACAGCAGTATCTCTCAGAAGCAGATGGAACATTTTCTGGGGAAAAAAAAAAATCATTTAGAGGCTCTATTCACGGGGATGATTTTCACTAAACAACTCCCTAGGGAAAGAAGGATGGGGAGGAAGACTGGAGGTCAGAAAGAAAAGCCTTCTGCTGTTTCTCACTGTGTGTGAGGTTAGAGTGAAGTAAGGCTGATCTAGCTTGCTTTGTTTTATTTTCGGGGGATCTGTCAGTGTTTTTGGGTAGTGATCATTAATCACAGGAAGAAGACTAGGATTATGCCACAGTGTCCTAATGTGTTTATTTTAAATGGCTGGGCTGATAGATGGCCGTTGCCTGCAACACATTGCCAATCTGAAAGCTTTCAACTGTGACTAAATAAATAAAACAGATACTGTAAAGCTTTGGCTTTTTTGTTTGGTTGGATTTTGTCTTGTTTCCTTCCTCAGGCAGTGCTGGCACTCCAGTGATGTTTAATAAAAACGGTGATGCACCAGGACGCTATGACATCTTTCAGTACCATACAACGAACACCAGCACCCCAGGCTACCGGCTCGTTGGCCAGTGGACAGATGACCTTCAGCTCAATGTGAGTCTCTCATTCAGTGTTTGCTTTTGTTTGTTGGATACAATCACTAAGTGGTATTTTGTCACCATACAAGAGTTAATACACAGGGCTCAACTGTTACTTCCCAGCGATGGTATCTTCTTTCGTTGCGTCGTGACATCTCTTTTCTATATGCTGACTACCCAAGCTCTTCAGACTAATAGACACATCAGATGATTATGCAGATTTTATTACTTTTGCATGTCTAATGTCCTTAGTTGCCAGCTAGGAAAATGAGCCAATAATGCATTGTTGTTTGGAACTAATGGACTTTTATTTTTAGATGATCTTCAGTTTTTCTAGTTTTAGAGGAAAGGAAATTAGATATTTTTTGTGTCACTCACTTTTCCTGCATTACTTTTATACATGTAACAAAAAAAAAAAAAAAAAAAAAACATGACTGATAGCAAAGAGAGCTAGAAACTTTCTTTAGCTTCACCCAGACAAGAACATTCTGGTCTCTGGAGATCTGGATTCACTTCTTGACCATGGCATAGGCTTCCTGCTTGACTTTTTTACAAGCCATTTGTACTTTAAATGCTTGGAGAACAGGTGCCAGTTTAAACTAATAGGTATTTGGCTCTTTGTGATATTGTTAAAGCACAAAGGCCATATATTTGATTTGTTGTAGCGGAGAACCTGGATAAAGTCAAGGTATTCCTAAAATGAAATGACAATTGCAATAGAAGGGTTTTCTTTCTCAGTTGAGGTCTACCAGGAGTTATACTAGAGGCACTTGCCTGTCAACAGTTAATTTGCTGTGTTAGTTTCTGGTGTGAGAAGTTTCCTGTTGAGCATCATCTAAGAGGAAGAGATCCTTGAGTGTACTGTGACTCTTTCCCTGCCTGTGCATCTGGATTTCCTTTGGAAGGAAAAAGGAAAGACTGGTGTGATGATGGTCCAATCCTGCCACACAGCCAAGATATAATCAGGATGTACTTGTGCTTCAGTTCTTTGTATGTAAACGCTTCATTGGGAAGTCTGTCTACCATTCCAGCTATATAGTTATATTCAGACTATATATTATTTATGTAGATCAAGTATGATATTTTGAGATGTGAAAGAATCCAGAAAACTTTCTCTTTCTGCTTTTAATGTATTTGTATCTTTCATTTAATGAAGTCATTAATGTGGTTTGCTGAAGTCCAGTTTTCAAGATATTTTTTTCTTTTTAAGTTCTGTTTCATTTTGATTTGTTGTAGACTATTTCCATGTTTTTCAGCTTGATGCTCTATTTGAGGCAAGCTGTTATATTAACTTGCAATTTACAATTCTTTTAGCAAAAATATTAATATTTCATTAAGTAAATACTACTTTACAGAAACTACTCATCCTAAATCATTAAAATTTAAAGCTAAATTAATGGAGCTTGATTTGTATTCTTGTTGTGGTATTAAATGTTTCCATAAAAAGCATACTCTTCTCACCTCTGTATCCTCACTTGCCTACAGTGTTCTATCAGTAATAGAGACTTTCACAGTAACTTCTCTTTTATGCACTTACAAGTCTTAATTTCTCCGTGGGTTTCACACAGGGTTTAGCATTAAGGTAGTCTACACACATAGTTTCTTAACAAAAGTACAATTGTGGAGTTTAGAGAAACCAAGTTTCCTACAATAGCCAGTCAAAATAATGTCCCAAGAAAAACTGTCATAGGCTTCAAGTTGTCTTCAGTAATTATTGTTAGAGAGAACATTTCAGGACATTTTTCTTGAGTTCTCATTTCTTTAACACTGATATAAGATGGGAAGAAAAAAAGAGGGAGAGGAAGAGAAAGGATGGTTTGGTGAGAGATCACACTTTTTAACTTGGAAAATGCTGAAGGGGTGTTCCATTTTAGAAGAGACTCATCATCTTGAGCAAATCTATCTTAATTCTTTGTGTTTCAATTTCTTCAGATACCATAGCAGAAGTTGTACTGCACTATAACACAGTCAAACACTCCACATCTCAAAGCTGGTAGGTAGTTAAGTGCTGAAGACTGTCACCATTAGCACAGTAGTTGTTTCCTTCTCTTCTTGATCATCATCTTCATTCAATGAATGAGCAAGAACATATATTTCCATGGAAGTACTGCTGTTAAATCCTACAGTCTAATCTCAGTGTTACACTTTATCTTCCCAGTCACGTCTTTGAGTGTGAGGCACAAATATGGGGGACAGGGACTGATTACTCTTGATATTTTTCAGATACTTATATAATAACATTATGCACATTTTCTTCTGTATTTTCAAAGTGTAAAATCAGGAGTTCTTTTCTCAATTTCTGCTATTCTACTGTATGTGGCACTCACTGGATAGATTGAAGAGATCTTTAACAACGTAGATTCATAAGTCTCAAAAATATGCCATATCACTCTGTTTTCTTTTTCTCATTACAGGCTTATGTATCTGATTTTATGAAATGTCTGGGTCTACATCGGTATATTTGTCTCAGTCTTGATTGCTTCTCCACATCTTTGTATCACCTTTGCTTTTTAATGCCTGGCAGAAATGTTCGGAAAATGCAGAGGAGTTTATCCCTGTGTAAATACAGGGCCAGATTGTGATCTCCCTTTAACGAGTTTATATGTGATGTGTTTTCTCTGAGCAGAGTTTGACTGAATTTACACTTCTGTATTTGAGATCAGAAACTGTTCAATTACCAAGAAATATTTTGTGACTTTGCACTGGAAGAAACTCAAGTATGTAATCACCATATTTCCTTTTTCTTGCTTGATCTCAAGCAACATAATACAGCTATGCCTAGCACTCAAGGCATGATTTATTGACAATTCTGGCTGTAATTCATAGATATCTACGCAAGGATAAAATGAGCAGATGTCTAATTTTAAGTGGTTTGGCCAATATTCCACTGAAAAAAAATGTTGCAGTACTTATTCTCCCTGCAGTGAGGTTGTGATTACAAGAATATCCATCCTCCTCCCATAGGATGGCGTGGAAAAGCATATTCTGTTTCTCTCTGTTTTATGAAAATTATGTAAAGCTCTGTGCAGCCCTTGTTGGCCCATGCATGCAGATTTACTATGTAATATTTATTCTTTGCTTCTTGCTGTAGCTTGAAATGCTTTGCCCTGAATTCGGGATCAGAAGTTTGGGCAGCTGCATCCTAACTGAAATCCAGTATCTTGACCTGCAGCACCTGCCTTAATAGCCAAGATAGTTCTAATTCAGTTAGATGATAAAATCATGGTAATGTTAGCATCTGAAACCAGGTCTGTATTTTACTATGCCCCTATTGAGGGGATGCTCATGTATTAAAGACAGTCACATCATTCCAAGGAAAAAGAAATATATTGTCCATACTTTGCTTTAAATTGACCAGGAATACATACCATTAAGGCAGCATTGTGGAATGTCAGTTCTGTGTACTGAAATCAAGACCTTGACTGAGTATCAAGACTCCTGCCTTTGTGTTGTCGTTGAGTGCCCAGCTAAGCTGTGGATTTAATCTCGTAATGTTCGTTCTTCGACTTGCAACACTATGGCAGATGTGACTGCTGTAAACATCTCTGTTATAAATTTTGGAAATAACTGTTAGAGATAGCAGACTCATGAAGAGAGTACTTTAAATGTTTAGTATTTTGGTAAAAGATCTATATATACATGACCTTTTTTGTTAAAATATTCAGAAAGTCAATCAGACCTAAAGAACTGATTTTCTTTG
The DNA here is from genome assembly GCA_003342815.1 of Eudromia elegans. NCBI lineage: Eukaryota > Metazoa > Chordata > Aves > Tinamiformes > Tinamidae > Eudromia > Eudromia elegans. The sequence goes on from PTEX01000067.1 coordinate 1,164,109, forward strand.
TAGAGTTTGATACTGAAAAATATTCTGCTAACAGATGGTAGCTTTGTGAAATAATGTGTTCAGATTTATTTCTGTCTATTGTTTTCTATTTTTCTCTTGGGATGAAGCATGTTCAGAGCAGAAGGGTTTTTCAGAATATTTTACAGCAAAGGTTAAATATTTCTGGAGCACATGCAAAATTAAAATTTTGAAAGCTTGTGATTTCACCTGTTTGCACAGACATGTTAAAAGGCAATGTCTGACCAATTGGAAAGTTGTGCCTCACATAGGAAGACATGAGATAATTTCAAGAAAATGATCATAGGTTGATTATGCTTCTGAAAGAATGTGTCTCAACTACTACTTTGAACCTTTTGTCTGAAATTTAAGAACAGTAAGTTGACATAGGCCAATCTAGAAAATTTCAGCTTAAACAATTTTGCTCAGTAAACTTATAAGTAACAGTAAGCAAGCATTGATAGCGTTATCACTTCTAGCTCCGATATGCATGTAATGCATAATTGCAAAACCCTTGTTTGCAAGTGTGTATATACATATGTTTGCGCATTTGCATGCATATACCTCTGTGTGTGTCTGGATGTATTTACATACAGACTTCTGCAGTGTCAAATGTTTGTGGTTTGTGTTGGCTTGCAACATTTGAGAGAGCTAAAGGTCGTGGTTTGCATGAAATTGGCATCAATTTACTTTCCCATTTCAGTTATTGTTACATAAATTTGCCCTTGTGGTGCCATTTCGTATTTCTGTTACTGACTGTAATGAGTAGCTGATATGAAGATAATAAATTTATATTACAACTTGGAGACTGAAATCTTATATGATGGTAAGTTGACAGGAGGTGTGCATTACTCTGGTGTAGACAGGTTCATGTAATAAATTGAGAAATGAGGTCTGGGTGTTACTTAAAATCTTAAGTAATTAAGTATTACTGTGCAAGATGAGAAATGATCTCACTTTTGCGATCGTAGATGTCTAGCTTTATGGGAATTATTTCACAGAATATGCACTGCTAAATGGAAAGTCCTTTCAGAAAGATCTGCACTATGTTGTCAAAGTTCTTTGGTTTTCTTTGGCATTTGTGAATGGATTTTTCACTAGACCCTCAGCCAAATTGTGTGCAATCAGTCAAAAATTTAAAGGTGAATAAGTACGTCAGTGTAGTATTAAAATTCATCCTAATTACATGTTTGGGTTTAGCAGGTTGCCCTGCCCAACATGTCAATGGCTATAAGGTATACATTAATAATAAGCGTTGTTTATTTTGTTCTGTCATTAGGTTCTGTAATCTTTCACTGCTCAGGTCAACCCTGACTGGCATGAACACCTTTAATTATCTTAACTTGCAGAATTAATTTTTTTCTCAGCCAACTGGAAGGGAATTTTGCAAACCACTGGCCCGCTGAATGACCATATGCTAATTCCTTAGTCTTCAATCATATGTCTAAAATGTAGCCTAATAGGCAGCAGGACTGAAATCACAGAAGTCCTGCCCTCATGCTGTGGTTTCAGTCTGACTTGGTAAGTTTCCTTGGAATAAAAGTGATGCAGATTGTAGTACCACGTTTTTGATGCGTTAGGTTTATGAACTGCTGCAGCACATATATTTTTTTGCCAGATAAGGGCAAAACCTCAAAATACAGGGCCGTAACTGTGTGAAACATGCCACCGTTATTCTGTATTGCATGAGAGACCTAAGCAATTTATTCTGATCTGTCAATAAGTGCAGATAATCACATTAGTCACAGAGTTTTCTTAATAAAAAGTTCCAGCTAACACATATTGTAAGCTAGAGCATGTGGTCTCTCAGAACTTTCTTCAGCGTATTTGTGCCATACAATTGTCATATAAGGCCAAATTAAACCAAAAAAACCTTGGAAGTAGCACAATGTTGAATGCATTAACACCCAGATACATGTAATAGAAAGCTGAGACTTGATGTCTATTATGTTAGCAAATAGTTTTAATTTGCAGCTATTCTGCTGTAATTGTCCTGAAGCAAGATATGAGATGAATCAGAAATTCTGCCAGGATGTCTTTTTTTTTTTTTTCTATGAAGAGAATAATTTAAAGAGAGAATTCTGGCTGTAGGAGACTTTGATATGGGTAGGTGTGAATAGCATAAAAAAATGGAGAAGTACTTCTTCCTTCCTTCCTTCACCTACATGTGTAGCATCAGAAAATAATTCTCACAAGGAAAGAGAAATCAGACTAGTGTAGACCCGTTTCCTGCCTGTTACCTGCCATACCTTAAAATTCTAAAAACTGTATTTCTTAAAAAGAAAAACTCTTCACTATGTCATAGTAAGTTGAGCTTTCTGTGTAGATGTTTTGATGTATAGTTAAAGCTTATACCTCACTTGTAAATGGCTCAGATTTAGGATTAAAGATGTGAAATGTCAGTTCCTCTTTGTTATTGATCCACTTTGTCTGGTTGGTGAACATGTATGGTATGAGCTGTTCAACCGTGGGCTGTGCAAAGTGAATTAAGCTGTTGGTGTTGGGCAGATCTGACCCTTGTTATAATTTTTGCAGAGATCTAAGAATGTCATGGGGTAAAATGTCTTTAGAGATAAAAAATACTAAAGGAAAATCAGACTGAGAACCATAAAGGGGAAAAAAGGTAACAGAAGACACATATGACATCATAATTTGCCTCATCTTGCGTTATTCTCTTAAATTGCCATGAACCTGTAGGCAGTCAGACTTACGCTCTGAGAATGAGTAACGTAAGAAATAGAAGGTCAAAAAGTAAATAACTTATGTTTTTAAAATTGGTGATGTTTCTTCTCCTACACATCATCTTAAATCATTTTTTTTGCAAGTCTAATGTATGTATGTCAGAAAATATATTCAAGAGCAAATATTTGCTGGGATTTTTGCGGAGAGCATGTTTGGCTACTTTTGATGAGGGCAATAATATCAGTTTGTGTTTTATTGAAGGATGTAATACCTGAAAACTCTCTTTTAATATCTGTAAATGCAAAAATGGGTTTTGGTATCAGATGCTTATTGTTTGCGAAAGTTTGTTCAGCTATTTAAAGCAAAATACTGTTTGTATGAAACAAGGCTGCTTTTCTGCTCACCAAGCAAATAACCTACCGTATATAGGCATCCTGTGAGTAGAAAGCAGAATGCAACAGTTCACGYGAGAATGGCTGGACGCTTGGCATTTTGCAAATATGGGTCATGAAATCAAGTATACAACTCAGTTTTCCAGTTAAGCCAACTGGGATATTGCAGGACTTGTGCTGGATGAAAGAGATTTACCTCGGCTTCATTTTATTTCAGTTAAACTTAGTTTTTAAATGGGTAATAACTGCTATGCAGGGAAACTCTCAGCATATCTAGCAGATATGTTTTTGTGTCTGACACATTCCAGTTCCTCAAAGACTGTAGAGACAATCCCAGACATCTCAACCCCAAAACCCTGCATTTGACACACAAAGCAGCATGGGGCATCCTGATAAGCCGTTGTCTGCACCCATATCAGCTGTAGCTTTCCTGCAGACTTTGCAAGAACCAAACTTTTCACTTTCCTCACACCCTGTTGTGTGATGTTAGGGAACCCACCCCTAGCATGATTTACAAAGGTGCAACGTCAGTTACTTCTTAGCTTCAAATTAAGTGGCTTTGTTCACCTTTAATGTAACCAACAAACAAAGGGGTTTTTTGGAGAGGATAATCTATAATGACAGAGGGTTGCCATAGCAGCTTATCTGTTTGTGTCTCATCCTTGCTTTGGCAAGGGAAGTTTGACAGAAAATATTATCCTTATTTTAAGTCCTTGAGTTCCAGGCAGAAGATACGATGAGACAGGAGCAGCAGTGATTAGCCCAGTGAACAGGGCTAAGCCCAGGTTGGATGCTAGTAAAATATGATGTGCCTGAAAATGAGATTCTAAGATGTATCAGCAAAATAGAGTGATTAAATTTCTGCTCCCAGATTAAACTCTTTTCCATTGCAACATATATGTACTTTTGGGGGCTAAAGAGGCTACCCCCATGGAGGGTCTTGTGTGAGAAACTCAGCTGCGCAGCAGCAGGAAAACTGCAAGCGCTGCTAGGAGATTTCCATGTCATTTTGGACAAGCGTCAGAATTGCTCACTGTCCCAGTGTTTTGTCACTAGGGATAAGAAAGCAAATGCACATAAAATCTTGTCAAAATATACTTTCTTCTTACATATTTTGTTCAGCAGTTAAGATTTGTGGGTTTTTCATTCTTTGTGGCATTGACAAAGAAGAAAGAGATTCTGGAACATAAAGCCTTCTAACACAGCAGAGAAAATGACAGTGCAGGGAAAACACATTCACTGTTTTGTTTTTCCCTGCAGTCTTATTGTGAATAGTATCTACAGGTTATCACACGGGAATTGGCATCAGAAGCTGCAGCTACCGGGCACCGCTTCAGTAAAAAGTGCAAGATGCTTTTTGCAGAATGTCTCAGTGTTTTGAAAAGGACATGGGCTCAATACTCTCTGTTTTAAAGTTCTTGAAACAGTTCCAGAGATCCACTTGGAGGGTTAAATACAATTAAACCTACTGCATGTGATGGATGCTCATCCCAAATCCATATGCTGCATCTGACTGAGGTAAATATTGGATAAATGCTGAATACCCAGAGCGAGCAAACTGGGGCTTGGACCCTTCAGGCTCAGCTCCTCAAATCCCAGGTCTCATTGCACTCAGGAGAGGCCTGTTCCCTTCATCCCCTGCCCAGCCCTAGGAGGCATCCCGAGCTCCGATCGCTGAGCCAGCATCGTGCTGGTGTGCAGCACAGCTCCGTGACGGCGCAGACACGTTGGAACGGCTCAGTCCGATTTGTTTCATCGCTTGCTTGATGTCTTTTTTATGTATGTTATCTTTCTCTTGAGATATGCCTGGTGTGAGAGACAGCGTTTGTTTGATATCTGTGTCTCGGTGAGCCGTGAGCGACGTGCGTTGCTCTCCGAAAGGTCAGGACGTAGCGGGAGGGCTCGTGTTGAAGCCGGTGGCAGGGACGGTGGTGAGGGCGGGATCTGAGCTTGGCTGAGCCCTGCGATCAGAGCGTGTCAGGCAGCCGCACCCAAACGGCGTTCTGACGTAAAGAGCAAACGTGCTGCCTGACCGTGCTCGTATAGCGAGAGCGCCTCAAGTTCAGTCATTGCTGTGGAGGTTTTCATTCCTGGAGAATTCCAGCATGCTTTGCATGTGTGAACCTTGGAAGCAGTGCCCGTGAGCAGAAATACAGACGTGTGTGCTTGGCTTTCACGTGGTAAGATTTGAATGTAGCAGCCCCTGGGCAGGTACTTGTCTTCCTCTGAGGACGTCAGTAGTGCTGTGGCAATGAGCGGTGGCTGAAGGCTTGCTCTTTTGTCTCCATTCCTATTTACCAAGTTTGCATGTGATGTATTATAAGGTATTGTATTAAGAGATGCAGGAGCTCTTGGCTTGATGCTATTTTGTAGGCAAAAAATACAATCCAGCTGTGTTTTCTAAAGTGAAATTTTTGAAGCTATAGAGACGCAAATGTTGGGGATATTAGAATAGGAATTATGATGATGGCTTAATGCGGTTCTTATTTTCTTTAAAGGGAGAAAGAAGTTCCTTACAGGGTATTTAAAAAGTTTTGCACACATCAGCACATGTGAACAATCCTTAGCATTTCCAATAAATAAGTAAAGCGTAATGATTCCCAGAGGAGTCCATGCATTGAAGGGGGTCAAAATAATCATTTTTAAGATGTCCCTGAATACGGGCTTGCATAGAAAAATGGAGGTGGTTTGCAGCAAGAACTATTGCATTGCATGTGTAGTGTTTTAATGCATGCCAAGCTAGTCATTTATATGATAGGAATTAATGGTGACAAGTAAACAGCTGTAAACTGTTTTCATCTAACTGCCAAGATATGCCAATTCTGTCTATCTTTCAAAGCATAGACCAAATCAGTGTCTTATATAGATTCTAATGCTCGTATTCATGCAACTCGCCTTTCAGTAGTTGTCTGTCTTGAGCAACGGAATTTTCCTTTTCCTTTCCCTGTCCTGTATTGGTGCGACATAACTACAGTGTTGATGGAAGAGTATCTCCAAATGAATCATCATTAACGTCTAGCAGCCAACCCAGCTTTCCTCTGCATCAACTGTAGTTGTCTTACGGACTGATTGATAGAGTGTAACTTGAGCCAGTTAACGTAAYAGGTTTAGTAATGCTGCAGCGTCCCATTAGGATGTGGAGAAATGAGGTGCTGAGCTTCACAGTTATATGTGCAGTTTATTTCTTTATTCATGTTTCCCTGGACTGTGCATCATTATGCCATTGAAAACAGACGTGATGGRAAAAGTCACTTTACCAGTGATGTTGACCCTTTGAAAGGAGAAAATCGGGACCAAATAATTTGACTAGCAAATACTGATCTTTGAATCAGTTTGGGAATTAGTATGATAAATAGGCTAAAGCTTTTTGAGTTGGCAGGCAGTTCAGGATAAATGCTATCCAGATTACACACATGCCATTTGGTACATCTCGAGTTATCACCCTTTCCATTTTGAAGGCATTGTATCAGATTTGGCAGGCAAATTCATTTTTCGCAAGCATAAATAGCAGAAAAAGAAGTTGTTAGCTCATAAGCAGAGATAAATAAACATAAGGGACTAATCCTTTCTCAAAGCTTAGCCCAACTCATGGCTGTGCCATGAGAAATAACTTAGAAAASGAATTTCAGGAGAAAATCTGAGCTAGTGGGTTCTGCCCCTAGATGTGTTGCTGCCATGCAGCAACCTGATTGCTATTCAGGGCCTGAACTTGCAAGTTACTGACCATTACAGACATGTCAGGAATGAACATTTATTTTCAACTGTTCATTTGAGTACATGAGCAATCACATTGGCACATGTTGTGTAGTTTTGAGCTGCTTTGGTAGCTCTCGTTCAGGTGAGAAGCCCTCAGTAAGGAATCCCTTTAGTCTTGCTTCTCCAGCGTATGCACCAAGCGTGTGCATTACTCCAAAGGTGAAGGGTGTGCWGCTGCTGCTGCTGCCTCAAGATCTGCATGCCGCTGGCTTTGGTCCTTCAGCGCACTCAGCCATACTTTCATTGTGCATAGAGTTTTCTTCTTCCTGTTTAGCGAGTACTCCTGCATTTGTATACCTCTTTAAGGTCTTTGGGTGGAAAATGGTGTGAGAGTTGGCCAGACTATTTTAGTCTTCCCTTTAGGAGTTACCTGTAAGGAAGCTGGTGACTTGTTGTTTACCTCACGGCCTCTAAGTGACATTTAAAGGAATCCTGTTGTGATCAGAGCATTTGTATCGCGAAGTTTGGTGTGTGTTGTGTACAGGATGGTTGCAGACACAACCCCGTAGCTCTCGGGCAGTCTGGTGACAGCCGCTGAGCACTGTGTGTGTCGAGAGAGGCCGGCTCGGGAGCGGCCTGTGAGTCTGGCACCCTGACCCTATGGGGTGGCAATTAACAGGCTCCTCGTTACAGACTCTGTTCCCATTCATCAAAGGGGCCAGGTTTCATTGTTTCACCTGAAATTCAGCTGAGGTCATGGCACCAAGGGACAGACTATCTCTCACCAAAAAGCATAGAACACTTAAAGGGTGTCCAGGCTACTATCTGTAGGTCTGCTTTTGTTGTCCCAGTTAGTGGCTGAAAGAACTGTAAATTACTAYTTTAAGCAGAGTTTTATGCTGTTATGTATGACCAGAGAAGCATCAGGAGTGGCAGGATGCAGCCTGCAAATCAGTGCAAGAGCTAGAAGGTTTTTCAGGCTGCAGTCTCTGGCTTAGATTCTTCCAGTGATACTCTGAGCTTATCCTGTTTCCTTAACCAGTCTGCTCATATTCCCATTTACTAAAACCCATTTTTTTAAAAAGGTGTTGATATTGTTTAATCATTATTTTTTACCTAAATTTCTGTGAATATATCTGCTCTAAATATCTCTGAATGAAAACCATTACCTACTCTGCACTGAGTTTGTGCAGTTTTTCAGGAAAAAATGTACTCACGTCTTTAGAGGAATATTAACTACATCAAGWCTTCAGTATTTTTGATCCACACTCTATAGGTAGTTCTGAGAAGTGTCTTGCTGATGGATCAACCATTTTAAAGAAGGAAAAGAAACTCATCAGTAGTGGGCAGTGGTATTGCTTGCATGTCCTTCTCGCAGCAAATGCTGTACGGATGTCTAACGATTKTGAAATTCAGTGCAACTTGTAACAAGGCTGATGTTAATGAGGATAGTTCAGCTTGGTGAATTGCTGAGTGCTGTTCACTCACTGCTGCTGGGTTTGTAGCTAGAAATACGATAATAGCAGAAGTTTATAGATTTCAACATTCTGTGGTGTATTGCACTGTTCCAGTGTGTTGGAMTGATGTTTTGGGGGCATGGCTGTCTGTGTGGACAAAGTATTGGGGTATAAGAAGCAAAACATGCGCCTGCAGTGCTTCAGCTGCTCCATCCATCTAGGTGACTCCCAGGACCCATTTCTAATGGGCGGAAAGGTGAGTGCTTTGAAAGGCTGCCCCGCGTTTGTGGCAYGGCCTGTGAGCACCTGGGCTGGAGCAGCCAGTGGTCAGTCCATCCRTGTCCACACTACAGCTTCCTGGTGCACAGTTGTTGTCCGCACATTAGAGACCAGTAGTTGAGCTAAAAAGAGAATCTTGTTTTCCTTAGCCCCTGCACTATATTCATTAAATCTGCTACTCCCTTCTCCCCACACCCCCAACGTTATTTTTTAATCTTAGCTGCATATTGGTAAGCTTCTCCTGGTACCTGCTTTTGGGAGCTAAAATGAAAGCAAGCTGCTGGCAATTTCAAGGTGATCTGTTGTGTAATTAAACAGGAATATGTCATTCCTTGCCAAAGCCAAGTTCCAATTGAAATCAGTGGAAACGTTACTTGATTAAGGCGTTCAGGGTTGGTCCCATAGTGAGCTGTCATTTTCTGCGTGTGAGTCTGAAATCTGATGYGTAAATATCTTGCTAATGCAGTGCAATAGGATTTCTTTCAAACGGAGACCTTCAGAGCTCTTCAGTATAAAAAGAAAAAACAGGTTATTTTATATTGCACAGGTTTGCAGTATGCTTGTGGTGGGAATTAAGGAAAAAATGTCCGAGTAAATATTCCCCTGAACTCTTCTCTGTTTGTTCTTGTTTCTCTTGGGGAAAAAATGACTGCAGCAAAATGAGCAATGATAGTTGTTTTTKTTAATTTCCAGATAGATACATTACATTCTGAAATTAAACCCAGCATGTAAGAATGTGGAGAATTGCTCTCTGCATGGGAGATACTATTTTCTGCATGTAAAATGTAAGGGCACCATAAGCTTAGCATATTTTGTCAAATGTAAGTGATAACTATTAGATAGTATTTTGTTTTGACAAATTTGACAATGAGATGTACTGGGAGTGTCATTCTGACAATACTGCAAAGGACAGCAAAATAAACCAAAATGAACCTTCMACCATCAGACTTGATGAGTCTGGCTAAGGGCTGACTGCGGCAGCCCTGTAATTTTTGTCCTGTTATTTATGGACCAAAAATTATCTTAATTTCCTCTATTTTCAGAAGATAGATTTGCTCAAACGTATCAAATACATGCATCCCCTTCTATTCCTGGGAAGACTGTAGACAGTCAGCAAAGCTGTTTTCAGATAAAAAGGCACTGAAATAATTGATTCACATTTTTATTGTACATCAACAAAAATATATGATAATAAGCATTTTCTCCAAAACTGTAGATGAAGCATTTTTCTTCCATCAGTGTTGTGCTAAAAAAATTCCTTGGTTTAATGTAGAACAAATAGCCTTTGCATCTCATTAAACACATTATTAGAAGAGCTCATCATAACTTCTCTGCTGTTCTTAAAGCAGGCAAGATTGTTTGCAAGTRATGACAGTTATTAAACTAAGGAAGAAGTAAGATCAGAAAGAGAGAGAGAGAAAAGTAAATCAAATTATATGTAGGTTAAGAACTACTTATTTTGAGAGATGRTGCAGAAGGCCTTACAATGTGGAAACAAGTGGTGTTCTCGGCTGATTGTTTAAATCATGATTCAACACATTAAATAAATCTTGATTCCTATGCAGTGCAGGTCTCTATATCTGTACCCAAGTGCCAACTGTTCTTTATTCTGAAGTTTCAGAACTAGTTTCAGTGGAATTTTTGACCATGTTGGGGAGTGTGTAAGCTCAAAATTCACTTTAAAAAAAAAAATTGAAATGRATAGAAATTGCTCCTCTATGACATCTGGAGATGTTACTTGCTAGAGAAGCAGTCAGCATTGCAAGGTAGAAGCAAGTGCCCTTCACTTTTCTGAGCACAGGAAAAGATCCGTGTYTATGGATCCCCTCTTCTTTCACAACTTTTTCTTCAGCATTTTTTTATACATCTCTCTGTCTCAATATCTGTAAATACCTTGGAGATAAAATACAACAATGGGTTTGTATGAGGCCACTGGTCCTTCACRTGTGCTATTGCTGACTTTGGCTCTTTGAGTCATAGTGGTGTTTTCATTCAAAAGAGTAGAGGTTTTTGCTAATTAGAAGAAAATCCTGAGTCCAGCATTAAAGTTTCTCAGGGAATAAGGGAAGTAAAGAGTTCCTGTGGAACTGCATTTGAAACACAGGAAAGAAATAAGATGTATGATGCAGTGATTACCTGCCGAATTCGTGGTCAGATGGCTGATGGTCAAATCAATATTCCCCTGGATTAAACAGCGGTGCCTGGGGCCRTACCAGTGCCCTCTGGAGCTCTCTTGTAGCGATGAACGGGCTTACAGCAACTAAGGATCGAGGCAGATCAGGTATCTTGTTTCTCTTGCATGTGCCATCCTGAAAGTGTTACAAGGCTGAGCTGTTTGCAAGGAAGTAGTAGTTATGCACCATCCAAAATCATTCAGATTTCTTTCTTCCGTAATTTTTTTTTGTGTCTTCAGGGTCTTAAGGCCTTTCAGTCACTCCTGACTAGGCAGTGAAGTTCAAGTCATGATGTGAGATAAAAAGACCTCAGGTGCAATACAAGGGTGATTTATTGGAGTAGATTTGCATCTTTATCTGGTAGATTGACTTATCTCTGTTATCTATTTAAGGGATTTTAGTTGATATTTTGCAGAAGGCTTTATTGMCTGTGTGTTATTGGCATATTCTTAGCTTAAAACCATTATCATTTCAAAAGCCCTGGATTTAGAAACTAATTACAGGACGTTAATAGCTAAGCCATAAGAGAGAGCTAAGTCATGCAAATATTGCTATCTGTGAAGTTCAAAATACAAAACCTGTTTGTATTGCTGACTTAGTGGAGTCTAAAAGCAATCTGTAAGGTAGCAATAAATCTGAGCGTGATCCTCTGCAATTGTTTTCTAATATATCYGTGAAATTAATGGTGTGGTGGTTATGAAAGTTGCATCAGGATAGTGGCTTTTTTTTTCCCAGAGTAGGTTAATTATCACTAATGTACTTTTGTACTGATTTCTATTTTAATCAAACATTGYATGAAACAGTTTAGAACAAATAACTTTTAGGAACATTTGTGATGGGCAGAGAAATTGCRATGTTTAAATTCTATATGTATACCRAGTTACTTTGTTCATTAAAATGAACRATTACATTGGGCTGTTTGAGAGATGCTAAGCATTTCTTAATGTTTRTTCTGTAGTGAACATAATTACAATTTGTATTAGAAATGGCTTCTGTAGTTCTAGCCTGAAGCAGTTATGAACTRGGCAGTATGCAGAAGTTGAGGGTGCTTGGGCAAAATAGAGTTACAGTCAACCTGTAACCGAGAAGGGCATTTGGCTTGGGGAGAAGATAAGTCGTGAGAAGTACAGGCAGGTACTTTGGAAAGCCCTGAGCAAGAGCTCTGGTGCGCAGAGCTCATCCTGGTCCGCACTTCACCTGTGTGACCCTTGCAAGCCTCTCGTCTCTCTTGCTTTGGTTTTGGCCCCTCACCAAAAGCTACATGAGCACTGGCTTGATCACCTTGACTAGCTGCTGCAGTCCCCCGTGAGCAGAGTGGCAGTCTTTCAAGCAGCAAGGGCCCAAACCAATTTGCAGCTTTATTTATTGAAATTAGCATCATGAAATCAACCCAGAGAACAAAATAATGAGTAACACTGACAGGAGGTGTATGCTGAAGGAACAGTCTCTGCACCGCATCCCTGCTGGAGCTGGGGATTGTGCTGGTCACCAGGGCAGACCTTGAGGTCGGCCCTGGGCAGCAAGGTAGGGAAGAGGCTGGCGAGGCCAGCAGGAGTTTAAATGGAAGCTAATTGCTAAAAGGTCTGCAGTGCAACAGTGCCCGTGGAGATGGCTCATGTGCCAGAGAGACATGAGGTAGATTTCAGCCTCAGCTTTCTCCAAACAAGCCCGTATCCTCGGCCAGCTTGCGAGCRCCAGCCTGTGTTGCAGGGGAGCCATCCTGGTCTCAAAGGTGCATCAAAGGTGCTGGCACCTAGTGCTTCAGAGTATGGTTGGGCACAGGGTGCATTTCATTAGCGGAAGCTTTCTGCAAGCAAGTAGTCTGTATTTCTGATCTTCAATCTCCTATTGTTTCCCATCCATTTTGTGTTTTTGCCCTCCACATTTTCCTTGTGCTCTGGTAGGAAGGTAAAAAAGGCTGAACCGTAGTAGATCCAAGTGTTGATCTACTGATTGAACGAGACCTTTGGAGGACACAGCTCCAAGTGCTGTTCAGAGCGGGCAGGCTTTGAAATCTTCTTCCTTTTTTTCGCCGTTTATCAGCTCAGTTTATGCAGTGAGTGAACTGCAGTTGCAGAGCAGTAAAGGAGGAGTTCRCTATGACCCATGGTGCTAATGTGGTCAGGAGCTTAGTTGGAGATGTGAAATGGTTGTATAGCTGTAAATGTAGTGGTGTGTCCAAATGCATCTSTATTCAGTGTTTGTTTAAAAAAAAAAATGACACTACTAATCCTTTTTGCGCTATTTCAATATATTAGTGAAATGGAGGGTTTAAACATAAAAATTGCAAGAGTACTTCATCACATTTTAAAAAAYTAACTGCTTTCTAAACTGGAAAATTTGTCTGTTCAGAATTACTTTTTGGTTATGCAATGTGTTTATAATATASTAAAATAGTACATATAGGCATATAATCTAAACCTCAGAGAATTTTACAGAGGCTGTAGTTACAAATATCATTAAAATGGTCTTCATTTTATATATGAGGAAACTGAGGGGAAAAAAAAAATACATGAAATGCCTTGCCCAAGTTGATCAAACAAGGCAGAGTCAGCAGAAGAACCTAAATCTACCAGATACTGGATCTGTTCTTTCTCCAGTTAATCATGTCATCTCTCTCTATTTTTAGTAATGTGGATTTGTTACTAAATCCTGGTGGGCACGGCTGGCTGCATGTTAAAACAACTGCGCTGGACGTAGTCATCCACAAGAGTGCTTTTACTTCTGCCAATTACCTCTTTTAGAAACAGGATGGATAATGTGCAGAGATCTTATCCTTGTCACGGCAGCCTGTTACTGTGCACTTTCTGCCTCCGAGTGTTGCTCAGCTTCCGTGTCATTCGTTTGCCATCAGCGACAGCGTGGGCAGGGAGCGGAGCCAGCGCGGGCGGCTGCTGCCGGGGCTCACCAGGAGCCAGYCCTGCCGGCGGCACCCGGCCCGGGGGGCTCCCTGGCACTGACAGCCCTTCATCTGGATAGCGCCCGGGTCCGGTGCTTTCCAGCACTGAGAACTTTGCATTCCTGGACRCATAACAAAACGTCTCTTCAGTTCCCTTAGGGAGTCATAATGTCATTAGCTGAAAATGGCAGAAGACCCGTAAGCTCTTGCTCTGACATGYGAGCGGAGGAGGAAGAGATGTAGAGCAAGAAGAATTTCTCAAGACACTTATTTTTCAATCATAATTCTCKTCAGTATGACAGATTATGTTGCGTTTAAACCAATCGCATTAAATCCTTAGTTAACATTAGTCTCACCTGTTTTCYTTTATAGTAACAGAATAAGCAAATTCCAAAAGAATTTGTTTTCAAATGAACTGTTTAAAAACTGTTGCCTTTACTTGAACCTTAAGAATCTCTTGGCTTGCTAAAATGAGATTTTGTTGGATTAAATGCTCTACTATCTTAATTTTATTTTTTAAGATCTCTTACAGTAATTGTGGGAAGAAGTTATTTCTTGCTATTTTATCAATATTTCGTGATCCTGATTCTGAAATTTTGARTTCAACAAAAGGTTTAAATAAGCAGTTTCCAATTTGTAGTGACTAAAACTACTGGAAAAAATCATTAATTACAAGCAGACATAGATTTAAATAAATGCAAGAAGTGGCTGAATTTAACACTTCTTTTTCAARAGAGAAGTGTTTCTCATATTCAAATTTGCAAAATTATTTCAAGGAAACTGCAACAAAGCACAGGAGGAGAAGTAATTAAAAAAGGGGAATAGCAACAAATACTTTAGCCACGATTATTAGATCCTAAAGCAACCAAAATCACAGACCAAGATTTTATTGCTTTTATTTGCATTTCTTAACAGAGTTCAGAAACAGTAATTTGTTTAAAGACAAAGTCTGATAAGCAAGTGTGGAAAGTTTTCTTTGTGAGGAAAGTGTCTCTTTGAATCTGATTCCAATCTCACAGCATCAGGTTTCTGTGCCAGGTGCCTTATCTGACAGACAGTTTTTCATTATTAATTTTCTAGCCAGAAGCAACAGAACAGTAGCAAATCTTTGAGGCAAATGATACAGAGTTATCATGGTGTATTCCCAGGAGAGCAGAAAAAAAGGACTTTCTTGCTTGATCTTCTATTTATCTCTTTACACACAGTATCTGTACAGATTAAAATAACTTCAGGCTGTCCCAACTGTCAGTTATGGAATACTTCTGAGAATATGTAAACTCGCCCCTTTATAGTTAAAATGGTGGAGGAGAGGGAAATACGATAGCACATTAATGATCCTGTGCTTGAGATATTAGCATGCAGATTGGTGAAAGTCCTTTCATGACTGCAGGCTGGGATTATTTCATATCTATACATGCTGTAAAAATTACTTATGTACTATAATGTTATRTATTGTAATTATAAAACAAACGAGAGACTATGGTTTCTGACCCTTCCTTGTTGTACCAACCCAGATGGATTATAGTTGTTATGTCTCAGTTTACTTCTTTTTAAACAGGSATACTAGAAATCAGTGAAAAAGACAACTAAAAGATGAGGCAAACTGACATTAAAGTGGTTTYTTAAGGAATTTTCATGAAACTTTCACATCCTTTTTTAATGGGAAATTGAATCTGTGCTTGTCTCAGCCCTGTTCCAATTTGTGCTCCATCTTTCTGGTTCTCTCTCTTGCTCAGCTAGCTTGTCTTGCCTCTTTAGCCAGTAAGTTACATGTGCACGTGTCAGTTTACTCRAGCTTTCTTGCGAATAGTACGTACAGTGTAGGAATCGATCTCAACCTTTATGAAGGAGTTGCCACTGTTTATCAGTTGGAGCAGTGACAGGCTTAGAAATGGATTTCTTGGCTCCTTGTGCATGCTCATTCTGCTTTGTTATTACTATTTGTTATTACAATTAAATAAATACTTGTATTCTCATTTGTCATTGATATTATTTCTACTTGTTACATACTTTCAGCTCGCAGAGTGTGAAAGAGGAGTTATGGGCAGTTTTTTCTTTCCGTGTAAACTGTGAATATTACAGATTGATGAAGTTCCTCATGCAGTGGCAAACCTTCAGATAATCTGCTATTGAGGGGTTATTTTTGTAACAAGCAGTAGAGTCTCTTAATAGCACAGTATTTGGAACAGTGTGTGGCTTTGACTTTCTTCTCCAGTTTATGAAATGAAGTTGATACAGGACCTATTTTGGATTAAATTAGGAAAGTGTAACCTAATCCTTCAGTTTAAGATCTGCAAATCCCAGCCTTCCCTTAGACTTCCTTCCTTTTGCTGTGCAAATTTTGAGTTGCAATTTGGTGCAGTAAAATGACTGGGAATGATAAAGCCTTTTGAGAAGTTCTAGTTTAGACTCTTTGAAGAGGTCTCCAATTCTAAACATCCCTCATTCTTGCAAACCTTGCTTCTAGGCAGAAAGCGGCTTKAATTTAGAAGAGTTTGAAATAATTTAAGACTCTAATTTTCTTGAGAGTTTAGGATTCTTAAAACTACAGAACGGATGAGACATTCCGTTATTTTGTGTAGGTTTTCATTTGCTTGTGTGATATTTCAAAAGCAAAACAATAAAACTTGACTTTCAAATGAAATCTAATTATTGTTTTTATCGTGGACGAGTATTTTCTATGTACTTCACATTTCTGACATGGTTCATAATATTGGAGACCTTGCTGTTTTCTCATTGATTCTGCTCTGAATATATGCTGTATTTCACCTCTTTAAAAATACTGATTTAATCAGTAGCATTTCCAAGAAGTAAGAACTCTGGTTTCAGTTAGAAGCTCCAACCTCTGAATGTGTGAAGAGTAGCACTGCGAAGGTAACTCCTGCCCTCCCTTGAGGTATTACAGGGTTCTTACTAATTTTCATTAAGTAAGTGGAGGATTTTACAGGTATTTGCTCCACTGTTGTGATGGAGTGAATTACCAGAATTTGCAACTAATAAAAATGAAAAYTACAGCGGTGAACATCATCATGCTTGTATAATTCCTAAGGCAGAAACTGGTATATGCAGTTTTTGGAAATGCACAGCATACCTTGTGTAAAGCTTTCTATTCCCTTTATTTCTATCGTAGGTCACTCCCTTCCCAGTGACAGATGCTGATGTGTAAATAACCAGCCTCTTTCTGTTCCAAATTTCTTGTAGATTGAGGAAATGCAGTGGGGTAAAGGAGTGCGTGAAATCCCGTCCTCAGTCTGCAGTCTGCCATGCAAGCCAGGAGAGAGGAAGAAGATGGTCAAAGGGATGCCTTGCTGTTGGCACTGTGAGCTCTGTGACGGGTACCAGTACCAGGCTGACGAGGTGACCTGTTTACTCTGCTCATACAACGAGAGACCCAATGAGAACCGGACTGGCTGCCGCTCAATACCCATTGTCAAGCTGGAATGGCATTCTCCGTGGGCCGTGATACCCGTCTTTTTGGCCATGCTTGGAATTATTGCCACCATTTTTGTAATGGCAACGTTCATTCGATATAATGACACTCCCATTGTCCGGGCTTCTGGAAGGGAACTCAGCTATGTCCTATTAACAGGGATATTTCTTTGTTACATAATTACTTTTCTGATGATTGCCAAACCAAATGTTGCAGTATGCTCTTTCCGACGTATCTTTTTGGGCTTGGGGATGTGCATCAGCTATGCAGCCCTGTTAACTAAAACAAACCGCATCTACCGCATATTTGAACAGGGCAAAAAATCAGTGACAGCACCCAGGCTCATAAGCCCGACGTCACAGCTGGCAATCACTTCAAGTTTAATATCTGTTCAGCTTCTAGGTGTATTTATTTGGTTTGCAGTTGACCCTCCCAACATCATCATAGATTATGATGAGCAGAAAACTATGAACCCTGACCAAGCCAGAGGAGTTCTCAAATGTGACATTACAGATCTACAGATCATTTGTTCCTTGGGTTATAGCATTCTTCTAATGGTTACATGTACTGTGTATGCCATCAAGACTCGGGGTGTCCCAGAGAATTTTAATGAAGCTAAGCCCATTGGATTCACTATGTACACTACCTGTATAGTATGGCTTGCCTTCATTCCAATATTTTTTGGCACTGCCCAGTCAGCTGAAAAGGTAGGTGAAAATGAGTAAGTATGCCTCTGATATATCGGGTTTGATTGCAGTTATAAATTATACACTGAAGTTTAAGCAGATTTTAAAATGAGCTATCCAGTTAAACTAATTACTGAGACGTGTAATATATRTGCACCATTTTCCTTTTCCAGTTAGCTGGTAGGCTAGTCATTTGATAAACTGGCAAATGACCAATAACAATCAGATAAGCCATTAGTTTTCTTGTTGCATCCGTTTCAATAGTATCTTTTCAGTAGTCAAAATGGGAATTAGCTGTCATATCACCCAAAGAGACATCTCTTAACTAAATCATTTTGATCACAAGAGATAAGCTATGAATCTGTCAAAAAGTGCTCTTGTAGATGTCTGCACTTCTGGAGTTCAGCTCTGAGGGCAGTGAGTAGTTGTCTGATGAGTGCTCTGCTTCACAAATAGCAGCCTCAGGGYATATTTGCACCGCAGGGTAAATAGGCTGTCATGAGCTCCAGATGCTGAGGCTGGGCTGACACGATTAGCTGCACTAGTTGTGCAGATAAAGTAGCTCGGGTAGCCTTACCCTGACTTATGGCATGGGTATGGTCAAGAGTCCTGGAGTGAAATACTAAATTGCCTGTCTTCACAAGTCATTCACGTATAAGCCAATGACCAGGCCAAAATGTTATAAATATACTGCTTAAGAAGAAGGGGGGGGGGAGGGGGGAGCGAACATGGGAATCTAATCCATCATTTGGATTATTATAGAAATGAATCATTCTGCAATAATTSCAGATTCAATTAAAAGATTCACATTGGCCTTGAGAGGCTTTGGATATGGCTCAACATGACTCTGCCTTTTTTGCTCTTTATTCTGGAGTTCACATGCACTTGCAGTTCCAGTTTCATCTCACACACGGACACACGGAGCAGCTTGGGAAAATATACCCCTAGTAGCACAGGAAAGATATGCTTGTGAAGAGATGCAAAAAGTGGTCAGATAAAAACCTTGCTGCCAATAGAAAACAGTTTTAAAGTGTTTTCTATTAATTTAAAAGTACAAGGTAAGTCACATCTGCTGCAGCTGGTAGAGCTGGTCCAGTTGCCTGGGATCCTGACCTAGTGTTGTGCAGTTGATGCAGTTAACAGTTTAGACACCAACRTTTTCTGCCTTGCTTATTTCTTACACAGAATAACAAGGAGAAAGTTACTGCCTTCTTCYCATTATATTTTTATTCTTTCTCTTATATTTAGTGGTTGGGATGATGGCCCTGGAGAAGGAAGGCAAAAAACAGCCAAAGAACAGTATGATTCATTCTCAAAAAATTGTCCAAAACTCTATTGGCAAGAGAAAATCTTTCCGGATTTGCCCTTAAAAAGGGGTTGCACTATGCATTTTGAATAAACAATATTTGAGAGGGGAAAAAAATGATCGATTACTACAATATGTAGAACTAAATCAAGTACTGATTAATTAAACATTATACCTTTGGTTGCCTCCTGTGTCTTAGACCCTTTCTGCACTTCCCTGTTGCTGCCAAAGTAGCTCTAGCTGATGCTTAGTGATATGGATCTGAGTTTACTCTCATCTTAATCATCTTTGGTAATAGCTGTGGTTTTCAARTGGCAGATACCTGGAGAAATGAAAATATTAGGCTGTATTGAGTTATTCTCAGAACACTGTGACCTCCCCAGCTATGACCCTGTCTTCTTAAAAGAGCATGGAAACAACTGTGTCTACACTAAATAGTAATGATCCAAAGTAAGGTATGGATATAGTGCTCTACATGTCTTTTACCAGCTCTCTGAATGAACACACTTACTGTGCTCTAAGACCTGGACTTAGCTAGTCAGAGCTCAACCTTCATCCACGTACGTGGCTTTTTTGTGTTGTCTTGGGCTGTTCTGAAGGCACACRGACAGCCCATAGGAAGCAACACAAACTTGTGCACAATCTAGACAGAAAAACAGGGCAATTTGCCTCTCTTCAAGTGCTTTGWCAGAGATTTTGCACAGATCAAGTAGTGTTCTGTTAGTTATTCTCGCCTGCYGTACCCAAACTTCCTTAGATAGAGAAGAGCTTTGACTTCTTACTCCTTTTGTCTCTGTTACCTTCATTAACACCTATCTTACATTATCATACAGCAAGGGAAGGCTCACCAGTATAGGTAGAATTACATGAGTTTTGGAGAGACTGAGGAAATTTCAGATCCCAGCTAACATTTCATTTTGTAGAAGGGATGGTAGAAGGGATGTTACTTCCAGTGTCTTTTTTTAAGAATTTTGTTCTTAATAGTTCTTAATAGTTCAAGAGGTTTGTCATAAAGAGTTTGTTTTGGCCTGAGTTTACGAGTGCAAGAAATGATACCCTGGTAGAGGTAAATAAGAGGATATATATGAGAGAAGTAGCAGAGGTGTATGTGGTTTCTCAAATATTGTCTCTCCTCTGCTTTTCAGRCAGTCACTGCATCCCTAAAGGGAAATAATTTCAACTGGAGAAGTCTCACAAGACTGCCAAGTCTCACAAATATTTCAAATTTTTCAGCCCTCCTCGATGCAGCGAGCGCAATGCAGCGCTTGCSCTGTTTGCCCAGGAATGCTGTGGGTCTGCAGGAGGCAACAAAGCAGTGTTGAATTAAATTGTTGACTGCAAAGATTTAACCAGATAATAGAAAGATCCAGTAATCTCAAAGGCTGCTACTAGAGGGGAAAATCATTTAGTAGTCAGAGTTTGAGATTTCCATGTAGTCATAGAGCTAAATTAACTAGTACTTCTTTAAAAGCCTGTGGTTCTTGTACAACATGATGTAGTCCATCAGAAGAGGTTGTTTCTAACTTARTCTCAGCCAGGACACAGATGTACTACAAAAAGCAAGCAGTCTTTCTGTGTTTCGAGCGAGCGCAAGCGGCCAGTGAGGGGAGAGTGCCCTTGACTGTGTGCGCAGGCAGGGCTGGGCAARGACACGAGCCCTGCTAGGGCTTCTCGGCAGCTCCTGTGCTTAGAGCCTTTCTTCTGCCTAACAGACAACTGGGCACGACCGCACTTGTGCCGCATGAGTATATGCAAAATAGCTGAATATAGCTAGATATTGCCCGAGAGATGGCCTGTCCGGCTCCTATAGATGATCTCCATTCCCTGTTATGGGCTGTAACGGACAGGCAGTGAGATGTGCCAAATTCAAGTGATGAACCAGAAAAACCTTCCTTTTTACAGAGACTGATCTGCAGCAGCTTTAGTTCCTCATTTTCTCTCTCTCTCTTTTTTTCTTTTCCTCTTTTTTTTCTTTCTTTTTGAATTGTACTTTTGTAATTGCTAGTGATTTCCTGACAGATACTTCCACYCTGGTCTTAACCAGACTGGAAATTGCATCTGCTGAGAATCCCATACAACACAATCTTTTAAATTGAGAAATGGTGGTGTATATAATGTTGTGATTTTCATTGCATGATCTTATTTTATCTTGGCAATAAATGCAAGCATMATGTCATTTGGTAGGCAGTGTATTAAGAATATGTCTTGTGTTCAGTGTWGAAAGTAACTTTGGGGGCAAAAAGCAGAATGAAAGTATGCTGCAGCTAATTCATCACAGGAAAATGATGTATGCATTAGTGCTTGCAACAGCCTGCAGGAAGGTGGTGTGGGGTTGAGGAAGGCCCAGTACCAAAGAGCTTGTGGTATAGGATAGAGCTAAAAACACTCGGGTTGTATGTGAGGTGGTCTGTGAAAYGCATTCATTCCTGTCCTCCTTTTAGCTTGCCTCAAGTTGGACCATTTCTTTGGCTGCTAGTTAAAAGCTCAAAAAGCACCTGGCTGGTTGCAGTTCAGGGACTTGTTGGATAATGCCCTGTGCTATGGCTAGTGGGTGGGAGGGTACTTGGACTCAGGAGGTTTACCCGTTCCTTGAATTTCTTTGGCTTTGCTGTGGCATTCCCCTACCTGTTTTGTCTACCTGTGAACCTTGACATTGTCTAGGGGCTTCCTTCTGTATTATTGAGCACGTATTCTAAAACACCGTGGTACCATACACGCAGCAATGATGACACAGTAGCAGGGGCTGGAATCATAGCAGGTCTTTGCTCAGAAAGATCGTTCCTTCAAGATACGTTTGGTYGAAAGCCACTAAACCCCGAGCCAGCCAGTTCCTGCTGAGAAGGGCAGGGCGCTCACCAGCGACCTCCGAGCAGCGATAATGCCGCGGGCACCTGATGCGGGGAGCCGCGGCCGTGGCCTCCTGCCTGCGCCAGCAACGTGCCTTGGTGCTGCACAGCCCTGGACCCGCGCCCTTGGAGAGGGGCTCTGCGGGTGAAACGCCGGCCCTGCTCTGCTGCTGTAATTGGTTTGGACAACAAAACTATTTTAAATTCTCTGGGGGTGTGTGGATATCTTCTCAGAAGCAAAGTGGCCTCAAAGAACTGTTAAGCCAATTACAGGAGTCATAGTTTCATGTGGGAGTCAATATGAAGTGGCACTTGAAAGAGCACAGATTGCTCTGTAAGGTCAGGTGAAGCACAGCTAAATCAATAAGCCAAATTGAATCAAAATATTAGAGCCCAAAAGTAAAGGGATAGGAAAGAATGCAAGATGCTTGTGTAAAAACTTACATATTCCTCTGGAAACTTCTGCTTTTCACTCTGTGTACGCAGTGCTCTGCCTCAGGTCATTATGATCCCCTGGCAATTTGCTGTTGATTTGTTAATTGGTTTTTACTTTAGTTGTCTCATTTTAACTCAGAATCTTGTTCTGTGTGCCCTGCATCATGTGGCGTTGCAAGGGCTTAGTTGTACCGGGRGTTGTGGTGACCTGGGCCTGGTAGTACATGGCTCTGCTTCTGGCCAGCAGCATCCCTGTGTAGGGCACAACGTGGTGCTTTGGGGAGAGGTTTTGTTCCCAGCCATGTATTCACATCCAACCAGTGTTTCACAAGGTGTATTTTAGATTAATATGGTTTCATCAAGTTGCACCTTTTCAATTCTCCTTGGTTTGATTATATTCCTTTTGCAAACATTGTACAGAGAAGAGCAAGGCAGAACACGTGGTACATACTAATAYAGCTTGGAAATACTGATTCATGGGTGGCACTAACAATTTGCTTTTTTTTGTTATTACTATATCTTGATATAAATGTTTTTAAGACGTGCACCTCTGAGGATTATTGAGACTACTTCTGTATTAAAAGCAAAGAAAAATGAAGCAAAGGGTGTGGCAAAGCATCTGTAGTTAAATCAGTGTGATCGGTAGGAGTCTGAAAACATTGCTTGACTTTTTTTCTTGCTTCTAAAAAATCATCAATTTATTGTTAGGAAAAGCAACTTTGTTTTTGTAGTATACTGTTGTTGAGTTTTTGATTAAATGAATACTAAAAGATAGCCAAGACTGGCAGACAGAAGTAGACCTCCCAAACCTATGCCTGCTGAGTCAGTGTGTTCAGAGGCAGTGCCAGCAGCAGTTCTTCTTTGTTGTTGTGACCCAAGTGACACGAAGTCTCCCCAGGCCGTAAGCACCAAGCAGCCTGTTCCTTTGCATGTGGTTGCATGTGGTTGGGGAGGGGTAGATTTGTGGGGAGGGTCTGGCTGAGCCGAGGCCCCCTTGACACTGGAGTTCCAGCATGACGAGGGGCAGCCTCATGCCTGGTCYGGGACAGATTCTGCTTCAAGGAGTATGTGTGTGTGTATGTACGTGTGTGTATACTGKTGCTTAAATTACCTTCCCTGGATATCTAGAATGTAATACTGAAAAATTAGATCCTCTTAACAGCAAACCTGAATATCAATCTGCTTTATGTAGCAGACATGCCAAAACCCACTTGGGTACTTAGGATCCTGGAAATATAATGCTGCCTTGCATCCCTAGCCAAGAACATTTGGCATGTTGTTCAGAAGGCTTGTGTGAAGTATTGGTGTGTAGAGATCTGTGGCTTCCTCTGATTCTGTTCTTAATATCCTGAAGAAGAAATGCAGTTGGAAATTTGCCAATTCTRTAACCATTAGATTAAAAGGAATCGTTGTCTCCCCAAGCTTAGAGTCCATATTTACACTCTTTAGCTATGTACAGATGTAGTTGGTCATGTTAAATATTCCCCWAAGACCTTATTTTCTCAGATTATATCATTGAAATAATATGCAGTGATATGTCATCATTATATTTTTATGTTTCATGGAGATTTTAYTGCCCACTAGCTATGATTACTTTTATTTAGTAATTGCTAAGACAAAACTAACAAATTTCTGCATATGTCTGCAACCCCATAATAAGTGTCAACACACTCTTGAATATATTATCCAAATGGGATTTTTTTCGTAAAATATTTTGAGTATTTCTCAAAGTAAAATTGTAAATATGACCCTAAAAGGTGACAGTGGTTTCACTGCTGGTGTAGTCTGATGTATTTGCTTGAGATTTTTTATTTTAATTTTGAAACAACGAGAAATGGGGACACACTGACCATACGCTCCTCATTTTCCATCAGCCTGCATTTCCTTGCAGACTGCATGAACCTCTGTTGTTTTTATTTTTTTTTATTACAGTACTGCCTCTCTGAAATTCAAAGTCTTTAATYTCATCTATTTTTTCTGCCTTCATTTCTATTTCTCTGTTATATTTGTAAATGCCCATTTTATTCAAATCAGTAAGTGGGGTAAGTCAGGTATATTTGGCAGCAATATTTTTRCTTATTGTGTTGAATGTTACATAAATACTATAATTTGCAGGCACAAGCAAAATAGATTCTTATTCAGATTAAATAATGCTACATTAATGTGATAGCCCTTCAGTACATATTCTGTTTTTTTTTTGCTGAAACTAAGTTATCCTTCAGTTTTCTGAAATACAAATACTGATTAACCAGGTAGGACACACATTTATTTTCTCCCCCAGGAACACTTGAAATGACAGTTGCTATAGCAACTTGTACATATGTGGATTTTGGAGTTATGAGGATTTTAATGCAACATTTGTTGGAGTTGTCTTGTAGRATGGCTGAGAAAATCAGGCTTTGAAGCTTGTATATAATATGACTATGAATATACCATAATTCGGAGYACACAGAAGGACAATTGTGAATTGTAGCTTTTCTTTAAAAATGTGTAATTTATAAGCTTTTGAAAATGAATTGCTTTAAATAACGGTAATGATTTACTCTTTATATTTCCTTGCATATCAAAACACAAATGAAGACCGGTTATAATAATAGTAGTTGCATAAAACTCTAACTAAAAATACTCATTTCTCTCATTGTTATTCAGTTCGTATACTGCTACATTATGTTTGCAGTAGCTGCTATCGGTCTGTGTGTTCGGATACTGTAGTTCATAATTTTATTCAACCTCAGGGTTTTGTATCTCTTTAGAAATCATGGGCTGAAATGACCTGACCTGGAGTGCTTCTGAGACGAGCCTGGATGGAAAAGCATCTTGACTTAGGTTCGATGCAGGTCTTTCARCCTGGGGCCCTCTAAGAAAAGAACATGCTATAAATTCCCTTTACATGGAGTATTGGGCTGTTTGCACTGAGGACCTAGCTTTTCATTTTAATTAAGAGAAACGTAAGTGTTCTTTGAAATGTACAAATGAAGAACAAATCACTGGGGTTTGAGTTTTTTGGGGTTTTTTTTTTTTTTTTTTGGTGATGGTCTTTGAGACCAATGATCCTGGTGTCTTATAGTTTTTATCAGGAATAGGATCACTGCTTTAGAAGTATATTAGAAAACTTGTGAATGTCTTTGAATAGGTTCTCAAGGAGCTAAATTTTATAGAAATCTTAAGTGTGCAGGGTTTTGGTAAAGGATACCAATAATATTTGTTCAATGACATTTGACAGGCAGTTTTCTTCCAGAAGGAAAGGGATTCTGCTATAAGTGGGAGGAGGAAGGAAAAAAAAAAAACCAAGGCATGTGGTATATCCCTGGGACTGATGATCTAACCCTCAAAAAAACCCAGAGAGATCATCRCAGCAGCAAGCGTGACATGAATTCGGAGTGCTGAAGTCCCTGGTCTTTTCCCACGCACTTGTTTCTCTTTCCCCGGTGTTCTGGTGGGAGGTTTCTTCCCTAAACATACTCGTAGACCCACCACTTGCTGCATATAGCTGACTTATGGCCTTCAGCAGATGCTTTAAAGAACTCCTACAGAACACAAGTCATGAAAAATATAGCATTACCGACTGGATTGCTTCAAAGTGCTTGTTAAACACTTCCATGCTGCAGCTCCTCCCCGGCTGCGGGGAGGCCTCATCAGCAATACCTTTATGGGCCTCATCAGCAGTACCTGCCCACGTTTCTCTCTGTGCTTATTAGCTGACTATAAGTCACATAAAAAGGCAGAAGGAAAGCAAAATTACAGCAGCATCAGCTCAGACACTTAGGATTTCTGCAGCTCTAGAGTACTGCTCTGATCAAAACAAAGATCTTGTTTTCGTCCGMAGCAAATCCAAAAATGTGCCGTGTGGCGTGTCTGCACCTGAGCTCCCGATTAAACACTGGGCTAAATATTGCTGCTCACATTCAACCTGAGCAGGCGGTCTGAGCACAGTAAGTGGTCAGTGTGCAGAGCGTATGCAGGGGAGGTGAACAAGTCGAGAGCAGGATGAGGGTCTCAGTTCTGGCACCTGGGCGAACCAGCAGCACGCCTGGCRGCACCCAGGTCACTGCATGTGACACTGCACGTGACACTGCCCTCCTCACCGGGCTGGCCAAAGAGGGTGGCAAATGGCTCAAACCCTCTGACGGGGAGTTGCTGTTTTCTCTGCTGGCCCTGTTCTAAAATACCTGTGCAGTTAAGAGACTTATGTTCATATGTTTGACTTTAGTGGTGCTGTCTTAGAGCCCACAAAGAGGGAGCCAAATGCAAACTTGGATAGGAAGTGTTGTTAGTGTGCTTGGGGCCAAAAAAAAATAAGAAAAGGGATGGGGCGATGCAGGTGAGACAGCAGCAGTGTCCTGCCTGCTGTCCTCCCCGGCGGGGCTGGGCAGGGGTCGGGGCACGCTGCTCACTACTTCGGTGGTGCTGGGACATGGTGCTTATCTGGGCCCTCGAGGAGGGTGTGAGTGTCACTAGCAGCAGATGGATTGGGTGGAGCCTGCACAAGATTCATGAGGAGATACGTAATAGAAGATGAAGGGATTTATTTCTTGTGATTGCTGTATCTTTAAAACCTGGAATTATTTTACTTTGTGGCTATGTGGAATATGCCTGAGGCAACAGYTTGAGACTAGACAGACCATTTTGTAGTTTTATTGGCTAGTCTTGAGCTTTAAATGCATCTTTGCTCTTGTCATAGAAGGGCTGTGTGTGCAGAGCGAAGAGCGTGGCTGGATTTTTTTCTTTCTGTTTGGCTGCCRGAGCCCCGTGCGTGTTGGTCCGTGTCCCATCCTGGACGTCAGTGAGGCCAGCGCTGCGTTTCGTGTCCTCGGCGCCGTCTCTGGGGTCCAGCGTGTGTCAGGGGGTGCCAGACAAGGAGCAGCAGCCAGGCCAGGGCCCAGCTGCCTCGTCCAGCCCTGGCAGCGTGAGGCCTCTGGTGGGACCTCATTCCATAGCTGTGCCAACTGCTAACTCTTTCTTGGAAAACATTCAGGAGAAATTTTGCAGTAAACCAAKCACAGTCCTTCAGCCTCAGTTGCAGTCTGTGCTTTTGCTCTGATTTCCCTTGTATTGAAAGGGGGATGTAAAACCYGTCTGATCCATAACAAAACAATACCTGCTAGGCAAAATTCTCCTGTACAGTGAGAGAGTAGGATGATCCCAAAGGATGCTAGACCTGTCCCTGCAGTGCCCAAAGGCCCTAGAGAGACAAGAGCACCAAAGCAGCTTCTCCAAGGGCGAGTTGAACCATGACRTGCACAAGGAAGGGACCGTCTCCCTCAYCATGACACTCCCAAGCAAGGGACCATCTCCCTCACCCRGGTGCTGCCAYGGCAGCCAAGGGGCCTGTGCCACACACRGAGCACCCACGATGCAGATCCTGACCCCAGGTGCTGCGAGGAGAGGAGCAGAGCTCCAAGAAACACCCTGAGCACTCCGTGAATCCCAGTGCTGCTCCACGTACACTAATGGAGGGGCCTTTTTTTAAAGTGATACTCGGGATTTCAAAAGTACTTTGAGTCACTTATGTGAAGTATTAAATATTTACTACACAGTGAAGCAATACTAAAATGGTAAAYTAATATAGATTTCTGTGAAATGTCTTGTAGTTGCATTTCTGCTTTGGGTAGAAAACAAAGAGTGTTGGGAAAATATCTCCATATATTTAATTTTTTTCTAAAATCCTTAATTTATGCTCTTTTCTGGAATTGTTTAGTGACTTGGGTTTTTACCCACCACTAATTTATATAATACACCGCCAGGCAAAGCTCTGGATGTTTCAGAAATGAATACAGTAATAAAGATAATAATAGTTCACTGCATTTGGAGGAAACCTAAAGCATTTCACAGATGGATTTATAAACTACCAGTTAGAAGCGTTGTATAAGCTATCATGTAGCAATTTTAACAGCACTTAGAAATACAGTTTAAGGCAGGCAGTTGTAGTTAATTCTCTGTGTTCTCAGACTATATTCATCATGCCATGTGTTGAGTGCCTTCCAGGATGTAGAAACTGCAGTAATAATGACATTATCAAGTGGAGAAGCTCAGGGAATTTAAACTGAGCAGAAAATTATCACCAAGGTTTTGGCCAGGATGTAGGAGTAGTGACCTTTCCTCTTCAGCAAGGCAGCTTTAATGACTGGTAGGGTAAAGACCCTGGAGGATTCTGGTGATTCATGTGTCCAAAAGGGTTGCACACACCCACGCCACCGTGTYGTGGTCCCATGGGGACCCTCCAGAAGGGCAGTCTTTCTACCCTGGGAAAGGACAAGCCTGATCCTTTCTTGTAGATGTCCCTTCCAAGCATAGGCTGGATCTGACTTTGTCTGGCACCTTTTTGGTGCTTATAAAAAGGCTTATAAAAGACTGCAGGTCTGGTAAAACTGCAGGTCTACATTACTTGTTTTTTCAAAGTAGGTATTTAAAGCTTGATAATAGAAAAAGTTCATGGTCTGGGTGAAATAAGAGATGATTAGAGTAATTAGATCCTCCCGAGAAGACCATAAATTAATGGCAATTACGATTCTTGAAACAACAGAAGCATAAGGTACATCTACCGCTGATCTGTTTCATCACATTTGCTGCATTGTAATGCTCCTTTAATGTTAATATGTACTTCTGTAGTAAAATCTAATTGAAAACACTGAGCAGGCAGAGCCAAAGGCCACAGTCATGCTCCGCATAATTACCTGGGGAGCAGAGTGTGYGTTCCAGGGAAGAAGAGGTGCCCCAGCCGTCAGCGAGCCGTGAGCGGCGCAGGCGCTGCGTGCCCGGCAGCCGCAGGAATAGCCTGCCGGGGATTTGTAGGGGACTGCTAAAAGATAATTAACAATCAATTCATTTTGCAAAATTTTCAATAATTGAAACAGGTATCTCCAGAATGAAGTAATAATACTGCATTTAAATCTGTGCGTGRCTGTCTCATAACAGAGATGTGTTCATTTAAGCAGAAATTACTTCAAGTTAGCAAGCCCGAGGTAGTTTTGCAGTCATGGAGGGATTCTTTGAAGCCTTCAAGCATGCTGCTTTGATGTCTGATGTAGAAAGTAAGGGATCTTTTCACTGTGATAATTCTAGCCACTTCCATTCCCCTCTGTACTGGGAGAGAAAAAAATCTGATTTGGAACATGGAAAACTAAATGGAACCCAAAGAGGAGTATGCATTATAAAGGGGGATAAATAGTTATATATGTATTGTGACCCAGGTTGTAGGCAGTCCCCATCRTTGTGTTTTGCCTCAGTGAAAGGTGGGACCGCCGAATTTCAGCTTATTCTGTGGTTTTTCTTTTTGGACCTCTTAAACACGCTAAAAGGGCRTAACTCAAGTCCCTCTCTTACATAAAGAGAGTCTCTGGCTCTGTGAGATAGTGTCTCTGCAGGATACGCTAACGTGGGTACCTGCTGGGGTAGGTGCCGTGGTGGGAGGGAGGAAGGAAAGAAAGATTCTGGGGCAAAACCGTAAGATTTTTCATTGGCATCTAGGGGAAAGTGTTCTTCCATGCTGCTGGCGATGCCTGGAGCAGCTTGACAGCTGCCATAAGTCATCTCCAAATGTGGAAAAACTTACTGCTGTAGAGAAAAACGTGCCTGTGAAGTGATGGCTCTTCATGTTCATACTCAGGGAAGGGGTTGYGGGGCAGCAGCTCCCAGCTCTGCTGCCTCTCGTGGGCTCCCAGAAGAGTTTGAGTTGGAATTTGTTTGTACTCAAAAGAATTTCCGCATCCATTCAGTTTTGTTTGGTGGTCTTTGTACCATCTTGCAATTTACAGTAACATGAAAATCATTTCAGAAGCATGCTAGGGGAGAGTAGGTAAGAAATTTATCTTTGCTTTGTGATTTCTGGTGTATATATAACTGCCTGTGGCTAAAAARCAACATGATTTTAAAAGGGAAGAATGTGTAGGTGTTTAATGCACAGTGTTGACATGTACATTTTTGCTTCTACTTCTTAGAAAATATATCAGAAGATTTCTGCATGTGAAAAGCATGCTGTGCATATGCATGTAACCAGTGTTACATAACAGCTTTTATCTGTATTATAAGCTGGCAACACCTTAAYGTGAAATAATTGCACTTCCATTGAGCCCGAGGAGCAATTACTTTGTAGATGGAACTTTTCTCTTTGCTTGCATTTTGATGTCTTTGCAATGTCAAACTCAGTTGAACTGACAA
This sequence comes from Eudromia elegans, assembly GCA_003342815.1. Classification (NCBI taxonomy): domain Eukaryota; kingdom Metazoa; phylum Chordata; class Aves; order Tinamiformes; family Tinamidae; genus Eudromia; species Eudromia elegans. The sequence goes on from PTEX01000067.1 coordinate 1,194,545, forward strand.
CATAATTTCTCCAGCAGTGCTGTTGCATCAGCCATGCAACTGCCGTTCGGCCTCACTGGAGGTTTTTGCCATCTTGCCGTGTTTTGATACGGCCAACATTAAAATCCTAGTCTTGCAAAGCAAAACCCATTTACATGAGTAGCACTTATGAATAATGTGAACAGTCACACTTACTGTCAGGTAGCCACGCATGCATGAGTATGAGGTGAATGTATAATTACAAAATATCCCTTCAAATTTAGTTTATAGGGCAAGAACCATGAAACGACTGTAGCCTGTCAGAAAAAAGGAGGGGAGTGTTTGGATGCCTATAGATAGAGTTATATTTGGTCTTAATGTATTGCAGTGGTTATTTTGAATTTCTGGTGTGTGTAAAACGTAAGGTAACTGCATTACAAAGGTGTTGTAATTGCCTTGTCATGTCGATATGTTTCTGTAACATCNTTTTTTTTTTTTTTTTTTTTTTAAAGGTATATTTTTTCTTAGATTTTTGCCTTAGTAATCTCAGTAGGATGATTTAGGACTGTTTTGAAAATTAGGCTCCCTGAGCCATGTTGTAGAGCGTTTTCCCATAACAATTGGTCAAAGAACAGTGTGCTATAAATAGTTCGGTTTGCTTTTTGCTGTAGTAAACCTCAGTTCCCATTAATGCTCCTTTGTTTGAACAAGAGTTAATCATCTCTTCAGAAAAATCCTGTAGAGCATGGCTAACATTGCAAGCCGAATGCAAGGAGCTGAAGTATGGCTTTGTGAGAGCAGATCCTAACCAGTTTCTGAACCCCATGGGGATTGTAGAAACATAATAATGTTATTTTGAGTAAGAAATAATGGCTGCTGATTCTGAACTCATCCAGGAACAAAAAGAGAACCATGAAGGGCTGATTCAATACAAAGCAAGTTATGCAGATGTTTCTCAATTTTCTTGATGAACTTTTATGCAGGAGTCAGGGTTTTATTTGATCAAACCATTTCAAGGGGAAGAATGGGTCCTTAAGTACTTTTGTTACTGCCGATGAATGGATCATGAGAGCAGCCAGAGGAGTGGGACTGAATAGACCCTTGTCCGTCGGAGGCAGCGGGAGCTCCTCAGCTGCCCTTACGCGGCTCATGTTCATAGTCGTCACTCTTCTCCCCTTCAGAATAAACAAGCAAAAGGGAAGCTGAAAAACCAGGCGCAGGGCAGCAGTGGGGAGAGCCTGTGGCAGGAGGGAGTCCGGAGCAGCTTTCCCTCTGCCTCACTGGGAGAAGCCTGTGGGGCAGGTGCCTTGGAGAAGCCATGGGGTGTGACGTGTTGCAGGAATCCTAGTGCCCTGYGCCTAGCGGGGTGCAGCAGAGAGAACCTGCAGGCTGGCAATTCAGCTGTTATTTTACCCAAGGGACTAAGGCAGGAGTTACTGCTCTAAGCTAGTTTGCCTGTCCTCCAGAGTGGTGGGACCTGCAGTGTCACTGCTAGTGGAGTCCCAACTCGCTGGCAGAGCAAAGCCCTTGATCACAGAGACTGTTGCAGGTTGTGAGCAAAATTCTCTTAATGCAAAAATGTCAGGTCCCCTGTGAATGTCGGTGAGCTAAATATAGCTGGATTTGTAGAGAGAGGGAAAAACGCTGTTCTTAAAAGTGCTTTTTCAGCCCAGTGAGGCCACTTAAATGCAAAGCTAAAAAATAAATTTCATTATACATAAAAACTGCCTACAAAAATATTGACCTGAAGGATTTATTTGTTGTTTTAAATAGTTTAAACAGCCGTGTAGTAATAATAAACATAAAAATCATCATGCTCCAGTCAAAGCAAGTGCCTTGTATTCTCTCTTGAGGGATAAGAGTTAGCAGAGGGTTAGAAAGATAATACAAGAAGTTCTCATAGACTAAAGCAGAAAACTAAAGGCTGGCTCAGAGGAACAGGCTGAGACCACAACTGGAAGAGGAGGGGGAGCCTYGGAGGGGGATTGCAGAGGTGGTTTTTCTGCATTTTTCTCTCCTGTTCAGGATGTTCCCCTGGGTGACGCTGGGCCTGGCGTGTCGGCAGGAAGCGAGCGACGGGGCAGCGCGCCGAGCATGCACCGCGACAGCCGCAGCCCTGCCCTGTGGCTGCAAGAGGCCTCAGAGGCCTGGGGCTTGCGAGAGCCCCCGTTCAGCTCTGCTGAGCGCCGTGGCCCAGCCTGCAGCTSTGAATGGTTTGGTCTGCATTGGCATTTGGCTTTTAAGCCACAGAAGTATCCGGGGTGCCAGCACCTGGAGTGAGGGAATAAGGTGGAACTCATATTTACAAAGGACATGTTTTCCACTCATTTCTAGCCATTTTTTCTTATAYTACTAATTGCCCATTAAATGACATTAAATGAATGTCTACTCAGCCATTAACCACCTGCTGCTGCAGCAAGGAAACTAAGGTTCAACCCGTATCCATGTCCCTAGTCATATAGTTTCACTGATTAAGTAATGTTCACATTTTCTTTATAAAGCTGGCAAAAATACATGCATTATAAACTGAGTATATTAAGCATTCATAAGATCTTCATTGGACTTAAGGTTAGAGGGAGGGATGTTTATTTAAGGGAAGGCAGAAAGAGTAGGAGGATAAAATATTAGATGAACAATATGTTATCGTCTTTCATTCCATGTGATGTACATTTTCCGCATCAGAACAAGCTGTAAAGTTTGATGGAGATAATTAAATATAATTTGAAGACGAGAGAGCTCTTTTTTTGGCAGAGAAGCAAATCCTACTAACAAACTTAGCTAGCAACAGTAATCCACCAGTAAGCCAAAGAGGAAGTTCATTAAAAGGGTAAGCACTAGATTGTGTGAGGTGCTACCAGGAGGGAATGCAGATTSACTAGTATAACCAAGGTGGTCAGTGCCTGCACATGGCTGCAGATGGTGTGACAGCACAGCGAGAACTGGTATTAGATACTAGGCTAATATTTAGTCCACTACCTTAATTGGAGAGCTGGGAAATTTTAAATGGAAAGATCAAGTGTTTTGATTTTCCAGAACTTCAAAATCAATGTAATTTTAGTTCATTTTATTGACTGCAAAATGAAATCTGGTCATAACTCAAGATAAGAAGGAAAGGTTGGGCCCTCTAATATCCTGCTTATAACTGAACTGTTCCCCTGCACGTTGGCCCCAGCACTTGCCTTGCGAGCGCAGAGCAGAGCGCTGACGTTCAAACATGGCCTTAGTACAAGGAGAGATTTAGTCTGACTTGAAACTGAGCAAGAGCTTGTTTGGGAGAAAATAAATACAGCTCCTGGATGTGTGCCCAGGCAGTCTTTGCAGAACACGGTGGGTTATTCAGTGCCCAGCGCAATGTTGCTGTGACTCCAGAGTAATAAGTGGGAGACAACTATTATTAAAGGAAACTTCCCTCTGGGAGAAGAAATGTCTTGATTTGATTGCAATCATACACACAGAAAAACTCCTCCTTTTGATGCCTTTTTTTCCCTTGAGGCCTAGGGGTTACGTTCACTGACATAAGGTATAGCTTTTCACAGATTCATCCTTGTATTTACAAGCTTCCTTGTGGCTTCCTCATGCAGCGATAAGGGACCTGCTGTATACTTAGCATTTATTTGTTGGTGCATAATAAGGGATAGAAGAAAGTAAGTAAATCTCAGTTAGGTAAGAAAGCGCGTTTGCTGTGCATCGCTGCGAAGACCACAAAGTATTTTTATCCTGTCAACAAATATATTTAGTAAGGGGTGGAATGGGGGGTGTGAGTCATTAACTTTTGTCGGTTCGTGGATTAGCTGAGCAATGTGAGCTGCCTTGGCTTGCCACTCGTGCCTTCTCACCCCTTGATATGCCAGACTGCTTTCTGTAAAATACCCCCAGTGAAACTGCAGATAAGAAACTCTGAAAAATTCTAGCTATTTCTAGTGTTATCTCTTAGGTATGATGCATAGGAGGTAATTTCTCAGTCAACTCAGAGCTTGTAACAACAAAATGTGACTTGTCTTATGTTAATGCAGGATGCAGATCATCTAGTAAGAATGTACTGGAAAATAGTTTGGATATTACTGTAAACTTCCACTGGAGCATCACGTTTCAGACAGAGATTCTGCCTGTTCTTACAGTAAAATAAATGCAGTGTTTGATAATTAAGAGATGAAGCTCTTTCTCAGTGTTCTGCATCAGGGTTCATATGCATGGGTGTCTGCTAACCATACRCCAGTGTGAGGGATTGTGGAATGACTGGAATTTGGCAGGTACTGAAATGATAGACTTCTTATAATTAAATCTCTTTTAAATGAGCACCTAAATCATCTTGTATTCTGGGATTACCCATTCCCAGTTTAACATAACAATGAATGCCCATCTGTATGTCACAGAAACCCAAGGATTGCCTAAGCTACAAAGCAAGCTTACTCCCCTTTATGAATTATGATGGATTTAGCAGTTTCCATGGCTACGGTTTGTTCTAATTGTGATACATTAGTAGCAACAAGAATTGGATGGCTCAAGCCATTTAGTTAATTAAATGCAAACTTGGACAGTTCTAAAGGAATAATAGCTAAAATTAACACCTACTAGCATACACCTGTAAAATGTGAATAATTTGTCTTAAAAATTACAAAGCACTTGTGTATTCTTGACGTGTCTTTCATAGCCTTACGTGTTTTATTATGGGAATGTTCTGTGATTTATTTTAAACTACTTGCTGAGATGAAGAATGATGGTGCTGATCAATGAAAYATGTTCCATGGTTCAAGCCAATAAAATGTGTTAGACGTTAGCTGGGGGGAAGTGTGACTTGCAGCAATTATACCAGATGATGAATCCACAGTTCCTCTACTAACACGTTTAGGTACTGAGAATAAGGATTTATAATGGAAAAGGCTGACACAAACCTTACTGCAATGTCACAAATGCAGTCTAACATAGAAAAAGCCAAATCTTGCTTTCAAAAAGGAAAATGCTGAAGTTTGCTGGTGAAATTTAAGAGTTGCACCTGGGGTAAAAGATTTGGGTTCATCATAATTGCAGAAGTACTTGGTGGGAGCCACTGTCCGCGATGGTTGAAGACAAAACTGATGTGGAGACTGTGTCCACTATCTGCAGATCCATGGGGGTTTTCAAGGCAGGAAGGTTTCAGTTTGCTGCTCGCTGTTAAAATAATATACTTTGAACTTTAAGTTAATGAGAAGTGCGATGACTCAAGAACAAGTGTATCAAAATAGAACAAAAGCAAAATTATTCAGACTTTGCCATGTAATTTTCTGCCACTAAGTAGCAGGGAATTGGTTACACTGCAAAATAAGCACTTGCATCCTAGGGAGCAGTGCAGACTTCTGATGAAAGGAGATTGTGTCAAGAAGTGCTTTTGTTTAGGGCTGCTCATTGGGAATAGCCCAAACATGGCTCTTTAGGCTGCTTTCTGCTCCAGTCTCATGCTACAGTGTGCTGTGTTGTGTGTAGCTACTTTTGAGAAATTAGCCTCCATCAAAATCGCGGTGTATCCTGGCATAACTAATGGAGGAGGAAAACACATAGCAGTGTTTTTTGGGGTTTTGGATTGGTTTGGTTTTGGTTTTCTTATTTTGTTGCTTGTTTGGTTTTTTTGGTAGGAGGCATTCTTTTCCTTCCTTTTGCCATGATTTGAATTCCCCATGACAGCTGGTCAGGAATGAAGGTTTTGTTACTACTTATTCTCATGAGTCCAACCGCTGTTTTGTGCATCACTAAAACCCCCTTGGCATTTATGCTTGAGAAAGTAAAAACACTTTTATGCAAATAAAGTAGTGGTAATAAACAAATCTGAATGYAATATATACAGTGGATTGTCTGGAATTACAGTATGATCTTTMATACAACCTTTAGATCGCAAAACATTCAAGCTGCATTGTGACATACACCCTCTATGCAGCACTGAGATAACATTGTTAAGCAGAAAGGACACTACCAGCAGTAACAAGTTTGGCTCAAAGCAGCAAAAGCAATATGCAAATGCTCTGCTTTAAATAATAATTACATTATAATTTAAAAGTCATTGAAAAGCTGCCTTGCTTTATACGCRTATCAGTGCTTTTGAATAACCAGAGTTCTGCCGAGGAGTGGTATGAGGAGGGCTGCCTTCCTCCTCCCCGCTCCATCACTGGCACCAGTTTTCACTGTGTTCTCCCAGTCTCCAAGAAGAATTAGGTCACAGTGTGTGTACAAATATATAGAATACGTTCTCAATACAGACCTCAGCCAAACTAACCTGACAGTGGCACAAAAATTCCCACTGCCTTTTGGGCTTTTATAGCAGGGACACAGTGATCGAGGGAACTTGTGACGAGTGTAATTTGCACTGAGATGGACTGTGCTGTTGAGATAGTCCGGTTCTTTGATACAATAGAAGAGCAAAAGATTTTTTTTCTGAGATTGAGCTTTGGTTCTGCACAGCAGCTGCTCTTACTTGGGATGGGGGGGACTRTTTAGTTGCTTTAACAACCAGCACCAAAGCTTTAGATGGAGAATTTCCTTGTCCATTAGGTGGAACCTGCTCTGAGATAAAACATAATAAAGGGRTAGAAGTATTTAGCCTTTACAAGAATTTATCCTGACAGAAGTTTAATAAGCAAGAAGCCAATAGAGTCCCAAGGAAATTAGGTAAATTCTATAGAAAATAGCACCTGATCTATGYATAATAAATAGAGGAAATAAGTTAATAGTCATGGTGATGTAGGCAAGATAACTGTCCAGCAGTAGTGTAGGGTGTAACTTCATGCAGATGTCTTTGAGAAATCAGTAGTCAATATAACCAAGCTGTATGTTCAGAARTATCTATTTTGGTATTGAAGATAGAACATGCAACTCTGGAGGAGAAGAGCTCTTGCTCTGAGGGCGCTGGATTGAAGGATTTTAGTGTTTTTTTGCAAGCTTGGTATGTTTGTTAATCCGAGTGGTTCTGTTGCTGAAGAGGGAGGATGCAAAGACTGACTAATTTGCTCTCTGATGGGAAGAAAACTGCAAGGAGTTTTCTTGTGCGGAGGACAGGGAAAACCCTGAGGGCGGTCGCTCCTCTCGTGTTTGCAGGCTCTGAGGAGTTGGGGCAGTGGTTTTGGAGCCATGTCAAGGCGCAGCAGCAGCAGCAGGGCTCGGCTGCATTGCCATGACAACCTTGGGCACAGGGAGCTGCTGCCTTGTCAGGCTGGTGTCACCTGCAACCTCACAGGAAGCCTCCCTGCCTAGTACACACCGTGTCGCGAGCTGATACCTGAGCAATGTTTACCAAGTATGAAGAGGCAGCCTGAGCACTGAAGGGAACCTCGGAAGCATCTTCTGTCCCTGGATTTTCATCCAGCTTTTACTTTAGAATGGACTCTTTATGGTTTATCAAGATACTTTATACTTTGTCTTTCCCATTTAGCTTCCAACAGCCTTCCTGTAATAAACTATGCATGCAGAGAATAGAAGAAAAATATTCTGATCCTTCTGGCATATGTAATATGCAGGAGCCCCCATCCTAACAGAGTAGACCTGGTTATATTTTGGAGTGCAAGTGAGTGTGGGATTGCACATATACTTGGAAGGTACACTGCAGTATGCTGATGTGTGGTTTGCTCACAACTGTGAAATCTAGTACTAAAGAAATAGATTATTCAGTTATACTTGCATATTTATTCGTCTTTCTGCATAAATTAAGAAAAAGTGCAGAAATATATCCTAGGGTGGCAAAAATTAGTTAGCTTATCTATTATAGAACATATTAATTTTCTGTTTACTGTCTACCCTAGGTAGAAATGATCTGCAGCCCCCTGTGCCTGTATTCCGAACATATGTAATGAACAGTTTGTATATGATTTCTTAGGTCCATACCATCAGAGCAATGCTTAAACAGACATACTTTATTTGCATACAAATGGTGCTCTGTTGATATGGTATCTATTTAATCTTAAYCCAAGCCCAGTCATTTAGACAAACTTTCTGGCTCTGCCAAAGAAAAGTACCATATAGGAGGAAATGAAGGAGAAGTGAAAATCATAACTTGCACTCCATGCTGTCATTACAAAACAGTGTTCTGGACTTCCAGTCCCAGGGCTAGAGATTCAGTTCAGGGGTCCGGAACATTATATAGACTCAGACAATTAATGCTTTTTACATCTGTACTTTTTTCAAAAGTTTTCCCATTTAATACATCATCATCTGTGAGCTGCAACTTTCTAGCATTTCTTCAATTGAAAGCTTTTAACCACTTCTGCAAATATTCTCTTGAAAACTGAAGATAGATGTTTGAGAGTTTGGTAATTGTAGCTATCACATTAACTGACAGGGTCACTTCATGATCACTTTTCCTTAACCACCAAAATGCAGATGAGAATTTGAATATACCCAGTTCTTTAGAGGAGCTTCTGTTTCGAAWGACATTGCTCTTCCCTCGAGTCCTCCCAAGGTATCTGTTGTCCAGGCAGGTTCTCGTTTCGTATGTGCCATGAGTTATCAGTGTTGCTTGAGAAGGGTACATAGAGCTGTGCAATGCATACACATGAGGTTACAGAGATAAAGTTGCTGCAGTCAGAATATCCTTGCTTTATTTTGCTCAAAACTTTAAACTGAGCGTTGGGCAGTTTTCTTTTTCTTTTGCATTGAATTATTCAGTAGCTGAAGTGAGTAAAATTACAGATTTCTAGACTAGTGACGTCTAGAATATAAKAAGGATAGCAAAATCTATTTCATTTGAACTCTAATCTCTGGTCATGTATAAAATGAATAAAATGCAGTAAGTGTGGAGAAATATGATTTATAACAGCAACTGAAGCCTGGCAGTGAATATCCAAAAATGCCAAGATTGTATGTCAGTCAATTTAGCAGTGCAGTAGTGAAGGCAAAGAATGAAATGAGGGCTCTCTCCAATGATGTAATCTGTTGAAAAAATGACAGATGAGGAATTATTTCTAGCTCGAAACAGCTAAGTGCTTTGTAAGTGAGACAGAAAAGCCATTATTTTAATAGTAGAACTTGGGGAAATACATTGCTTTTGTTGCACTTTATTTTTGTCTCTGTTAGTAATGTCTGACTTGTAGATCTTAGAGCAAACGAGAATGTCAGGTAGGGGATATTAGATGGTTCTGAGGATCGGTAATGGCTTTTCTGAGCTCTTCACTTCTTTCTCTGCTTGACATATAACCAAAACTGGTCCGTGACTGAAATTGTTACCACCTGCAGAGCCGTGAGTGATACAAACGAAATGACTTTGTGAGTCTCAGGACACTTCTCAAGTGGACAAACGAACAGTGGGAGCAGGCGAGTCCAAAGGGCGCAGCGGAAAAGCTCTTCATCTTCCTCAGAGGAGGACGTGCATGAACCTTGCTTCAACAGGTAGTATCCTTGCAAGAGGATACTGTTGCTGTCCTYCTATGCCAGCTCAATGTTTCAAAGAGGCAACAAAATTGGTAAATCCTTGTAAGGTCACAAGGTGTGGGCAGCGCCAAGGAGTCACAGAGATCCAACAAGCTCTTGTTGGCTGAGGACAAAATGATCACTGCTTATTTCTTAGATGAGCTGTAGCAGTGATYGCTAAAAGCATCTGTGTAGTTCGTGGACCTCTTTATTGTTTCTGCAGCTAATACAGAAGCACAAACTTCTCCAGAGGAAGTAGAATCTATACATATAGGGGAAAGTTGCCTTAAATTGCCCTAACAAAAATTAATTTTCCTCAAATCCTTATGAGAGTGTCAAATGCAAGGAGATTGAAAATGCTTCTTAAAACTCTGAGTGAGAAGATATTTTTTCTGTGTTTGCCTAATTTTCCTCTACTGTCTAAAACTTTGACCCATTGGGTGGTCCCGAGTCAGTCSCCACCACCTGACAGCGGGGACCCGCTTTGCTTGCATCTCGTCTCTGGCCGTCACCACTAGGTAAATATTTAYTGCTTCTGCTGCAGGATGGCAGCGCTGTGCTGATGTGAACTCCAGTTTAGCGAGGGCCCGCAGATCGCTGATAACCTCTTGAAAGAGTGAGATATGATTGTTATTACTGTGTATAAAGGAACAGTAATTTGGGAGCTACTTTCAGAACTTTAATCTTGTTGGCTTTCACATCTCTGAAAGAATTGTGATGTTACTCTGTAGTTTCCTGCTGCTTCTGTGGAACTATTTTGTTTTTTCCATTACACTGAAATATATCCACAAACTTAACCCACATTTTTTTCTGATCTACCAGATATAATATTGTGAGAATTTCCAAGGGACACTAACTTAATAGACCCACTATTTTCACTGATAAAAAACATCCAACCTCAGGTGTGCTGCAACTAGCCAATAAAATTGTTCCCGTCGGGCACACAAATCTCCATTTGGAGCAGCAAGAAAACATACATGTTTAGTTTGAAAATAAGTTTGCAAACGTTTACCTTATCACCATTAACTCCTCTTTGATACAGTTGGTATCAGTTTAATTGATTTAACCATAAGTGATTCACACACCCCTCTGTGTGTAGATGGATGTGTGAGATGCAGTAGTGAATTGGCAGGGCATGCTGTGAACCCGAGCAGGGGAGTGAGATGTCTATGTAAGACCTGAGACCTTCCAGTCAGGGCATTCCCTGGAATATTGTAATCTCTGAGATGGGGAAAAAACTAAGTCTTGGTTMAGCCCACTTAATTTTTGGACTTAAGACAAGGTACAAATGTTAACTGCAGGAAAGAGGGACTCCCATAGGGTGGCTTTCTTACGGAGGACTCCAACCCCAGCATTACCATGTGCTTCCCATGCCACACATGCCGCATCCGCTCCGTGCAGGCACCCTGAGTGTGGCCAGGGGACTGGGACGCCCGTCACGATCCTGGGCCTGGAYGCCGTGACAGGCACCGTTTGCCCCTCGGCTGTTGGCGCGCACAGTCGCCGCGCACAGCCTGCAAAACACCGCCTGGAAAAGGGAAATGTGCTGAAACCCAAATCCCATCATTTCCTGTGTCACCTTTCCTATAATTACTAGGCATAGAATTTATAATTAAATGGTGTGACTGATTCTGTGACATTCCCACAGATATTTCACAAAGGCTATTTGCATGCCTTGCTATTTGGTACAGTAATAACTGCAATCATCATAACTACTATCATTTGTTTATCAAATGTCCCCTGGGGAGCATCTGTTGTCATTTCTAAAGCTTAGCAAGCGTGACAGTTGGTGTGCCTTGTCAGTCTCGAGTTGCTGTTCAGTTGTGTTTGTGACGAGCCCCCGAGGGSACCCTGCTGCTCCAGCCCACGCTGTCCCGGGGACTGTCCCGCAGAGCCGCGGGGCCAGGCAGGACCTTCTGTACTCGAAGCCACCACRTGCTCCTGGTGTGGTTCTCTTGCAGCACGTTGTGTGTGTGTTTGTGGTGCTCACAGCCCAACAGTGTTCCTGGAGCAGCCCTGTGGCACCGTGCTGCTGGACTTTGCAGCCCTAAGGGTGTTCCTGGAGCAGCCCGTGCAGGTACATCCATGCTGTTATCAATGGTCAGGCTGATCGAGTGGCAAGTGGTGCAGTTTCTCCTTTGCATCTTTTAAATGCCATTCTGCARTGACACGTCTGTCTTTGGACCAATTGCCGGATGTTTTCCCCTTTCATATAAAAATGCGAGCCAAGGGAAGGGAATGCTGGAGCCTGGAGACCCTTGTKTTTTTCAGCATCGTGTTTCTTTGCTGAAGGAAAGGGCAAGGGCTTTCCCTACGTGCTGCTGAACCCTTCTAATCTCAGCAGCATTCTGGTTTTCTCTGCGCGCTCTGTTCCCCAGAGGGCCCTGCTGACTGATGCCTCTAGCAGATCTTTGTGCTCAGGAGGCTGCCGATGCAGGCAGGGGCTCGCACATGGTCCACAGGTGAGGGCAGGGCTGGGGCTATTATTTGGGGCTGAACTGGTCCCACGCATAGGAAGAAAGGGGCCCTGTGTCTGTAGCTGTGGGAGCCAGCGGCAGCTGCCTGCAGTGTGCCTGGGCTCTTGGAAGGTCTCGGGGGCATGAAAAGAGGATTACTGAGCCAGGACAGTCGAGAGAGCATCCAGATTTATTTCATACATATATTTTATATTAGGCAGGGAGAGTATACATCCTTACGAAAAACCATGGTTGCCTGAGTAAAGTTGCATCTGCCTGAAGCTCCCATAAGTCAAGCTGTCCAGAGGCAGGAGGGCGGCACTTGCGTCTCCGGGGGATGGAGGGTGACGTTTAGTCCACCCCGCGGCCCTCCTGGGCAGGAGGGGCCCGGCGGGCGCCCAGCCTGCCCCGGCCGGCGCAGTCCCCTGCGCTTGGGGCGCTCAGCAGCTCCTCGCTGCTGCACGGAGGCGTTTGCCCGGACCCAGCGGAGGCCTCAGTGACCAGAGCTGGTTTTGCTCTGTGTGAAGTGTCTGATGTCTCCCTGTAGCAGCTTGGGGAACAAGTAGTCACCACCTTTTAGGGCATAGAAGGCAGCAGAAAGCAAAAACTGAGTGTAAAAAACATAGGATTCTATGAAAAAAGGTGTTTTCCTCTSTTTTCATTTGCCTTAAATGCTGCAGTATCTTCAGTGGATGGAGGTATKAGATGCTAGAATGTCTGGTGTCACATTTATATTCACAATTTTTTACTTTGCGTGGTTTTGCAGCCGCATAAGACAGCGGGAACCAATTTTAATTTTTATTAAAAAATATTTCTCATCCTTATATTTGCGTAACATAATGTAAGGAACGCAATGGAATCTTCAGGTGACCTGAAAGAGTCTTCTGGGAGATCTGTGTGCTGTCTACTTGATATGTAAGAACATTTGTTTTAATTCCCATATAAAAATGAGATAAATTAGTTTGTGATAACACAAGTCCAAAAATATCTTGAGCTACCAATTTATTTCCATATTGTAAAATAACTCAATTCACTGCATGATTAAAAAGCTGAATTAGATAAAAGGAGCAGTTGCCCCTGATCAGACTGTGAATGCAAAGCATTAGCCTGCAAAAAGTATTTCTAACTGGTAAAAAGACTTTTCCAACAATGTTGCTACTGCTTCAGTTTTTTGGGCARCTGGAGATGTGGCCAGTGGCTTGGAGAGGAGCGGAGGGCCTGGTGCTGCGGTGCTCCACATCCAGAGCTGTCGCAGCTCGCGCAGACCTGTCCGATGATGCCGTCGGGGCTGTACAACTTGCTGGGTTTCCGATGTTTATATTCAGGATGAGTCTGATTTTCTCTCGAGGTTTTTAAGGCAATTTTCATCATTCGCATGAATAAAGCAAGAATCTGGAAAACCGGGGAATCTAAAATTCAAATGGCAATCCTTTATGTAAAATAAATGATAAAATCTAGGTGTCTTTGCATGTGAATGATGTCCTCAGGGCTCAGCTTTCTCCAGTGCGCTGCTTCAAAGCTTGATACGTTTCTAGTGGTATGGTTAACACTAAGTGAAATCTTTCCAAAATTTGGAGCCTGATGTCGCCGTTCCTGTTCAATGAGAACAGTGTGTGTTTGGCAACAGTTATGATGCAAACACGTATGAAGTGCATGGAAAGGAAGGCTCYGGTTACAGCCAAATACTAAGTGGCAGGCGACACGAGCTTAGCTTAGCCATCAGGACGACACCCAGGCACCTCCAGGTGGTCTTTCCGTTGGTGGTAAGCGCGGGGCCGCTGCATGTCTGTGTCTCCTTGCTGCCTGGGCGTGGGCAGCAGCGAGGGCCGTCGCTCCACAGCCACTCGCGGGGCTCCACGGAAGCGCCAGCCGGCAGCGCCCGCCAGCAGCAGGAGTCCGCCCTGCAGGCAGCGCAGCCACTGAAAGTCCCTGAGTTCTTTCCACTTGACACGGTCTGTCCTGGTGTCACATAGAGGGGCCTCCTGGGCCCTGCGAGGACAACGGGGGGTGAGGAGCACGCCAGGGTTTACTGAACTGCTGCTGGTAGGGAGGATGACAGCGCCGGGCTTGGTCATCATCTCTGCCTATGGGGATCTGAACCCATGTCTTCCTGGCAAGAAATCTGCATCCAGCTCTCCAGTGTGAGCTGGTCCTTGAGAGACAGACAAGAAAGGGAGAGTGACCATCCGGAACGGACCTTGGCCTTGCAGCAAAGCAGATACAGCTCCAAGCAGCCGTGGCAGCGCGCTTGCAGAGAGCAGGAAGAGGTAGGCTTTTCACTGGAAATAYTCAGTTGAATCCCAGTTCTCATTCATGTCAAGGTACATCTCTTACTAAAACTGACATCTTAATTTCTTAATTTGATCTCAGGTTTGGAAACTACCAGACTTCAGTGTCCATCTGTAAAAGCCATGCATGAATTATGAAGACTTCCGTTGTAAGCTAAATCTCATCCTTTGTATTTTAAGCCACCAACTTGCATTCATCTAAAAAGCTTTCAGAGAGTTTATCAGAAAAGTGAAATAAGAAATGAAAGAGTTTCATGTACACTGTTTTTTTTATGTTTGACTTGTAAAGCCACAAAGCAGAGATAAAATGCATAAAACTAAGATTCTGCATAATAAGCACGTCTATTAGTTTCCCTTATCTTTATAAGGCTCCCATTTGCCATGAGAAGCGTTTTATGTCACTCATCTCCTCTTGTTATACAGAAGYACTTTTCTTACTCTGCTTTTGTCTCCCATCTGCATTTGCAAGGGAGGAAACTTCACTGGCGTTGTGCTGCTAAAGACCCTGTTGACCAAGTAGTCATTTCATCTTAMTACCAATGTGCCGTTGGACAGAACACACTAATAGCACGTGGTGCCCAATGTGGGGCACGTGGCCTGCAGCTCTTGCAGTCCCAGCGCGCTGGTGTTGGAGGTGGGTTTGGGGTCCGTCTTCTCGGTGCCAGTCAGCTCTGGTCCCGGGACACGAGCAGAGGCAGAGTCAGGTGCTCCAGCTCGGACAGCTCCTTTTGGGTCCAGGAGCCCCTCAGCAGACAGAGGGGTCCCACGACCAGCCGTGCCCACGAGGTGGCCTGCAGCAAGGATGTCGCCTGGATGCCACCACGCTCAACGATGACCTTTTGAATGGGAAGAGCAAGAGCAGCCCGGCTGCCACCCAGCACTCAGCTCTGTGTATGGTTCTTGTTTTTCCTTGGTGTTTAAAATCTGGGCTTATTCTTGTCCTCTGCTTCTGAAAACAAAACGTCAGTGTCACATACCAAAATAATCCAAAATTCAGAAAATGCCAGGCCTATCAAACAGCTTCCTATTTGAGGAGTCATGTGAAAAAATCTTGCAACATAATGCCTTTTACCTGAAAATAGCCTTACCTTGCTTTACCTTAAAAATGTTGCTTTAGTATGTGTCTTTCCTTCTGCTTTTCTAAGATCTTTTCATTTTCTGTCAAATRCCCTGTGTCTATGGCAACCATCCATTGCTCCTCATACTGTGATGATACAGTTATACTGCTTAACTTAAATTCCTGTTGCTTTACTTGCAGAAATAGAAATTGGATKTGGATGGAGAATAGTTGTATTCAAACATTTCTAATTGTGTAGTGTAAACTARTAAGCTGTTAAGTAGTTTCTGTCATTAGCTTCTTTTCCTTTTTTCCCTTTTTCCTTTGCCTTTGTTTTCTTTTCCCTTTTATCTTTTTCTTTTCTTTTCTTTTTTCTCTTTGCTGTGGTCCAAGTTCCCTTTCTCTGTAAAGGTTTTTCTGTTTTCCAAAAAAGGTGAGTCAAAATACTATTATACATTTGCACCATATATATGGCTTCTTGAATAGACTTTCTGTGAGTCTGAGTCTTTTGAGATAGCTCTTGAGGAAAATGTCACTTGAAAATCCTGATACGTGCATATGAGAGAAGTTCTCTCCAATATGGATCTTTTCTGACCTTTCAGAAATGTAGATTTCATTCAGTAATACTGCTTATTATGCATTCAGTGCCTGTCAGTTTTAGCTACAGATCTGGTATGTATAGAGGGGGAGTTCRTCTGAAAGCAGGTTACAGACCTCCAGCCTGCCCAGACGGAGCCAGGAGCTCTGCAGCCCCTAGTCCAGCAAGCCGCTGCCTTCAGCACTGTTAGCAGAGCAGYGTGTGGTCTGAATCAGGGCTCAGAAGTAGCCCCCATTTAATGTAGTCCATCATTTTTGCAGTCCYGGAGCTTCCCCAGCCTGCAAAGCTGGTGGTACCTGCAGCTCTTAGCACTGCTGGAGCAGCTCTTTGTAAAATAGAAATAATGATTACGTTACTTAGCAAAGATAAAAGTCGATACTCATTTACAAACATTTTGAAGATGAAGAGGGTGTCTTCCTGTTTATCCTCCAGCCCTTGCATGTTATATGTTTCATTTCCAATTCTTAAAGAGCTATTAAGTTTATTCAATAAGAACTTGAATCAGTGCTGTTCATGTCAGCACAGTGCAAGCAACACCCGGTGAGTTACAGGCGATTTACACGAACRTTACTGAGAGGAGAGTCAGCTCCAAAGAAACAAATGCCTTGTAAACTGTCTCCTCTTTTAAATGTCCTTGTACAGTATAAGATAAATATACRTAGTGTTTATGTACATAGAGATAGAGAGAATATGTAGCTATTGCAATAACGTTGAACTGTGAAATACAAGGTGAGCAATAACTAGCTGACTAGGGAGTCTGTGGGGGAGCCGCACATTGCCCAGGGTGGTGGGTAGGGAGCTGTAGCCTCCAGCTTAGAGCGAGAAGGAGGGCCCAGGCTCTTTCCTGGGACTGCCCTTGGGAAAAATGATCAATTTCTCTCTCAGAGGCCAAGGGGGAAGCATGATAGCTCTTTAAATACATAAGAGATGGGAAGGCAAGGGAAGGGAAAGGGAAGGACGTCTTGTCTGGGAGAGGACAAGGCCCAGCTGGCCAGGAGACACAGACCCAACTTTATGGAGCCTCGAGTGCTCTGGAGGAGGTGACTGGTGAAGTGCTCACGTCTGGGAGGACAGTTTCAGGACGGGGTAGAGAAAGTCACCAGTCAGCTCTGATGTAAATTGTACAGCTAAACTAGGTGACTCCTCACATTCCCTTCCAGCCTTAAGTTAGGTGATTTGCCCCAGCATATTTTTTCATAATATGCTCGGTTGTATCTTCATGTCCTGCCTTCTGCAAAGTTCCTGATAATATCTGTCATTTACTTCTAGTGAAGAGTAAACAAAAACACTTGTTTTCTGATTGTGTGCACCTTTACAGAGACCTATCTATGCCAAGCTTGTTTTTTATTTTTCTCATGCAGCCTTTTATGGCTTCTAGTGGCCCTTTTAATCAGTATAATAGCAACTGCAATGTAGATAGAAGTAATAAATCTGGAAACATGTATAGTTTTATAAATATAGGAATTGGAAAAAATGTGAGTCRGGTCAGCATTTTACTCTGCCATTATGTTTATTTTGGGGTTTCTCTGTCAGAAATTCTGACCGATGAGCATTGAGCAAAGGGGAAATTTTGTCTCAAAAGAATCACCACAGTGTGTAATAATTTCCCRTGTGTGTGGGCTTACCATACTTGTTGATCTTTGAAGAGGAGCTGCAGAGATTTTGCATCCTTTTTAGTGCACTCACACCTTATTGCGCTGTCTCTGTCTTTTAACGTAGGACAGTCGTCTTAAATGGTGAGAATTGTTCTGTTTCATCTGTCAGGTGTGATCYCCAAAGAGATTAAAGAAAGGGGAAGGCTTGTCTGTCACCGGGTATTTGCAGAGCACATTTTAAAGCATTGTGGGTTCTTTGGTTTCCCAGTTCATGGCCATAGTTCCTCTCTGATTGCATATATACTAKCTGCTATAAGAAGCACAGCTAAATGGCAGCAGCATGCAAATTATTGCGTAGTCTCTGCATAGTTATTTGAATGACTTGTAGAGAATTGAATTATAGGAGAAAAAAAGAAAAAAAAGCATTACAGAAATTTAAAAAATAGGTAAGTCTTTTTTTTTTCTTTTAACTAATTAATATTATTATATTGTTAGTGTTCCTCTGCTGTAATTTATAGTAGACCTTATATCACTGTTACTGAAATCCAAAGCTGATCTTTGCACTTMGGAGAAGTAGAGTAGAGTTATGATGTAGGAGCTCCACAGAAGTGCTGTCAGTAAGAACACTGGTGGTTCCTAGGACAGAGYTTCTGAAGTGGTCACAGGTATCACATCCAGCTGATGGATGCTGCAGCCCGCAGTGTGAAGGGTCATGTATCTTTCCTTGCAAAGTCAGTAAGTGTGGTTTTATATGGCCAACAGGGTTAGTATACAGTGCTGTGGCGACAAGTAGAAATACCAGGATGAATAKGTAGTCACAAGTGAAAATACCAGTATGAACACTGAGAAACGTGGGCCAAAACCCTCCCAGGATGGTGCTGTTGCGTGTGATGCAGCAGTGCTGCCCCGGGAGGACAGGGCAGCCTGTGCTGGCTTGAGGGCACTGCTGGATCCTCTCTGCTTTGCTCTTTCTGATGCATTTTGCAAAGTGCAGTGCTCTGTTCCCTGCACATTTAGCCTGTCTCCATTAGATTAGTTATATTTAATGCTTTGTATTTAAATAMTACAACCTGCTTGCCAGTCATTTTATTTGTAATAGTGTCTCATGTGTTGTGTCTCCTAGCTCTACATACAAACTACCACACTTACAATATCCATGAACTTAAGTGCTTCAGTGGCCCTGGGGATGCTTTACATGCCGAAAGTGTACATCATCATCTTCCACCCCGAACTCAATGTGCAGAAACGGAAACGCAGCTTCAAGGCTGTGGTCACAGCAGCGACCATGTCGTCCCGGCTTTCRCACAAACCTAGTGACAGGCCCAATGGCGAAGCAAAAACAGAGCTCTGTGAAAACGTAGATCCAAACAGTAAGTACCTCTAATCCTGTTCGTTGGGTGTTTGTGTTTGTGGAGACACCGTCTTTAGGGTCTTGTGACTTCTCAGATATTAATACTATGTGACCTCCTCAGTTAAAGATTTTTGATGTGCCCCACAATTCTCTTTAAATTCTCTCTTTTCTCCTCACTGTTTTTGAGATGTGCCAGTTCAGCAACTCCTCACAACAGGTCTCGTAGCTGCAACTCGCTCCTCCTCCTTTCGCTCCCCTGTGAATAAGGGCATCCTTGAGCACAACCCCATCGGTCTCAACTTACTCCCTGATGTGTCAAAATCTGACCTGGGGCGTTTCCGAGACAGCACAGAGAGATAGCAGAGGCTGAAATGCCACAAACCTTGAGGATTCTCATTGAAGCATTTTATCCAGTCCTGTAAAAGTTAATGCAGATCTTGATTTAAAAGGAAAAAAAAAAAAAAAAAAGAAAGATGGAGAAGATACTTCTAATTTCTTTAATGTGCATAGCATGGTATATTGTAGCAGAGAATTACACACTAAGGCCATCAAATTTGATTTGCATTTGAATCTGTGAGGAGTTGAGGAAGGAGACAGCTGCACAACTCTGTAGCTTACTGGAAAGGTTTAGGCACGTCTGCAGTTTTTACGAAAACCAAATCTGAATGTGGAGAAATGCCCTTTCCATGCCCATGTTCTGTTTATCCATTTGCTGCTGAAATCTCTGCCACTTCTTGTCTGTTAAACTACTGCCTGAATATCTGCCTGAAAGCAGAAACTCTGCTGTCAAAGCAGAGCGGAAGCAGCTAGCAAATCCCTGATGCAGCACTTTTCCTCACTACATTCACCCTTTGAGGATTCGTATGTGGTCATGCAGGTACAGAAAATATATCCTAAATGGAAAAACAGAATTTGTCTTCAGAAATCACAAACTGCCTTACTAAAAATGTCAGAATGTCAGAAGAAAATGTTTCTAATACATTAGGGATCATATTCTGCCATCTCTACTCACACTGAACAGAATCATTTCTCTCCAAAAAGATAAATGTATTTCCTAGGCCAGGATATTACCCACCAAGAGTGAGAATCTCCTGCTAAGTCAGATTTCTGTTAGGTGATACATGGCACTGCAAGAAATCYGCTCCATCAGCTCTTGTCTCTAAATCTGCTCCTTGCTGGGTTTGTTGCTGAGATCTAATCCCACAATGTAGGAGCTGCTGCAACTCCTAGAGGTGTCCAGGGAGGATTGCTGCTCATATGGCCAAGGCTGCAAAGGCCTTTGAGGATGGAGAGAGAGAAAGGAGGAGGAGCTAAAGGAGAGGAGGAGGGAATGGGATTTTGAAAGGCAATGAAAAGGAAGGGAAATGTGAGTATAGATACAGCTGGACTGTGTTATRCTCATTCCTGTTCTAGTCATAAAGGATGGGATTTAGTTTCTCCTCCAGAAGAAAAAAAAATCTAAAAATTTCCACTCAAAGTTATGAATAGCAAGAACATCACAGAAGTTTTGATGCTGAAATGCTTAATGTAAAAATATATGTCTTACCCTGTGGGGATTAGTTGGAGGCTTCGTAGTGTTAGTTTGCCCTTATGCTCTCATTCCCCTGTGCTGCATTTTAGTGCTGCTCTCAGACTTCTGAAGAGCTAAAGAACTGTTATATTTTTCCTTGAAAAAGAGCGACTTTCATTAAAAAAGAAAGTCAGAACCAAATTTCTTATAAAGCATTTTTGTTTGTTTGTTTGTCCAGGACTTTATGCTAAAATGTACTTTTYAGAGCCAGTAAAAGAAGTAAGAGACAAAATCCCCCTCGTTTCCGTGATRTGTGGGTTTCTGCTTTATGGTCTGCTCTTTAGACTCAGTTTTGTTTAACACTGATTTAAAGCTAGAATAAACTGCATTGGTAGTGCAGTACTGACAGTAAAACCCCCCAAAATTCGCAATTAATGTGCATTTTGCTTATATGTCAGCCTCTAAAAGCATGTAAGTATGCTTGTTAAATGTAGCCAGCCAGGAAATGGCCAGTTGCGTTAACATATGTGGTTTTCCCTCAAGACAGTGTTTTTTTTTTAAAAAAAAGCTTTATGGTTTGCAAAATTTATTTTATWTTAATCATTTAATTATTTATATACATCATACCACGTGTTCATATTATCACATGCATTGASGATAATTGCTTCATTTCCTGGACTTGTCCATTAATAAAATCTACTAGAAAATCAAATGAACTGAACTACTGCTGTACTTGTGTGCAGTTAGGCCCAGCACAGGCTGCTCCTCTAGTTAGTGGGAGCTTTGCTGTTGTGTTCAGCAGCCTCTCAGTTAACCCCCCTCCCCAATCAGGTAATGTTCTGCATGAGTGCCAGTGTAAGTCATTTACTGCAAGAGCTGGCATGGCTCGTATCTTTTGGATTTCTAGTGTTTCTATTAAAAAAATGCTTGCAATTGTTCTTTCTGATAGAAGCATGTCAAACAATATTAGTGCATAGAGCTCCAAAAAGCAGTGTCATAGAAAGAAAACTCACAGTTCCAATGAAATGTTGAAAATTATCTTCATGAATAAATAAGGGTTTGAATTCTTCCCATCAGCTTAATTTCAAAAAGTATTTCATGCCTCAGATGGGGAAATTTTTCCAGTTGGGAGATAGGATCTATGAAAAGAAATTTCCCTAGACCTCTCAGTCATTTCTAGGGACATTTTTATTTTATTTCAAAAGAAAGCAGTATTTTTTTCAAGTATCTTCCTTTTTAGAAATGCTTTTTATATTRGACCCATTAAACATAGCCAATAATTACATATAGAAGAAGAGGAGAGGAGATGCAGTTCTGGACCAAGTGCAGGGGGGCCCCTTTGCCTCTGAGCTGCTGCTTGGAGGGAGCCCAGGGACGGGAGGCGCTCCCAGTTGCTTCCATGTTGGTCTCCTCCGGGTCAGCGTGTGCCAGYTGAAAGCAAACTGGCTGGAGGAGGAGGCTGAGGGACACACAGCTAAAGAGGTGCAGATCCAGCTCAGCTGTCAGGGTTTTCTTGTGAGTGTGGAAGTACAGCTGCGTTTGCCAGTTTGATTTTCTATTATATCTCCCAGTGATGCGTCTGTTAATGCCTTGCCCGAGTACTGAAGATTGAAGTTGCCATTTCTATTGCAAACATACAACTGTTTCATCTCTCCAATTTATATCTATCCTGTTTCATATCTCCAGTTTTATATTGAGACACCAACATGGGATTCACGTACCTCCAAACATTGGGGAATCTTGTGTCTAAGCCTAAATTTATGGTCCATCATAGGGTCCTGCATCTGTCCCATGTGCAAGATCAAAAGCAAATTGGGAACAGTTTTACAGAAAAAAATAGCCTGAACAAAACCTCCATGTTTTAGTATTAACTTGCAAAGAATGCCTAATGAACCAAAGATTTTCTTGTTAAAAGAAGGCTTCAGTGGCCTCCTAAGAGAACATGTTYCCAGGCCATGGAGCTGAGCACATCTTGCACCTTGCTCCCACCAGTCTCTTGGGATTTGCAAGAATTTACAGCAGGAGAAAGGTGGGGAGAGCTGGGCTCAGGTGCTGAGCTCTGAAAGGGAATAGGAAGGGTGAAGCTGCACTAATGTGGGAGGAAAGCCATTTGAAATGCAGTCACCTTAGAGGCTGCCCACCAGGAGGGATAGGCGGTCGCTGTGCTGCCGATTTTGATTTAGGATATATCTGAAGTGAGAAATTTCACAGGTGGAGCTCCCCTGCCATGACCCGAGAGAGGTTTCATGCTGAATGGGATATATTAAGGCCAAGCTTTTCTATCTCAAACTCTTCTACTTCTGTCAATTCCGTTAATCATTGCAGTTTGCCATCTGGTATGTGCATGCTTTTACTCATTCAACAGCTTTATTCTGCTAATACATGTTTGTATCTAAAACGTTTTGCAGCAGATTAAGATGAGCAGAATTTGGTGCACAGCAGCTTACTTCCTTGTAACAAGTTCATTCTTCTCTCATGTGTCTTGGGTTGAATTTCACGCTATTTGAAAAGATACTTCTCATCAAGTCTCAAGCTGAACTGCTAACAAGAGCCTCTCCTGCTCAGCAGTGTTTGTTTCTGCTGCAAGAGCAGAGTGTCAGACATTTGAACCTCCAACCCATACTTAACTTATATTGAACATTTACATGTAATTATTCCTTTTCTTTAGCAACTTGCTGTAATTTGTGGCTTTACCAAACACAGCAACAGCAAATCAACGTGTCAGTTGTTTGGTAAGGAGGAGGAAGCGCCTGTCGCTGGGAGGGCACTCGCTCTTCAGACACTCAAGCACAGCATCCCGCTTCTCCTGCCTCTCAGTGACACGAGCACCAGCTCCTTCCTTAGGATTTTTCAGGGTCYGCTCCATGTAGCGGATTCCATGGGGAAGGGTGCGCTGACCTGCTGGGTGCCTGCGCGTGGCCTGCGGGTTTGCATGGGGACAAGGCAGTGGCTCAGCAGGAAGGGACCTCGGCTTGGAGCTTGGGGGCTCCGGAGCTGCTCGTCTGGAAAGAGGCTTCCAGTGCTTGGAGGGGCCTAGGACTGCTGGGACTCAGCAGCACAGGCAGTGTGGATCTTCCAGTGCGCCCATTACCAGTCCCCTGGGAAGAGTGTCACAGTTTGTGAGATGGCTCTAGTCAGGTTTACTCATTTTTTCTAGCTTTTCTCTGTCATGAGAGAAAAGTCTGGGATGAAGAAGAGATCTGTGCAATACCCACTTAGTAAATAATAGTGAATAGAAGGCACGACCAAGACCCTGTGCATTGAGCAAGGTGACACCACCAGTTGGTGATGACGAAAGCTCTCGAAAGGGGAATGGTTTTCCTGTGGGGCTAGCTGAGATCTTCTCATTTGTTGAGATGGGACAAAAGAATAGTGTCACCATATAGAACTAGAAATCTAATCCTGACCGATTTTGTGTTAAATAATATGTAAGATACAAGTCTGCAGACTTAGAAATCTGTCAGTATCTGTGTAGGCACATTTGGATGATTTTTTCTTCCTTTTTTGTATAGCATTAGGTAGAAATTACTTGGCAGTTGTTTTGAAGGCCAGTGGTGAAGTGTAATCACCTCCCCCAATATGGACCATTTGCATTTTCCCATTTGAAAATGATGCTTCCAATGTCCTCAAGTACTGTTAGCATGAACAGAAAGGGTCCAAAATGAAGGCTTCTGTCCTTGGATTGTCTATGTCAGAACAGCAGGAGTATCAGAGCAGAGTGGCAGTCCTCATTTTTCTCTGTGTGTTGTGCATATACGTTGACTTTGTGGATTCCCATCCATAAGCTGTGAATAATGTGTATGAAATGAAAACATCGCACATCGCAGCGAGACTTGCACACACTGCTATGCAAATCTATGCAAATGCTCTGTGCCGTGCTCCGTTGCTTTTGTCTGCTCATTCATGTTGAGTCTCAACATCGCGGACATGACATTGCGTATTTCATCCTCCTGAGGAAAAGGGAAAGCAGCTGCTGCTGATGCCGAGGAAGCTGCGAGTGACTGCCTGGATGGGCAAGGGGCAGGGAGTCTTGAATCCAAGCCAGACTGTTCCAGAGCTTGGTCAGGGGAGGCTAAAGGAATTCAACCAGAGCCACCCTCTCATTTCTGAGCAGCTGCTCCTATGTTCAGAGGTACCTGAACTTCTGTGAACTGGTTCATTTATTTCTAGCCCAGAATTAATTTCACATACTGCCATGCTCTAAGCTTTCCACTATCACGCTTTTAATCTGAGCTCTTCAGTTGGATTAATGTCATGGCCTCAATGACAGGACAAAGCTTTAAGAATTTATTGTGAACAGACATATTATACATGCCAATGTATTTACTTTTCCTGTAGACTGCATACCACCAGTAAGAAAGAGTGTTCAAAAATCTGTTACTTGGTACACTCTTCCACCTACAGTATAGCTTTTGCCTGCTTTCCAAAAAGGTAAGCCAAAAATCTAGCTTTTTATTACTTTATACTTAAAAATAATAAGGATTCTTTATCTCTGTGCATAAATAAATGGGGAATGTACATTAGTTGACATGTGTTAAAACAAAGATCTACCCTGAAAATTGTTCACACATCCGTTTCCTGCGGTTTACGTGTGCAGGGCCTGCTTTGGGAAGGGAAAACCCAGGACACGGCTCTGGCACTGTGACACAGGCCACTGGTCACCCGCCAGGTCTGTCCGTGGAGGTGGGTCGCAGTACAGCTTTGAAGATGTAGATATCTGATAACAATTTAAAAAGGAACAAACAAATCATCAGAAGTTAATTATGGCAATCGATCCAACAACTAACAGAGTGCTTTCTGAGTCATTTCTAGCAGCAGTACTGCCAGGTTGCCTGGCAGCATAAAAATAATGCAGCGCTAACATGTGAGCAATCTGCTTCACTCTAAAATTATAAAGGGCTGAAAAAAATAATTTGCAAATTACGTTTTTCACTGTAGGTGACCGCAGTGACCAGTCCTGAATAATCGCGCGTGAACAATTTTTGAGGGTTGGCTTTTCCTAAGTGCCGTTGCTGCCTACGTGGTGATCTTGTGAGTGGTTTTCGTATTTGTGACTTCATCAGCCAGAAATTGCTGTAAATTTAGGGGAATGAGAAAGCATTTGATAYTGGAGGCAAAAAGCTAGCAGTCATTAATAAGTATTTCTCATAAATGCAGTTCTGTGTGTGTGTTTCCTGCCTGTCCCCATACTGCTTTGACTGTTTGTTTGAGACCTTGCCTGTGTATGGAAGAGACTGTCCCTGTTACTATGGAACTGCACAGTCACTGCTAGAAGCTGTGACTGTAGTAGACACACTTCAAAAACATTGTTTGTCTGCTCCCTAATAGGTGAGAACTTAGACCAGCACAGGTAGGAATGTTGCTTGAACGGAGTCCTGGAGCCCAAAGTAAAGTGTATGAAACCCCTTAGCTGGTGTGAATTGCCACGGCTGCAGTTTCGATTCAGCTTGACTTCCTGTGAAGTGGTCAAATTGCTTCTTATTGTATTTGAATCCTTCCCATTATTAAACTCAAGCAGAAAGCCTTATTTAAGGTATGGAGCTCTAGATGAACATTGAAGTGGCCTGACTCACCCAAGGGTCGGAGTCAGTAGACTGAACAGTGGCTCATGCTGAAGGGAACAGCACAAAGTAGTTGGAGGGGAGAAGGGGCCACTCAAAGTATTATTGCAGATCAATTTGGAAGGAGTAAAGGGCGGCAGGGTGAAGATGAAAATTGCTAAAGAAGTGGCTGAAGAACAGGAAGACGTGAAATAGAAGAAACTGTAAATCTCAGGATAAGTCTTTCTTTTTTTTAAAAAAACGTTTTAATTTAAAAAGTGTTAGGAAATCACATAGATTGCAAAAAGCATGTTTTTCTGCGTAGCATTCTTGTTTAATGTAACGAATTGATATCTGCAAAAACACACATATAATTTGTCATCCAAGTCCTACAAAACATATTGGCAATTCAAAATGCTTTATTCAGATCACGCAAAGCCAAGAAAACTGCTATGAACGAGGATAATTTGGGCCTGTGATGGTTTTGCCCACTCTAGAACTGCTGTTACTCTGGGGTAATCTTGCCCATTTCTTGCACACTGGTGTTTCTTTTCCCGCTGGGCTGATTGCTGGAGCTGTGGTTGCTGTGATTTGATTTGTTCTTTCAGGAATTAAAAGTTAGAGGGAAAAAAAAAAAAGGCAAGAAAAAGATCTATTTTAAAGGTAGCAAATACCAGGAAAACATTAAGTTAGTTGTAAATCAGCATTTGTTTTCCTAGTAACAGATCTGTATTAAGGTATGAAAGCAGCGCTTAAATGTTTCTTGACTGTATCAATTTTATCAATGTCTGCTGTGTGATGCCTGGAAAGATGCATTTATAATGCTTTTAAATAGCTTCCCGAGAGTGACAAATGGGATGCCTTTACTGATGAAAATACAATGACTGATCACAATATAATGCTTGAGACCATTATGTGGTATCTGGGTCAGGGAACAAAATTGTCCAAGCAACGGAGTTCCAGGTCAGAGGAAGGTGCTCCAGGGACTCGGGGGCTCCGCGGAGCTCGTGTCTCACAGGGGGCACCCAGCACGGGAGGCCGCAGGCAGGACCTCGCAGAGCTGGGCACGGCGCATTCGGTGCCATGTCTGCTCAGCGTCCTGCAGCTACGGGGCATTTTGCTGTCCATGTATGTAATAAACTGTTTGAAAGGGATTTGCTTCACTCTAAGAGGGAAAAAGAAAACAGTAGCTTGGTTGTTTGCTTGCTTGGGGAAGGACCCGAGTGGATCCTACGAGCTGGCTGGGCTCTGCGGGGAAGTGCTGGGAGGACCGGCTTTAGTGCAGAGCAGGATTGGCCAGCGAGGAGGCTCTGAAACTGCCCGGCTCGACCGATGGGGACACACGGACTCACCCTAACCCCAGACAGGGTCTCTGGTTCCCAAGGCTTGGACACGTGGTGCTGCTTCCAAGGGATTCTCAGCTGATGTACAAGTAATTTTTTAGCTAAATCTGCATGCAGAAGAATTTCTATGGTGATTGCAGGATATTTAGATCATTTGAAAAGTACGTGCAGCAGCATGTTGCTTGAAGTCATTACATTTCAGGGGCATATCCTTTCCGGAAAACATTTGTGCAGTTATTTAGATTATGCTATAATGAAGACATTGTGATGTGATTTGCGATGGTATCGGAGCCATCTGTGGTGTGGGGAGGGAGGCGGAGAGTTCGAGTTACCTGTTGGAAGCTGCACCGAGGCTTTTCCAGGCTTCCCTCCCTTCGGAGCACAACCCGYGGCAGCCCCACATCCCCCCTGCTGCATCCACCAAATCCTCGCCGGGGACTTGACAGCTCTTTGAAGGATTAGGTCCAAATTGTGTGATGTTCTGTAGCTCGTCATGCCTTAGAGCATGTGGGATAGAATAATTATTTTCTGGATAGAAGCCTCATTTTCGTTTTAAATCTGGCTAGTTTCATCCTGAGAAATAGTGCTCTGTGTTTAACCTCACTTGAAGGATTTTCTATTCAGTGGAGACTGCAAAGAAATGAGAATATGCAGTCCAATTTGATCAGTGAAAACTTTGACAGGCCTTYACTGCCTCTATTTTTATTCTGGAATGGCTTACTGAAAAACTAGGCATTTTTCATAAATGTCTTCTAACAATGATGGACTTGTTTTAAAAGCATGATACACACATACATCCACATGCCAACAGCATCCCAAAGTAGCTGCTAATATTTATTTCCTGGTTTCCCAAGAGGCGCTTGGCTCCGTGTCGGCTCCGCGCTGGCCTCGAGGAGTCCCGTGTCGCGTTCAGCCCCATGTGCTCCCCATCCTCCTTCCCCCTTCATGGGCAGGGAAGCCCCTGGAGCTGCCTGTAACTTGGTCTCAGGGTTGAAGTCGGCTGGGGACATTCCTGTACAGTATATTGGATTGACATTTTGGTTTTGGCTACTGTTTACTGCAAAACCTCAGCATTTTTCCTATGGTTCTCAACCAATGCCTGACCTGCTTAGCGGTGAGAAGGACTAAGCGATCCCCAGGGGACAGCCCTTTCCACTGGTTCTCCTTTCACGCGCCAAGCGAGTTACCAGCCGGCTGTCTCGGAGGGAATAAGGCAGGATTTGAGGGTGCTGCGGTTGCTGCGGCGCTGCGGTGCAGGTGGACACGCCGAGCCCGCAGCTCCACGGCGCTCGGGGGCTGTGTAGGAGCCACCAGCTGCTTCTTGCCTCCTGTGTTTTATCCTGCCACCTCCCTATTGCACAGGCTTAAACGATACAGTTTGTAAGGCCAGTTAAGCTTTCTCTTAAAAGAGATACTGGAGAACTTGCTTGGCTTCCTTTAGGAGGGCCAGAGAAATACTGCTGACATTCATTGGGCAGCGCTTAAAATCTGAGCAGAAATGTGTTTGCAAAGGGCTGTTCTATTAGTAAGGCTTGAAATCTTTTTTCTGTTGCTGATTCCCACCCCTGAATGCTAATCATTTAGCATTTTGCATATCCTTTTGCATATCCAAAAATTTAGAATTTTTGCATATCCTTGGATAACATGCCTTAATAGAACAGATTTGCAGGCATTGTGCTATACTATAGATCATAGTTGCATTTTTTTTTCCATTTTCTGCAGTTCAAAGGTGATTTCTCTCCCTCTTCTTATAATTGCCATGTCCATTTTTCCTGAATCTGTTCTCAAGTGTGCATTAATCAATCTCAAGTTCTTTTCATAATTTTGACCTACTTCAAATGCTCTGATGTGCATATATTGATCAAGAGCTGTGACCAGGTCTCTTCCGTTCAGGATTAAGAGATTTGCAGCGCCTGGCGCTCCAGTTCTTCTGCACATTTCATCTGGAACCTGTATTTATTTCAGAAACCACTTATGCAGTAGCACGTATTTTGAAAGCGACAGCCCAGCAGCATTTGATGAGATTGGACAGTGTTTAATATAGTACATGCTAAGAGGTATCCATAGTGAGACTGTTTTCCATAAATTTTGCACTGGGGTAAATTTGCTGGTTGATATTGACTTATTTTTTTATTTAAACTCTTGTACAAATCCAACTTTCAAAGTAGAAGATAGACACCATTCTGATTAACTACCTTAATCTTGGGGKTTTTTAGGTGATAAAGGCCTACAGGATGTGTTCAATCTAAACAGCCGTGTAAATACATTAGTCTCTCTCCCCAGACGCTGAATGTCAGCCTTGGGACGGATGCCCTGGTGCAGGGAAGTTGATAGTGATTTTGGTTGGTTATTTCTTAGGGTGTAGGCAGACATAGAAGGAAGGGTGCTGGGCACAGCTAAGGAGCCTGAAGTCCAGTATTGTGGAAAGCAAATACCATTTCACAGGCTCTGAAGAGTGATGAGGGAAAGTTAAATGAGGGACTTCTGTTCTCAGAATGTGGTTCCATTTTACCTTCTGTGATTCACAATTGCACATTCAGTTTATATTTTAATTTCTCTCAGTTTCTCAAGGTCTCAATATCCAGTTGAAACAGTATTTTCTTTCAGGGGCTTTTTATCCATGTCATCATCCTATTACCCAGCAGCCAAGCATGTGCCAGAAATTATTCTTCCTCCAGCCATCTTAAGGGTGATACAAGTGGTTTTGCAGTTATTCTCCTAGCTAATGCAAGGTTAGACTTCTGCTGTGGTATTTCAAGCTCTGCAGAGTTTCCATCACCATGGATGTATGCTTTTTGGGACATCTCAGAATGCTCTATGGCTGATAGCAGTATGTGTTGTTTAAAGCTTTGCAGTTGCAAATACTGCTTAAATGAGGCCTGAAGTTACACCTAACTGAAGCAGACTCTGACTTTGTGGATCTGTTAAAGAACAACCGGACTCCAGTTGCTTAATGACCTTATTTATTTATATATTTATTTATTTTTAATGTTAATATTTATTTTTAATGTTAATGTTTTAATGTTATAATGTTAATGTTAACATTATTTTTAATGTTAATAATGTTGATACTACAGAGAAGTTTTGTTGGAAAAATTTGGTGAGTGCCAATAACCAGCCAGTAATTAATAATAATAACAATAATCAATCAGTAATTAATGCCATAAGTGGCAGCCTTGAGATGCAGCGTGGTTCTTGTGCAGTGTCGGGTAGATTCCTTGTTACTTGAATGTTTTGGGATTGGGTTTCTTACTTTTTATGTTTCAAAATAACTAATATTAATGGTGCACTTTAATGCATTTGCATAATTGCAAGCTCCCAATTACTTTCACAGACTGTCTCGCATCTTTCATAATTTATATGCTTCAAGACTTGTAAATATGCAGGAAAAGGGCATTTTTTTTTCTTTTGTTCAAACCTGAAATTCTTTATGCATTTAAATGGTGGTCTAATAGTRTGTGATTTGAACAGTCCTAATTAAAATACACTATTATAAATGTAAAGACCTTTGGATTTTAAAATCTAGCTGGCTTAATGTATGTCTTTGAGACAGTAATAATATTAGTGTTACTTTTTTGTTCCCTTGTTCCCTGTGTTTTCTGTTATTTGGAGGAGGATTTCTTTTTGACCCTTAGGAAATCTAGAGGAAGAGTGAGCTGTAAATCTTGCAAGCACAGGGTGCCTCGTGGACTTGCTCTGCTCTTGCTTCTTTGCCTAATAACTCTTAGTAGTGCTGAGTTATTCCTTTGACTAATTTATCAGTCCCTACATCCTCTCTGGGAGAATTTGCCAAAATCATAAATTCTGGTATCAGTGAAAAGGCAAAGAATTTCGGCTCTTGACTTCCCTGTATTTATAATTAATCTCTTTCTCCTGAGCAGAGTTAATGATGTCACCTTGACAGGACTAGCTTTATACTGTTCTCACGTGGTAGCTTCGTGGAGATGCACTCTCATGCTCGTAGATGTTAATGAGATGACTCATTCCATGTTGTGGGATTATAAAAATAAGGCTTGACATTCTCTTCTCAGTTTCATTGAGTCACTGGAATATCCCCAGACTAGCGTGCTGGGATAGCTGAAGTTTTTTTTTCTCTTCTACCCTTGCAATAGGAGCTATTATAATTTGTGTTTTGCATTGGTACTCTTTTAGTTGTTAGGGCTACTGTATTTGCAATGAATGTTTTTMTACACATAGCTGTACTTTCTAAAGTCAGATACAAAAGCTGACTAGATAGAAGATTTTTCCAAGCCTAGTAAAGATTKATGCACTCAGGTGCATGGTGCTGCCTCAATGCAGAAGGTGAAAGTCAGAACCATTTGATTGTAAGTAACCAGAAAAGAGATGTTGAGAGAGAAGAACTGAGGCATTCAGGTCAGAGACTGAAGGAAACGCACAGTGTTCTGGCTTCCGAGCTGGGAAGAACACTCAATGTGAGATTTGACAATTGTGAGTCTTTGCAGGTTTTCTTGATTTGTTCACAGTTTGTGATTTAGAGTGCTGGAYGCTTTATTTTTCATGCATTTTAATTTGTCTTTGGTTAATTGGTTAATTGAATTGATTAATCAATGCTGCTGGCAAGTGCCTGGTGTATGAGGACCAGTGTCGTGCTCGGGCTTTGGCTCACTGAAATGGTCAGGGATGCTCCTGCGCAGTGTAAACAAAGGTTGTGTTTGTGAGCACAAGGTTGACCCAAAGCTTGCCACCTGGGTTAGAAGATGATTTGAAGAGCCACCTCCCATAGTCGCTTTGACTTGCCTGTTTGGTTAGTGAGCAGTAAGAAAGAGATTGCGAGAGTGAAACTAATTTCACGTTAGCTCTCGTGCATCCTGTTGGTCTGTGACAGGCTCAGTATCTGAGCAGGGAAGGCAAGAAGGAACCAGGGAGCGTGGCAGCTCCCGAGCAGCTCCTGCTGCAGCTTCAGTGACATCTCAGAAGCTGAAAAATTCTCACCTAGCCCTGATGACCTCAGTATCAACTGCTCCAACCTTGGTGAACTCGTAGCAGTGTGATACGAATAGCTGCAAAAGCCATAGCGGCTCAGGGCAAGGTTCCAGCTAGCCCATGCAGCGAGTTTTGTGGCTCTCCCTTAGATTAATCATTCCATTTAAAAGTTGTTAGAATCCTGTCTGCTGTGGAACAACTCATGCTTAGAAGCAAGGTCGTATGGGGGTGTTTCCACAGTTGGGAAAAAAACAGTTGCATTGGGTAGGTTGGAAGAAACTGCTTGTTCACAAACCAACTAAAAATTAATAAGGAAGTTTCCTAAATAATGGAGTRATAATGGAGCAAAAAGGAAAACAAAATAAGCAACGTTGCAGGTGAACAAAGTTATCAAAATGGATGTGAATCCATTCAGTTTTCTATGTGCACGTGATGTCAAGCACAAATAAAACTGTTAAAATGTTTTCTAGATAGGAATTCCAAATTAAAAATCTGTGATGCGAAATCATGGTGTGATGCCCCACGGATGATGCGTCACCTGTAGCGAGCAGGATTAGAGAAGAAAGAAACAGGCGMCCCGGAGGGACCTGCCTGCCCCTCGGCTGGATCCCATTTACACGAGAGCTCCCGTCCCTCTGGTCGAGGAGCTGGAGTTACCAGTACTTGGTGGTGCCGTAATGCAAAGATGCAAGTRTAGTAGCAGACAGGCTGGCTGCTGCACACAGTTGTGCATTTGTGACAATTTTASCCAGGTCTTGAGAGGTTTAGTCTCTGCTGTAAGAAACGAAGAGATACAAAGTCTGAGTAGTGCTTGGGAATGACTGTGCTGATGAACTAAAGAAACAYGGGAGTTAAAATGAGCGTGAGACACTGCCGAGCATTCATTTGTCACYGACAGAAGATAATATTGTAAAATGAGATAGACGTTATTTAACATTGACACAGATAGCAAGATAGAAGATATTTGTGCAGCAGGAGCCTGGCTGCCCTGTTGTTTTGTTTGTTTTTTTGCACCAGTAAACAGCACCAAATAAAAAAAAAAAAAAAAAGTCACATAAGAAATCAGCCCTGCTCACTGTTTCTCTGTGCGTGCAGACGGGCACCATTTGCACACTAGCATCTCTGGACCGTGTCACTGCTTTTCCTTTATTGGCTTCAGGAAARAAAACATGCCTRTCTTCTTCCATCCATCTATTCTGGTACATTAAAGAGAAGACCATCTTCGGAGTCAAGRAAGTGGGTGTTTGGGCTTTGGGATGAGTATGTTGGTTGTGAATCCTCTGTCTCACAGTAAGAAAAAGAGGCATGTTTTTATATTCCAGCCATAGTACAGCAAAAGGAAGAGAATTAGGTTAGTGGCTAAATATATGTAAATACTCCTGAAGCACAACCAAGATACATAAAAGAAGGGCGTTCCAGGCCCCGGATCCGAGACTGTGCGCCGAGCGCTGAGCCCTGCCCGGGAGGGGGCTGGCGTTGCACCCAGCGCGCGCTCCCGGTCCCTGCTGCTCCGTGCAAAAGGAATRAAACCAGTTGCCATAGCTACCACTTGTCAGGATGCTTATCATGTCTGTGCGCTGGAGAGCCTTGCATTGAATCAATACTTTCACTAATGCTAAATGTAAAATATTTTCAAAAATATCTGAAATCAAGGCTTTCTGCAGAYAAATAACATGTTCATTGCAGGAAACTCTAATGCTTAAACATGCAGCTCAAGGTGCAGTGSAGMATATACTGCACAATTAAATTATCCYGTGACTTTAGCCTCATTGCACTTTATGAACRTTTTGGGGTTTTTTTCTGTTAAGGTGTTTGCTGCTTACAACTCTTCGCCAAAAGGTCGGAGCAGGTGAATGTCCAGAAAAGGGCAGTGGAGGAGACTCCGCTTGGAGTAAAGTGCCTTGGAGCAAAGCTCCAGGAGCTGCCGGCGGGTCTCCGTGCTGGCCACGTGCCGCGGGRGACCTGGGCCGTGGGATCCCCATGYGYTCCCAGTAGCACCCTGGTGGCCYCACTGAGTGCCCCTGTGTCACCGCAGCTTCCCAGCAGCCCAACACACAGCTCTGCTTGGAGCAGCCTCTGGTTTGTGTCTTGCAGCAGGAAGAAGCGTGGTTTGCTGCAGAAACTGCTCGTCAGAAGTTGGGCTCCAGTTTCTGTGGGGGCTGAACTGACACAAAGGTAGGAGCTGCTGCCATGGGGGAGGTTGTGTGGCAGCAGGGAGATGCGGCTGGGAATTCTGGTAGAGCTTGATGGCATAAGCAAGCAGGAGGGCTGCCCTGGCACAGACCCTCGTGCCCCAGGGCATGGTCACTGTGACAGGAAGGAGGCGGCCGTGACACTCCCCCGGCCCCAGGGGAAGTGTCCTGCCTGCCAAGTGCTGCCGAGCTGCAGACAGGCTTCAAAGAGAGCGTGGGCCAGATAAGACGYGGTTACCGGTGCCTTGTTAAGCGTTTGTTCAAGCTTTTCGGTGCTTATCTTCCTTGGAAAGAATACCGTGG
Organism: Eudromia elegans; assembly: GCA_003342815.1. NCBI lineage: Eukaryota > Metazoa > Chordata > Aves > Tinamiformes > Tinamidae > Eudromia > Eudromia elegans. The sequence continues at coordinate 1,229,046 of PTEX01000067.1, forward strand.
AGCAGTAAGCGTGACATTTGCTGTTATTCAAAATAGCGTGACCTGTTCCTGCAACAAAGAGAGGCTCCGTTTAACAATCGTTCCGCGAGATGTCATTCTGCACCTGCTGCCGGGTGTCGCTGCCATTCACGGCACCTGGAAAGTTTCTTAGGCTGCTCGGAGGTTTGACTGCTGCCACGAAGGGACAGTTTATTGCCTGCGGGATTGCGTGAAGYCTGAATGCAATTTCTGCAAACGTTTTGTCTTCAAATGTCATCTTGGTTTCAGTTTGCTGTTGAAAAATGTTGCACATCCCCAGATTTCAAGAATCCAAATCCAGGTTTGACTCTGTGAGTACCTGAGCTGCTTAGTTACCGTGCTCCGATTTGGTTGGGTCCAGGTTCCAGGAAAGCAGACCGCTGTGCGTGTAGTTGAGATGAGTGCRTTTTCTGTACTCCTGACTCGAAGGAGCAATGCAGACTGGTCTTGTTGCTGTCCTGCCGTAGTCACATAAAGGTTCAGAATCATGTTTCCTATGGTCTGGTGCTCTTTTCCAGCTGTGTGATGCTGCTCTTGTGCTCTGCCAGCTGCGGTGCAGGTCGGTGGATGTCGCGGATGTGGCAGTTCACATGGTGCCTTTGCTGTCCTCTGGGAATCTCCCAAGGCAAAGCACTCCTTGGATTACTCRCCTCACCCTTTAGCTGCAGCTCGCAACTAGGTGTTGGGCTGTTCTTCATGCAAGGTCTTCTTTAAGTCGCCGTGCGGTCCTTTGCTGGAAGCACTGATAAGACTTTCTGCTGGTTTTCCTTTGTTCCCAATGGCATGCACCATGTTTTARTTGCTTTCAAAATACACATGACCTAGAAGCTTTTATCTGCAAAGCAGACAAGTAGGAGAGAACAGAAAGATGCAGCCAACATGCTCGAGATTGATACTCTTCAGTGGTACAATACTTTGTTGGGTTTCGTTTTTATTTAGGAGGGTAACACTTTCCCAGCTCCATTACCGGGCTCAAAATGGCAATCTTGGAGGCATCACTCAGGCAAAACCAGGGTGCTCAAGCTTTACTTTTCAGGCCGTAATGGTGCGCGTCTTGCTCAGATGGTGTGTGCCTTGCTGTGTTCTTCTTCTGACTCAAATTCACATTTTCTTCTAATTGTTCAGATGGGAAAAGTAATTTTGACATCAGTCTCTGAATTTACTTCTGAAGACACCCCTTTAAAAACAACTTGCAAAGCAGTCGAAGGGGTGGCTGATAAAAATTATCTTTTGGCGCTGTCYTTAGGACACCCTGAAAACAGGGCCTGTCCGTGCAGGTAGTTTAGGCCATGCTTACAGGTGCTCAGCAAAAACAGTTCATTGATTCTGGCCGAGCCCTCAGCACAAACACTTGAGGTGCTGGGGTGTGAATGAAGGGCTTTTCTGATTGTTTGCGGAAAACCATCACTTTCATTGCTGAATATTCATGAGTGATATTTTCTTGCCATTGYAAAGGGACCATGTGTTGTATATCCCATTTATGAGCTTTTCAGAGCTAATTTAGGAGTTAGTAAGGATATAAACTGCATGTATCATTCAGAAGAGGGAATTTCCTCTGACTTTCAATTCTACCTCCCCTGAGAGGCCGTTCTGTTTTGGCCATGGTGCTCAACCGTGTGTTTTGACCAGGAGCAGAGTCTAGTCCTGGAGACTCTGGGTCACGGTTCAGTGGCAGACAGAGCCTGGGGGACCAGAGGGAAGGATCATCAGTTTGGTGGGAGCAGCACAGTAAAGACTAAGGCCTTCCTGTTTCCAAGTGGAGAAATGTTTTAGAAAGACACTGAGAAACCAATACCATTCCATAGTAATTTTATACTCTACTGTAAATTTTTATTGTAAGACTTAGTGGTTGAAAGCAGCAGGTGTKTTGCCCTTGACTCAAGTGAGACGAGGATTTCAGTCACAGAAYGCAGCATCTTTTTTACAGAGTTGGAACCTAAGAATACAGTTCACCCATAGACTGCCTTAAAAATGGCAAGTGTGTGTTTGTACCGCRTTCTCTAGGCTTTTTCTTTACTTATTTTTATAAAGTCAAAAAGATGAAATTTACCATCCACAAGGCATTGTTTTTTCTTTTTTTCCTAAGGAGAAGAGTGCTGTGTGCAGCTGTGCATACTGATCTCACAGAGCTCTCTTGTGGCTTGTGTGCAGGGTGTGGAGCACTGGGATGCTGCTGCACATCTGTGCCGTTTGCTGGGTACGCGGCCAGAAATCCGCCCAGCAACCTGCTCCTCGAGTGTCTCCCCAGCTCCCAAAAGCAGCAATGCAAAAAAACTTGCAACATATACAGTGTAGAAGTGGAAACATTCGAGCCACCAGATCTTATTGGAGCCACCAGGTGCCAAACTCAGGTACCTGATGGTCCATCGAAATCCCAGTTCGTATGACTTACTTGTATAAAATTGTAATATTTATGAGCAAAAAGATTACCTCTTATGCCTGTTTGTTAGTGTCATGACTTAYGTTCTGGAGTGGGTTGAGTTGACAAGGCTAATAGGTGTGGAATATCCAAACAGGGTTTAAATCACCTGTAAAAGATTTTTTGTTCCACAAAGTAGAGGAAAGGAGAATTATGAAATGAAAGGAGGTGAATGCCATGAGATGAAGCTTACAGTTCAGCCTCTGCAAATACACATAGACACAGGTAGCCTCCATCATAAAAGCAGGGATTTTTTTTTGCTGCCGTGTCATTCACTTAGAGATCTGCTAATGGCACTTGTGGAGGGGTGACAGTCATTTGGTCCCYAGCATTTGATCAATTTTGTCAGCAGTGGCTGTGAGCTCCCAGCAGAACTCCAGATACAGGCAGTGGAACTCACTTCACTGCTGCCTTTTTGTTGGTGGTTTCTAACTGGGCAGACCGAATGTGCTTTATATGTTAATACTGGTTGTAAAAATGCAATGGTTGATTTGACAGAGACCTCACTGAACCAGGATTCTCCCTCCAAATATCTCTATTGACAAAAAATTCAACAGCATATTGGTCTSAATCTAATACTTTTGCAGAATTACAAAGCAAATATATATCTTATTGACTCAAGTCCTAACAAACARTCTTTTGCTATAAAAATGTCATGGAGCTGCCGTCTGGAAATGAGCTGGTTCTCTTGTGTTGTTCTCTTTCCYAAGGCCTGTCTTCCATTTCCTTCCTATTGGATATGTTTTCCATTCTCACAAAAATGCATGGTGAAAAACAAACAAACGAGCAAATAAAAGCMCCTCTTATACTAGCTGCTGCTTTAAAGCCTTGTAAGCTAAAAAGGGACTTCAGTTTAAAGAAAAAAGTACTGCAAGTCCGAGTGTGCCCTGGGGAACTGGCAAGGTCATGCTCCTGCTTCCTATTAAATCCTCCTGGGAACTTCAAAGCAATCCTAGTTAAAAGAACCCGTTATATTGAATATTTGTGATTTGTTACCTATGGTGCAGGCACTACTCTATGCAGTATTTGCCAGTCCCATGTGTGTCAAGCTCACTTCTGTGGGTGTGTAAACGTCAATCTGAGTTTGTGTTGTATAGCATATATAGTAGGATAAATACCCATTTAAACAGGATAATAGTCAGGGTCTTAAAGGTAAAATRTGAATGTGAGAAATGCAGAGGTGCAGTATGTTTGTGTAACGGGAGAGGTGTGTGATACACATCTTAGATAGAAGGGCACACTTTAGATAGAAGTGCAACATTTACCCAGCTACAGTGTGCAGTATATTTGCACGCATGTACATGCAATTTAACCGTTCGAACCGCTTGTCAAATGTACATAAAGCAGCACTGAAGTGCAAGATTCCTGTGGTTATTTTTCTGATTGTGCTCAGCTGACAATAACTACTCTCAGGTATGTAGGCACTGGAGTGGATCATGTAAACGTGGTTCCAGTGGGACAGGTGGGGAATGAATTGGTGTGAGAGACCTGACGCCAGCAGACTTGAGCCAGCCAAGAACTCGGCTCTGTCCTTCTCAACTGTTGCACATGGGGAGCAGGGATGGGGGTTTGGCAATATTTCCTTTTGTAGCATTTGCCATTTTTGTGACATCTGGATCACTTATGGTCCCGAGAACAACATAATGTATCTACCCCATGGAAATGTATCTGTACAGTACAACCAAACTTGTGAGAATTTCAGCCAGCGTTTGAATTCCCCTCTCTCCTTTCCATTCCATTAGATATGGTCTTCCCGGTTATAATTTTTAAAGGTCAGCATTTTTTTTTCTTTCTAAATTAATGAGCCTTTTTTTCCCAGTTATAATCTGCAGGACATTTTCTATTATTCTCACTCACCTACAGCTATTCAGAATTAGTTTGAAGAGTTCAACTTCCGAAACCCAACTCCATGATTTTTTTTGAATCGTTTGCTTTCTGTGTGTGGCGGTTACAGCCTCCTGCTTCATAAACACTTTTTCTTCCTTCCTGGTAGCAGGAAYCTCGCAGATAACCTGCTCTGTGTCAAACGGCAGGAGTAGCTCAGCTGCCTGCAAAGACTTCTCCAWACAAACTTCACTTTCCTATGGAGAGGATTTTTTTTAAGCTGCAGTTTGTGAATGTCTTTGAATTTTTTGTGATTTCAGCCAATCTAATGAATCTCAGCAAACCTAAAACAAATGGCATAATGACACTTCAGTAGTTGGTTGGTTGCAAAATTCATCTTTTTGAAAGTATCCACGGCATTTCAAATAACCTTGGCAGATTTTTTTCAGATATTTCTAATATGTGCTCCCTTTTATTATTTTGGCGGTAGTCGCCTGGTAAACTACAGCAGTTTGGCTTAAATGAATAAAAATAAAAGATTTTAGATTAGCACTGCAGAAAAAAAGAAAATAAAAACTCCTCTCTTACATTTTGAAAAACAAAACCCAGCCAGGTGCAGGTCCTCAGCGGCTGCCTGTCAGAGCCAAATGAGCGACGAGAATATCATCATCTCCCAGCCCGTGCTGAAGTTCACTGCTGTTGACTCAAGCTGTGAAAGCAAATACTGCTTTAGCATATGAGCAGATTTTCCTGTTATCTTTACAGAAGGATCTTAGGTGAATGTCTCCAAAATTGGTTGAATCCCAACAACGAGGCAAAGGAGCAGCTAGAAAATGGCCTTTTGAGAGCGGTGTGCGGCACGTGGGCTCTGCGGGAGCCCCGGGAAGGGTGCGAAGGGCAGCGGTGCGGCCGCGGCGGCCCCGTCATGTGAAGCKGGTGCCGGGCAGCGCATCGCGAGTTGGTGGCTGAGCGCAGGAAATGCGGGCAGATGGATCAGGCAGAGGACCAGCAGCACCAGGAAAGCAACCACTGCAGTGTGGAAGAGCTATTTGAAAAGAAATCTGGCTTGTTTTTACTCCATGCAAGCTGCAGCTTTTATTTTTCTCTTCATGCCATGGACCTTTTATTTATTTTTTTTACCCAAGTTAAACAACATATATGTGTGTTCTGCACATGGAAGCATGTTGCTGTAGAGAGCTCCAGCACACAGAACAAACTGTGCTAAATCCAGGCCTTCCTGGGCCATGGGCTCCTCTAAAACAGGCATCGGAGCAGAGCCACCTTTCAGACAAGCTTGGGCATGGTTGAACAGCGGCAGTTCCTTTCATCTAACAGAATCTGATGTGGATTTCATTCAGGCCCTAGTGCCTCTGGGAACGTGGTCGAGCTTGGTCTCGTTGCAGCTCGTGGTAGCTGAGCCTTGCACAGGGTATGATGCCATGTGTGATGAGAGCCCAGTGTGTGGGGCGGCTGGCAGCCCTGCAGCCTCGATTCACTGGGCAGTAAGGTCAGCAAACCCAGAGCCAGTGAAGAAACCCACCCCCGAGGGGAGAGCAGAGCTGTACGACGTTTACAGGTTGGTCCAGGAACYACCCTGAAAGCCCGGGCTGAAGTTTCTGGAGGAGCAATGCTACACGCATACAGGTTTTGGTCTGGTGTTGCCTAAACCTGTTGGAGAAAGACCTGCGTGTAGGGTGGAGAAAATGGCTAAGCCTTCCTTACCCTGCAGCTGCAGCCTTTTCACTGCGCTGGAGTGACCGGACTCGGGGTGTGTGTGAGGCAGCTTCAGGCCTCCTGCGCCCGTGGTTCCGAAGCGGATCTGAGCCCTCCGYCCTGACACGAAGGATGCGTAGGAGGCTCATGATACAGCCGGGCTCCGCGTGGTACTCGTGTGACACGGCCTTCCTGTCGGTCCCGACACCACAGTCAGTAACTGTCTAACACAATGATATAGGGAAACAACTTTGTATTAGAAGCAACAAATGTCAACAATGCAAATGTCTCTGGACTCCTGTAATTCACAGGAGAAGGTAAGAGTTGCTAGGCAACTCAGGTCTTTTCTCTTTTTATGCCAATTTAATTCCTTCTTGGCTTTATGCTCCGTGCCTATAGCAAGTTATTTGATTCTGTTTGGAGTGACAAACAGGGGCCTGTACCCTGGATGCTAATGTGCACAACATGTACAAATTGTCACACATGGGAAAAAAAAGGCATTGGGATTTGGAACCTGTGAAACTGCACTAAAAATCTGGGCTTGTTATTCCTCCACGGTGCAGCTTCTGACCTCCTGCTCTAACTCTGTTCACTCGCTCCCCTCTCCTCCACCTCCTAGCCACCTCTTTGATAGCATTTCATGGATTAATTATGTGGCTTACAGAGGCCTGCGCTCCTAGGGARTGAATCCACCTCAGAGCACTCTGTATTTGTTTTACTGTTGTAGTGAACAGGACGTCCTTCAGCAGGGCCTGAACGCCCGTTTCATATGCATTGTTTAGTTACAATTACTAGGGCAGAGCAGGCAAAGAGGGATGAGCAATTGCAAAAGAACCTAAATAAATAGTATTAACAACRTATAAAGCCCAGCTGAATTGGAGAAGACTTTTTTTTTTTTTTAAGTGAACTATTTGTGTCTCTCACAAAGAGACTGTGACAAGGTCACAACTTACTTTCCAGATGCTGAGGGTTCCTCTTTGATAACACCTCATTGGAGAAATTCCTTCCCGCAGTCATGAATTACATGTTTTGCCCATGGTGGCAGTAGGTTTAAGGAAGGAATTACTCTTTGGATTCCCCAAAGAAGCTTCCTCAACAGCGTTCCCTTTGGATTCATTATTTCCAGAGAATCCTTTATAAAAGTCCTTGCACTTAACAAGATTGTGTAGTAAGATTACTGTTACTCCTGAACAAAATGAAGGAAACCAATTTAGTGGAGTGCAGAAAAGAGATAAAAGCCTTTTTCAGAAATAGAAACTTAAAATATAGCTTTCACTAACCACTTCGGTTCTGGCTTTGATTTTGCTAGTATTTTATATAGATTACAAGTAGTATATTGGCAATACATGCCATATACAATGCATTGCAAAGATAGTTGAAGACGTATTGGTGAGTGCATAAATTTATACGATTCCATTACACAGTTGTTTTTCTATTACATTCTGAAGTGCTCTTGCTCTTTCTTGTGTAAGCAGCCCTGTTCTCTTGCTCTTTCTCCCCAGCAATCCCTATAACATGCTCTTGCAGTCTTTTCTCTGGCCTATTCTGGTTTTCCCTCCCTTTCCAAAGTACTTTGGTAGTTCCTGAGGAAAATRAGCTCAATTATCCCAACTAGAGAATCTGGTTGTGCACATCAGAATATGGTCTGCATGTACAAAAATACCTACCTTCACATCCACTCTGCTTTCTTAACGTGCTCCTATCACTTATATTACAGTTTAGCAAAGCTTTCAAGCCAGACGGCAAATTATTCCTGTATTGAACAGAGCATAGGGATGTTCAGAGAGGGCTATTCAGCTTCTTCATTCTTCAATCAGTGCTTGTACATGAGCACTGCTTGTCTTAGAAGTTAATTTAATTACAGGCACTGCTGTATTTTTGGTGACTTGAGTTTGATTGGATAAAAWTGCAAGAACAAAAATGAGGCATTGCTGTAACAGTCTCAAAGCAGGACAGTRTCTTTTAGCTACCATGTCAAATATGATGGAGCCTGAGCATGTGGATTTTGTGTACTGCAGTCTGCCTGTCAAGAGCTGGCGAGCCAAGGGAAACGAAAATCCATCATGACACGTGCATTAGCACTCAGTCCAGTGCAGCAGCRTTCAGGTGAAGAGTGGCAAGATGTGCTGAACAAGAGAAAAAAAAGGGAAAAAAAAAAATGGCAGTTCTCCTCTTTGCACTTGTCATCAGGTTGCCACCATGTCATTTATGTACCAGATAAATTAGTAATCAGGAAAAGAAGCAGCAATCTCTTTAGCACCTTCGCAGTCCCTGTTGTAATCTGTGATCTGCTGACAAACCTCTCAGGCAACTACAACAACATTTCTATTTATGGTTGTGTTCAGGGCTGAATTGCTAATTGTTGCTGCTTTCGTGAGACTGACAAGGAAATATGACAGCTAAAGATGATATAATTTATGAGAAGAGAAGGCTATAAAGCAATTATGAAGGAACACTCTTTTTACTAATGGTATATTTGTAATTTAATATATTCATACTCTGTTATTAAAACATGACGTTCTCTATGCTGATCTGCATAAAAGCCATTCAGCTCAGGCTCCAGTTCAAAACCAGGCAGCTATCCAAGAACACACACACAAACTTAGCATGCACTAAAGTGAGGAATCTTGTTCTAATATGACTACAGGGATTTATATACTAGATACATTGGAAATGCATGATGGTAGTGAGCACAACAGGACAGATTTGAAAACATTGTGTAACAACCYATTTAAGTACAAAAGTTAGAAAATACATTATTCTTTGTATTTTTTCATTCCATTAAAAGTGGATCAGAATGCATAGAATGCTTTCTTTCTCCTCTTGCTCATCTACGTGCTCAATTAGAGGCAAAAGAGCCCTGAATTTCAGGTGTGGGAGGAGCCATGTATCCATTTTCCTTTCACATGAGGAAGAACTAGAACTTTATAATCAGATAGAATTTTACCTGGCATGAGTCTGATACTGGCTTTCAAGCAAAACAGTAAAACAAAGACGAGGAGGTGAGAATAATCTGCCATGTTGAGTGAGTGCAAAAGCCAGTAAGGGCAGGAGTTCCAGATTCATAGCCATCATGGCATCAATTCTTGCTCATATGACCATGTTTCATATATTTGATAGCTTGAGATGCCTGTAGGCTRTAATAAAATTCATCTTTTATACTGTAAATCTTTCTCTTTAAGCTTAGAAGAGGTTACAAATGTGCATAAAATTGAAGTGAAAGTGATTAAATCTCACTCTGAGTCAGTATTGACAGCTCTGCCATGCTTTGGGACACTGCGGGAGCTTCTTCTTTGTGGCCCATGCTCAAGATAATGAAAACCAGTCAAGTGATGAAACTTATATATCCAGAGAGGATTTTTGCCTCTGCGTATTTGTTTTTAATATGTTGTTAGAACAGGAGACTCAGTTATTTCAAAACCTGTTAACCTGCTTCTGCCAGGGGATAGTTGTAGAATATCACTGCCCTCTGCAGGTTGTCATACAAATTATCTAAGTCTGAAAAGAAATTGTTTAAATTAATCACTATGTTTAAAGGAAATACAGTTTCTAATGCTAACGTTATTTCTGTAACTTAATTTGCATGAGCAAACCACTGCTGATAAGATCCTCCAGTGTTGGCCATGGGCAGGGATCTAGAAACTCATGTTTTTGTCTTGCAAGTGAGTTGGGTAGTATCACTCATGGGAGACTGGGAAAAAGCAGAGTCTAGAAGTGTGGACRTGCTGGTTGTCTGTATGTTACACACAATCAAATTGCTAACATTAACACCGTGGTATGAAGCGCCTGGATTTCCTGGTGACTAAGATGCCTTCTTTATGCTGCTGGCWGTCCAGCTTCCCGGACACCCAGTGACAGCCCTATTTCACCTTCTTTTACAAGGCATTCTTGTTTCTTGAAACTTGGTTTTTATTTTCAAACTGAGACTAAATGTAATTCTCACAAAACTGGAAGACTAATAGCAGTGTCACCAAGCATAATACAGCTTTGCTAGTGGCACCTTCCTTCTATTTAGTATTGTGCTTATACAAGTAAAATATTATGGCATTTTTGTAATTCTTTGTATCYCTGGTGCACATCCTCCTAATCTTTTTGAAGTGTAGTAGCCTGGACCAATTTCTACCATAACATGGACAAAAAGGTTTTTGTTCAAGTAGAATAACGTTGAGACAAAAGTATAATGGAATTGAAGAATTCTTTGCTGTGCTGAGTTTGATCAATGTATAAATGGATTTATGTGATGTGGTTATCTATGGCATTGTTCCAAGTACAGCGGTCCTGTCTATCTGTGAAACTGTGTTCTTAGGCACTTCTGATTCTAAATTCTGCTATTATCATTATCATTATTGCTATTCAGGGCTGATTAGTGGTAAAAAGTCCTTACATTAAAAGCAAACTGTAACTTATGCTTAAATAGAGCCTTTTTTAAACAAGCTACATAGTGATCCTGTTTACTTCAGGCATATATTTATTTGTGAAGATCCAGGACACATCTTTCCTGTGTGGTATTCTGTATTTAAAAACAACTAGCAGCCAATATTTATGATGTKGTCTGCTTGTTTAGTGCTTTGCAGTGACCTCAGCCCCTTAACAGAAATGGGTATATTGGCTATGTGTATTTTGATTCTACAGGTATAGTGCAGCATTTCAGAAACAGCAGAGCCAGGGCACAGCTGATGGCCCCTCACAGCAGGTCTCGCTCAAGGGGCAGCTGGAGCTGAAGTTACATCTTTTCTTTTGCAACTGCAGCCCATAGCTGGTTGCAGTTGTTTGGGTCAGGCGCTTGCTGCAYGCATACTGTGTGTTCCTTGCGTGTGCTCAAGTAGGCTGCGTCATATTTGAGGCAGCAATATATAGCGACAAAGAAAGAGAGGAGTCAAATGATGGCAACACAGCTTCTGCCATACTAGAKTTCTTCACTTATAAGGATTTACTTTTGCTTAATAACACCTTTTCTATTTATACAGAAGGGTAAAAAAAAGGACATAATTATTAAATGTGTAATTTTTTAACACATATATTGTTTGCACAGAGAAAAATCTTTTTTCACTACTGGAAAGTCATCATCTGTTAACACTGATTGCAGCATAGTATATGAGCTCTGTATTTGTTTTCCATTGAAAGAACAGGGAAATGCTCATGCATCATGGATTAAGGCATGGTAAATGTTGGTAATGTTGAGGTTTCATTTCATTTGAGAAAAATCCAGCCAGTACCTGCCTCCTGGTGCTAATTGCCCAATAATCACAAGCTGAGACTCAACATCGATTCATTATGTTCTCCCTGATGAAGCCTTCAAATCAAGACTGGAGCCCTTCTGGAAGGTRAAGTTCTACAAGGCTCCAGGTTACTAGAGTTGATGCAAGGATACAGCTATGAAATGCACCATTTAGATAATAAGAGACATGACCTAGTCTGGTCTAACAGTTTTTAAAACCTAGGGAAAAGCCTCCTTCCTCTCCTAAAATAACCGTGAAGCCTTTTATTGATCCTTGTATCTAAATTATGGATGATGCTTTCGTCAACTACATTAGTGTGCTAAAATAGAGAGTACCAAAGATAACTTTATTGCCTATGACTCAAATGTTTGGATTCCATCTCCTCACAGAGAGGTTACAGAAGTACAAGCTATCAAACCTTTCCTTAGTTGAATTCACTGGCCATGGGTGTTTCATTGTATTACTGCAAAAAGGAAAAATAGCATCCCGTGGTTGAACTGTGAGAAATCTCATCAAAGCAGAATCTCAGGTTTGCTGAAGGGTAGAGTGAAACCACTGTAAGCCTGGTGTGCATTGACACTGTATGGATCAACAAAATCTCCTCTTCTGTGTGAGCTCTCTGCTGCTCTTTATATTACAACATAGTACATACGGTTACTTTGTAACCTGTTTCATGATTATACWTTTTTTTCCAATTACATTTTAACTCTCTTTAGCATTTAATAGAATACTATAGTCTACTGAATACTTGCAGTGCAGCCTTGAAGGATAATGTGTTGAATACTATGTTTTGAGACCTTCATGTCTCAGAGAAGTTAACAGCAATTGAAGAAAATCAGCATTTTGTAGCATTTGACCTTGATTGAACAGACAGCTCTGATGCTTATATAGAACATGGTAACACAGGGAGCAGGGTTTCAGAACAGTGTGAAGTCATAAATTTACACAGGAGGTTCTTTTTTGAAAACCATGAAAATACTCAGGAGTAAAATTGTCCATTAAAAAAGGTAACACCRGGAAAAACATTTATATTTCATTGCATTCTTATAGATTATACTCTCAAAATACTCTGTGCTYTCTGCAGAAAGCCTTTTTTAAACAATCATTTCTGAAAAAAATATATATGCCATATAAAATTAACACTAGTCTCTAATTAATAGTACTCTCTGATTGATCCAGGGAAAAATATTCGCAAACTTTGGGAAGCAAAGTTAGGTGAGCTAGGTTGCTGCAAGAGTGAGTCACGATTCTGAAGTTCAGTTCACAATGTCTCTTATCTGAACTTATTAAACAACAGTTAAGATAAAAAAAAGAAAGAAGAAAGAAAAAAGAAAAAAGAGCAAGCCCAGAAACTCGGCGTTATGCCGCTCTCTCATTTTGCAAGTGTAAATTTTAGTGGGGGATGCTTTAAGGCTGCACTTTGTCTACCTAGTCAGTTCTTCTGTGCATGGCTGGTTATACTTAACATTCATTTCTTTTGTTGAATCCAAGTTACTCAAAAAAAGGTCAAATTATAAGAGTTAATAATCATGGTACTTTGTGGCAATTTTGACCTTTTGGGTATAAACATTAGCTTCAACTTATCTCATGATAACTGATTAATTATTTCAAGAGTATTGGATTTTATTAGTATCTACGTTTCTACTTTCAGAATTCACATGTAAGTAAGTGCTATTTTTGTTACTGATGCTTAATAAGAAGTATGTTACTGGTTGAGATGTCCCTGAACTGTCAGTGTCAACACAGTRCYGCACAGTGTTTTGCTTTGTATTCARCTCCAGGTATTTACAGTTTCTGCTGGTGGAAGTGTGTGGTATCATTCGTATAGCAGTTAGTGAGTGGCATTATTTATTTGCAATTATAATATATAAATTMATGGTCATAATTAGGAAAGCTGGTRCCCTGATTACCAGATTGAAGCATTCTTGGAAGCCATAAAACTTGAATAAGAAACTTTTTTTAATCTCTGAGAAAACCAAATGTACCCATGAGATGTAAGATGTTGGAGAGAATATCACTACTTGAAGGAGAGTCCTAATAGAATCTAGTCACAGTGTCTCAGCAGTGAAGACTGCAAGACTATGGGAAATCAATCCATGGTAATTTTGTTCATGGAATAGCTAGACCCGGAGCCACGGCTTCAGTTGATCTAATCCTCTGCCTAGATTAGGAGGCACGTGCCTTCCAAAGGGAGGGAATGGACTGCTAAAGATACCAGCGTACGGGCATTACCGGGTGGTCACTTACTTACCTTGAGGTGGCTTTCCACAGCCCGCAACAGCAGCAAGCCTTTGCAAAGAGGCAGCAGCAAGCCTTTGCAAAGAGGCTTTCAAATGCGTAGTTTCATGATTGTTTCCTCATTTTCTTTCAGGCCCTGCTGCAAAAAAGAAGTACGTCAGTTATAATAACCTGGTTATCTAGTCCGTTTTGTCCGTGGAGCTGCGGAGGGATGAAGCCTTTCCTCCGTTCAGCCACCCGGCTGGCACGCGTCTCTTCCTGCCTGCCCGGTGCCTGCGGCGGGAGGGGGACGGCCAGGCAGGCATTGTGGAGACACATGTGGGAGGATCCGAGGGTTCGGAACAGCTGCTATGTGAAATATCCTTCATTCTTCTGGGCTTAATAAGTCACTGGCACTGCCATTAGGCTGTGACCTTGGACCCTCTCTACGGACGGGAGTTGAAATACCCCAGTACCCAGCTCCTTATGGGTGAACTGCATTTAGCAACAGTGACTTTAAAGGGGCTAATTCTGTCTTTATATGTACTTCCAGACTGCAAGTTTTTGAACTTTCTGTACAGTTTGTGAGGATTTTTGCATATTGCCATCCCTGTCGTTTCGMGTTCACTGTTTGTTTTTTGAATGCACAGTTTCATTGAGGCCCTATTTTCTCAGAATTAGCACATTAAAAAAAAAAMAAACCTAACGATTAAAAGACCTATGTACATGACTTGTATGACTACTGTTGTATCACTGCAATCCATGCACATTTTTTTCAAAAGTAAAAGAATTTAAAGACCAAAAACTGTGCTGGCGAAGTTAGCCCCCTCCCCCCCAGCCTTTCACCCCCCTGATGGGCTGCAGAGGAAGCAGAAAGGAGTTTTGCTGAGTTTCGTAGAGGTCTTGATATTTGGAATGCATGCCAGTAATGTATTTTATGGTACATGTTAATAATTTATGTTTGATATTTGTATTTGTGTTCGATTTTGTTATTTTATTTAAGGTATATGACTATTTTGCAATAATTTCAATAATTCTTATGGTATTTGGAAGAAAGAATACGGCTTTTACATGTCTTGAGGTTTTTCTCTGTTGATGCCCCAACATGACTGACCAGTGTGATAAGGACTTGAAAAGCATGTATGTTTTATACTGTTTGTAATAAGTAATTTCGTTAATCTTGCTGCTTATGTGCCAATTTAGTGAAAACAACCTTTGCCGCTAACTCCTCCCTTCCTTTCCATTCTCTCAATCCTGTGATATTATCCAAGAATGTATCAATAAAAGATTTTGGTTAACTTTTTTTTATTTACTCCAATAAATATATTTTTTCAGTTGCTCCCTTTCCCCTCCCCCCTTGTGACTAAAGTTATTTCATTAASTTGTCAGATGTGGAACTTGAAAAAATCAAATGACAGGGAGGTACTTCAAGCTGTGCATGAAGACAGGGCATGGAAAGGGCTTGAGGGGAGCTGGCTTATCACAAGGACCTAAAGCCACAGTTTCTACAATAAACCTTATTCAGTGTGTATCAGGACCTCAAACTGAAGTGTCCATCCCTCCCGTGTAAGCTGCATGGGCGCCTTCCTGCCAGCTCTCCTCTGCCAGGGCAGCTGCAGGGATTTAGAGCAATCCAGACCTGGTGCTGAGCTCGACCATGTAAAGTCTGGGACACAACTTGAAACTGCAAACCATGGAAAATGGGGCAGAGAGAGCTGCAATGTGTACGGGCAYCAGCTGCCTCCCTTCCTAGCACAGCCCAGGCCTGCGTGTGCTCCTCTAAATACCCGATCCCTTTGTGCTGAGTGCTGATGGCCGYATCAAAACTCAAGTCGAAACCCCTGTGAGCAATGGCTGTTCTTTATCTGAATACGTCCTTTCTTAGTAAGCACCATTAAATACTTTCTTTTTCCATTTCAGGTTGATCAATTGTTATGAAATTTGCCTAATTTCTTGCTTGCCATCAAGTTATTTTGGTCAGTTACAGCTGAGTAACTGAAAACAGTTGGAACCAGCTGATCACATTTCAGCAATAATTGCCACAACCTTTTCAGTGTGTATGTGTGTCTTGATCACCGCAGCCTCCAGCCCTCTATCACAGAAACAGCGAAAAACAGGCAGCAATTATCCATGCCCTTGAATCAATCGCTGACCTGTGCTGGCTATGAGCACACTTCTGCCTTCAGCAAAGAGACAGCTTTATAAAGTAAACCCTACTGAGATAACACACAATGGAGGTTTTGTCAGCACAGGCACTACAAAAGTGGTTCTGGCAACTGTAATAGTGAAGCAAATGCTTCCATCATCTCCGAGACGTTTTGTTGTCGTTATCACAGAGCTGCACAGATTACACCTATTATTGACCCTTTCAAGAACCAAGCCTACATGCTAAACCAAAGTGAACTTCAGTCCCAGTGA
>PTEX01000067.1:1244997-1307397 GCA_003342815.1 Eudromia elegans
GCCCTCTTAAATCCTGGTCTCAAGAACAAAAGCTCACTTACAGCGCTGGTGTCTGTGTTTGCTAGCTGCAAAGCTGTCCTAACTGTGCAATCTTCCCTACAGCCCAGCGACACACAATTAGATGAAAAACTAATCCAGATAGGAAATTTGAGGGGGGGAGACTAAGACTTTATACAAGAGGCAAGAGAAAACTTATTCAAATTGCAGCACAGCGCCCAGGACAAGGTGTCACACCTGCATGCTGCCTTTGGCATCAGGACAGCATTTGGGGTGCAATGTGCCGATTACTTTTGAAAGTATTTAGCCTCCCATTTTCACTAGACAACTTCATCAATTACACTGATGAAGTTAATCAGCATCAAAGAAACTGTGACAGCTGCAACAGGAGCCACAGAGCATAAGTGATGAAGACCTCAAGCAGACCTTGATTGACTCTGTGTGCGTGCACCCCATCGGCTGCATAGGTGAAAGAGCTTTTCATTGGTTTTTGTGAGATTTATATGTGTAAGAATAAATTGTTGGGGACAGAAGTTGACTGCCCCCCTTGTTTGCCCRGCACCAGGCATCTTACCATGCTGTGTGGCTTATCAGTCAGCTGCAGGGCACCGTCAGGCCGCCACCTCAGTAGGGAGCACAGCAGAGTTGGCCGCGGTGTCTGCACACTGCTCCGCTCCACGTTGTTTACCCTTGACAGTGTGTGCTAGGAGGGCAGCTTGTGTGGCTGAGGGAATCATGGGGAAGTAGCTCCATGCATACCAACCATCCTGGAAGTGGTAACTGCCTCTCGCCCAAACAAGCCTCTGCAATGMCATAACTTCTGTTAGGCCCAGCTTTTCCTGTAATTTCCACCTTTCGACACAGTTTTCCCACAATCACCATCAAAATCAAGATCACGTTTTTGCAGAGGCTTCCCAAAATTKTCCAAGAATCTTTATCATGGAGCATTTACAAGCAAAATAAGCACAAACAGCAAGGCATGTGTACCTAAGGTGGAGGAAGCAGAGAGGTAACCAAGAGCTATGATCAGAACACGGGCTGACAAACTGTGTTTGTGGTGACCAGCTCAGCTGACAGTGTATTGTAGACTGCCAGGCTATAGCYGAGGAGCAATATTTTTCTTTGGAAGCCATTTGAAAGATAGTGTAGCACCTGTAAATGGAAGTTTATTGCAGTGGAGGGTAAGCTTTAACAAACTGGAAAGGTGTTTTAACCAGTGACACAGCAGAGCCTGCATTCATTCACCCTCAGAGATGCCAGTACTGTGACAACAATATGCAGTAAAAAAGAATTATTGATATTAATAGCATTTACCAATTTATTTCTGGATGTCATRTGTCCCCAAAAAAGATCCAATACTAGCCATGTTAGGTTATTCTGAACCTTGGTTTCAGTTCTCAATACTGTTGGTTTTGCTGTTTGTTTACATAAAGAATRTCTTATTTCCTCGTCTTTGTTCAATATCCCAGTCACTAATCAGAGTTGTCCCTGAGGAAACCATAGGGAACAAACTGACATGAGCTTAGACAATGCAACCTTGGCAAGGTGACAAAGAACTCTGATTCATCCTTAYCACTTGAGATTATGTTATTTTCCTGTTATACCTGTCTACAACTCCAAACCCCATGCTATGGCTTACAGACGCAGCATAGTTAACTATAGATACACCGTATCTTGTTTACAAACAAATTACATCATTAAATATAAATGTCAGCATGACTGCTGTTCTGTGTGGCAACAATAAAACTACGAGCACAAGGAATGCCCGCCCCAGCTTCCAAGGGCTGTATATTCCACTGCAGAACACTGAACTCTGCAGATAGATGGGTGCTGCAGATCGGCAGAAGASGACATTGATCACAAGACAAGCACCCTGTAGAAGCACGGGCCAAATTAATTTATTGTGAGTCTTAACTCCTCACCCACCAAATTATCCTTTAAGCAGTTGTCCTGGAAGCAAACAAAGGTATTCACAACATTGCAGACTCTACAACATTATAACTACGACAAAATGCTGTTAGAAGTCCTACACGACAGTAATGAGTACAGCCATGCAGAAACCAGTCTGCTTCCAGAGCCTCCTGCCTGAGTGGCTGCAAACCACTATGCAATCAGGATATAATTAATATTAGCCATTTGTCAGCAGTTTACAGTCCCTCTTCTGCCATTCTTTAAATATATAACTGCAGATCGGTAATCAGCTATGCCACTTTCAGCACCAGCATCTTACTAAATCTCCTCATACATTTGAGTCTCATTTGAACCTGTGGTACACAAAACCAAGTTATAAAAGCAGCAGAAATAAGACTTCAGTGCTCAGCCAGCTCTTCTTACCTTATTACTGAGGTACAGCAGTAAATGCAAAACAGTTGGCAATATTACCTACAATTCAGCCAATTGACAGCTGATGCTATGATAAAGACAGGGAAAAAAAATCTAAAATACAAGGTTAGCCTAACACATCATTAACATTGTGGCAATCCCTGTAATTCTTCTGCTAGGAATGAAACATTTAATTGTATTGAGGAGATCAATACCTTGAAGTGAGATCACTCCAGCTTGGAAATGCTGCACTCTGCTTGTCACAAGCTGTTAGAGAGCAATGAATTACACTGCATGTGCACCTCTACCCCACCAGTGTTACCTCTTTAGCTATGTGATCTGCGTGGCAGCCCCAGGCATTTACAACATATAGGGTGAATTCGGGCACAATAAGGAAGCGTAAGCAACAGCTGTTACTTGTTGGGAAGCATCAGACCTTTAGCTTCTCGCAAGGCTGACTGGATGGATGCTGAGCTCGCAGCTAACACCTTGCCTCTCTGCTGGGCTCATTTATTTCTCAGCGGACTCATGCAGAAAATTAACAGTTACAACAGCAGCAGGTTAGTGAGAGCCARTTTGGGGGAAGGGAGATATTTCCCAATTAAAAATAGCTTCTCAAGAAAGCCTAACAGTTTTCCAAGCTTACGAGTAGCCTCAATAAGGACAAGCCCAGCAAAATGAATTAGCCTCATAATAGCAAGCATTGTGTTTACACTTAGACAAYACTATAAGATGCATCTGTTTAAAACAATCTTGAGTGGTCAGGTGGCTTCCAGTTTTAAGGCATGTTAGTACAATCAGCCTTAAATCAAAGCAGATGGGAATGACAGAATATGTTAGGGTTATTAAAGGTGTTAAAGCAAACACACAGGTCAGTCAAGGCCTTGGATGAGCAACTACCAACCCAGGCAGGAAAACCTGGAACTTCCCTGTCATTCTTGTCCTCCCCATGGGAAGCTGGGGAGCCCCATGCAGAAGTGGAGGTAATAAGAGCCTTAATTAGCTGACTGTGTGGCTTGTGCTTGTGTGTCTGTTTCCATTAGGCGCAACTGTGTCACCCTGTCCCTTACAGTATTCTAATTCTTAGGGTGACCTCCTTATGGTGACCAGGGGGAATGATTTTTTTTTCCCCTCTGTGTTGATGGCTTATTTGAATAATATCAAAAAGACTGGCGTAGCTTGCCATAACTCAAATTTAATTAAGTAGCATATTTGCACAGTGATTTATCTGTGTTGTCTATAGAATACATTTAGATACTACTAGATCTCTTACACTGAAGTTAATGGTAGAACGCTTGTAAAGATTTACTGCTYTTTCATTTTATGCATGTATTGAATCTATGAGTATGAGAGCAACTTATAGCTGCTGGTATTATTTCTTGGGACTACGTATTTGCAAAATTATTTGCAACATGGATATGAAAAACAARTATTGGATTGTTTGCTTTCAGAAGTGAAGATAGGGAATTATAAAAATCAGTGTTTAGGCCCAGATTTTTAGATGCTAGTTGTTCCCACTAAAGTAAATTGTCTGTATATCTTTGGCTTTGATGTTGGAAAGCCCTAAATAATTTTAGTAGAGACCTCTAAGCTCATAAGATACTCTGGGAGCTACACCTTAGCTCCTTGATCTTCCTGTAACCTTGGGARCTGCACGGTGAGGGTTAAAGAACGGATATTGTACCACCTTTGCACATACTGAGAAACCATGGCAGTTTTGTCAAGGCTAGGCACATTAGTACCAACTTGCACCAAAACCAAGGCAGGCTTCATAAAATGTTTCTCTCCCAGGTGCTTGTTCTGGCACCTCTGCTTTGTAAGTGCAACTCAGGCTGAGCTTCTCAAAAATATTTAGTTATCTTCCACAGGGGAGAGTAGATAATAGAGATACAAAACTGSTCAGCATGGGCTGAGTTTTCCTCTAACATGGAGAGGCTCTAAGCTCTTTCCCTCTTAATTTGTGATTATTTTTTTCTCTAGTAGCCTATTGTTTGTTTGGACTGCTTAGTATGACCTCTTTAGTAAGCTAAGAAGTGTGTTTTACAATGAAGCCTGGGAATAACCCAGGATATCTGTCACTTTGCTTTAAGACCAAATGTGCTTAACAAACTTGAGCTGTGGCCAAAGACAAGCCAGTACCACTTTAGGTGTGTGTATTCACTTGCTATTTTTGACTCCCRTTACAGTGTGCCTATGCCCTGGATCTTAGCTTGGGTAAGTTAAATAAATAAAACTTACTGATTCTCTTGACACTGAACCATGTCGATGGACTCTTTTTCTTTGCCAGCAGTTGAACTTCTAACAACCTTGGGAAAYGCTGCGGTCCAGAGCAGATTGTTGCAAAAGTAGTTTGGATGCCTGTGGAAAGTACAGGAAAGGTATTAGCAAAGGCAACCAAAAATGATAGCAAGGCTCAGACTTATGATCCMGTTGTGGTGACAAAATATGGCAGCTTTAAATAAAGTGCGTCAAAGTTGGGTAGTGTTGGACAGTCTTCTTGTCCTATTTCCTCAAAAAAACAGCTTGTATTTTTTTTTCTGAGTGCCAAGATGTAGGTTTCATAACAATAGCACTGAACTATTATTTCGCATGGATCTAATCCAATACTGATGTGTTTGATTGTARACTGATTCCCTTCTCTAGTCCTCTGCTTAACACAGGCTTTTAAGTATTGTGTGACAGACAAGCAAAGACCATGGGGTGGGCCATTAGTATTAGATTTTAATAACAACATATGTAACATTGCCTTCAAAACTTTAATTATAATTGCAGCTCTAGGACAGTAACTCTAGAGATAATGTAATCCCTTCCTACCAAAATGCTGTTTATTATTATTATCAGTATTTTTCTTAACTGAAATATTAAAATACTTGGAACAAAATTGCTTTGCAGCACAATAAATTGCATGAAAGTTGTTTCAGTTTGTAACCTGCTGGTACAATATGTCCTACATTTTAACAGATTTCTGGAAAGCTCATTAGAGGTATCTTTAATTTTTAATAACTCCCTGGAAATTTGAAATGGAAAGAAAGGTAGGTCAGATTTTTGGGCCTCTCATTTTTGACAGAACTCTTTGAACTCTGCAGCTGAGATTATGTATACACTCTGTGACTTAGATTCTTATCTAATGAGGTTTTAAAAAGCAGCAAGTCTAATTCCAGAAGGAGTAACTGGTTATTTTAACATTTTCTCAATTATAGTAAYCTGTGATATCTGTATCTTCCTTCTGATATTAGGATGATTAATAAAGCACTAGCTCCCTGAAATCCAGGCTCCCRCATCATGACAATCCGTCCTTCTGCAGATGACTTGTGTCCACCCCAGGCTAGATGGRTCAGCTGTTTACTCCTGAACACAGATGAGAGCAACTATTGCAAGCACTTTCAGTAGTGCCTTGGACATGACACTCCTAGGGCTGCTGTGCCATTCCAGAATCATCACAAACATGCTCTCAAACCCCCTTCCTTTCATAACTGATCTGTCTCCCAGCTTTTGTTTTGGCTCTGACATGCTCCTTGCTCTGCGGATGCTCGCAAGGACCTTCTGCATCARTGCTCAATCTTGCCTGAAAGAGACTGCAAGGAACAGGAGACATCTTTCCATACATTATGAGAACCGAGCAGAGAGGCTTTCAATCCCAGTACATCATTTCTTTTAATTGTTATATTCTCAAAGAGTGGATTTAGAGACAGTTTTGTGGAGATGGGACACTATGACATCTCCMTTTAAGCAGAATACATCCCAATCCTCCTTTATGTTACCCTAAAGGCCAACCTTCTACATGGTCATCATAGTCTTTCCTGATAACTTTCTAGCTCATTTATTTGGAAATTAGCTCATTAGGGGGAAAAAAAATACTGGAATCATAAACAATTCCACTCCGCTTTTCTGCTATACTAATTCCTGTAACATTCATTCTTCCAGCAATATTTCGTCCACTAGTAACATTCCAATCAAATGTTTTAATATGGTTTTAATATATTTGGTCARTCATGGGAAATTCACTTAAGCCTCTGTGACATTATTTTTGAAAAGAACTTGCTGGTTTTGGTAGAGAATACTCTTCAGAAACTCCTAAAAGAATTCAGCTGGGTGTACAAGGACAGCCCCAGCGATAACTGCTCTCTCTAGACATGCAAACATCATCCCACGGTTCTGAGGTGGTGCCACGTGGTCTGTGTCGGGAAACCCACGTGCCAGGGCCGCAGCCTGTTAGGAATCAGCCTGAGGAGCAGCAGATGGAGCCGTGTTTGCCTCCCTAGCACAGCAGGATTATTCTACCACCATGGCAGGAACCTCCTATCACACACACGTAGCAACTTCCACTACAGAAACCTTCAACTGATAAATGGTAAATACAGTGGCATGTTTTGTTTAGCGTATTCAACGTGATCTGCAGAAGAACCCCGTATCACTAGAGATGATATGTGAGGAACAGTGGATAATTTTATGTAATTATAGGGATTATCCCACCCTTGGGACAAAATACAATAATAACAAAAAAACATCAATCACTCTTTAATCTCAGTGGGATAGAATAAACTCAATGATAACTATATTGCGTTCAAAATAATTACTTGCTCTAATTAAGAGACGAAGGTGTCAGTTCAGAATCTAGGCCTGTCATTTCAGATGCCACATCAGTCTATTCCACTGAGAAAATAACCATCAGAATGCTGTCTCAGTCCCCACAAGAGAATTTGTACTATAAAATCACTTTTGCACAGCAGATTATTAGTTGTCTTTTGCACTCTGGTGAACGAAGATCACCAAATATATTCAACAAGTGGAAACATGTTTACAAGGTTAATACATGTTTAACTATGTCGTGCACCTCTGTGCAATATGTCAGACCACATGTTTTCCATTGAAATGTAATATTCAAGAGTCAGACAAAATATTGGTAGGCATTTTAACACAATAAAAATATGCAAAGATATAGGGCTGTAAATATAAATCAAGACACATTCATCTATACTTTGGAGGTATCTAAATGCTTTTGAATACTGCTAAAACTAATTTGTACTAAAAAAGTGAGGATTTTTTTCATTGACCTTGTCCCACATTGTTTCCCATACTAAAAATAAAGCTGAATTATAAAGCTAACGAAATGAAGCTCAGGAGAGTTTGGGGAAACAGCTTGACACTGAAATGTAGCATATGTCACCATAATTCTTATTATATGTTATTTATACATGCCTGGGCCCTGTACACTCATGCTTAGCTGAGAATATGCTGTAAAAATACAATAGTGAGACAGTTGTGGTGGAAGGTGCTTCACCGTTTGGAGCTGCTTTCATCCCGAGTCATGCACGCAATTCCCCATAACCATGATCACAGTGATCCTGCAGGCACGTGAATAGGGAATCACAGTACGACGTTCCTGGAGCAGCTCAGCCACTGCAGTCTCCCCTATTCGAAACACTTCCGAAGGCCACACGTGCAAAGCTGCTTGTTCAATACACCGTTTCCTAGAAAAACACCGCAACTGTGAATTGTTCGTATTTATCTGTACATATAAAAATAATATAGCAGTAACACTGTGACAGCAACGTATATAACAAGTGCTCTGCAAGTCCCTGTGAGTATATACTTGTTTCCTTCTCCAGGCCTCCCTCTACCTTTCTCTGCATGCTCTAATGCAAGGCAATCCGCTTGCACTACAGCAGACACAGCTCTGCAAGAGAACCTGCACACCCCTTCTTGGTCTTTGGGTATTACTGCAGAATAATCAACTAGAATTTATAACAATCTGGGGAGTTTTCACATGTATTACTCATTTGCTGAAGTCCCTACATACTTGAAACAGTGGGTTACATGAGAGAAATGGAGTAAAATCCTATTACCAGGTAAAACATCCCGGGGGAAAGCAATGGCATCATATCAAGGAAACAGATGTCTTTAAGCTCCTAGATCCTACAAAGCCAGGCAGATATAATTAAATGAACAGCTCTAAATTACAAGCAGAGTTCATAAATCCTGTAAAAGACCATCTTTCAAACTCATAATGCCTGGACAAGTAGAAGGACTGAAAATATATGCTTTTTAATTGTATTCCTGGGGTTTGAAGACTGGGATTCAGAAGCTGCCACCCCTAAAACAGAGCGCCAAGTGACTGTGGAAGTTTTGTGACTTGTTGGACTTCTACAGTGAAGACAGTCAAACCTTGGAAGAAGCTACAGAGTCCTGGAGATGCTCACACTGCAAACTGGGTAAGGCCATAAGAACCCTCACCTAACCCAGCACAACCAGGCCAAAGCTGGCCCTGCTCTGAACAGAGGCTTGGACCAGGCAAACTCCACCTTCCCACCTTGTTACTCCAGGATTGTAAATAAAAGCCATCCTCCAATAAAAAAAGAAAGAGAAAAAAAAAGGAAATGAAGAGGTCTGGGCTAGTAATGGTCTTTCACACTGCTGCTTCCAAACATGCTGATTCCTAATCTTTGTGCAACACCTGAAACAAGAGCTCACAGCAAGCAGAACTGAGCCAGGCAGATTAAGATCATGAAGTCACGTGTTTCAGTAAAATGCCTGCTTAGAAATACAAACAGAATAATGAAGGACTTTTTACATGTTCTTTTAGGGAAAAGATATTTCTTCATTATGTACATAGTCAAAGCTGACATCAGGATTTTAGGCAGAAGTAAAGAAATACATCCTTACTCACATTAGTTATATCGCACATATCAACAGTACTTCAAAATTCAGCAATATTTCAGTTTTTATCACCTCAGAGAAAGAAGTAAAATTGAACTTTTCCCTTACTATGTCAGAATTCGTGCATTTCCAAATGTTATATTTATTCGATGGCTATAAGATGACAAACATCATACTGCAATTCTAAAATACTGCAGCTACAACTAGCTAGTCCTCAGACTCCAATAAACAAACATAAAAATAGTGTTTGGGTTCACTTTTTGGTAATATAAACTACTTYCAGGGTGGTTGTTTGAATTCAAGTAGAACACAATTTCAGAAGAACAGCATCTCACAAGACCAAATTTAAACATAGCACAAAYTGGTAGAAATCCAATAAAGTGTCGTCTTCCTGCAAAATGATCAATCAAGTAATAAAAGCTCAAGCATGTAAACAAACTTTCTACCATAAACCAAAACATTTTCACTGAATAACCAAGCCTGGAAGGCACAGAAGTATGTCAATAAGAAATCAGGTCATGGGCTAAAGAAAATCTTTGCAAATGTCACTGAGTTTGCCTAAATCACATTCTGCAAGTACCATTTCCTCCACTCCTAAAAAAAGAGATAACAATATTGGTATCCYGTAGTATGGCTTGATGAGACAGGAGCTTATCTACATTGTTTCTGAGGAAAAGCTATTCTGAGTTTTAGTTCATAGACATTTCTACCTGTGATAAAACATGGTTGAAAGCCTGGTATGTTAGACACAGTTGTTATCATAATATCACRGCCTGATTTTTGAGCTTGCATTTACCTAACATCCTCTCTCACAAAATAA
Source organism: Eudromia elegans (assembly GCA_003342815.1). Classification (NCBI taxonomy): domain Eukaryota; kingdom Metazoa; phylum Chordata; class Aves; order Tinamiformes; family Tinamidae; genus Eudromia; species Eudromia elegans. The sequence continues at coordinate 1,254,794 of PTEX01000067.1, forward strand.
AAAAAGAAAGGAAAAAAAAAAAGCTTTAAGAGTAAATTTATGAATGGTCTTTATTAGATCTGAGAATAAACTTGCAATAATAGAAACAAAGCTATATAAACCAAGGGATGCCCTTATACTGATGAGGTTTAGCTACATTTATGCTGAACTGAGGTTTTCATGGATCAGGAAAAATCCCTTTACACTAATTAAATGTCACAGATATGTTCACTTTTTAAACAGTTTATCTTATGTTTCCATTCACTTTCAAACCAGGCAATTTTAACTTTTCAGAACTTGAACGACTCTAAAACTTGCRGTATAACTGCCCTACTGGAGCACAAGGACTAGACATCATTTCTGARCAGCAAGGCCCTTGACTTCATTCCTATGGCCACATGCACATTTTTATCCAGCAGCTGGTGGTGCACACTATAAAGAATGGCCAGGGAACGATCATCTGCAGCATAGATTTGCATCAGGCTACTTGTAAATCTACAAGCCATAAACTCTTTATCTACCAAGAACTCTTCTCTTTATTTACTTGTAGCAATTACTGAAAAAGRAATGGATTTAGAATTTGTTCAATGAGCTAACCAATTGGAGGTCAGCCTTAAATTCTGTACTGCATTTAGCTGTCCCTTATGGTAACAAATGATTAATTCTTATGCTGCAAGACTAATCCATGCCCCTGACTATATCATAATTTTACAATCACTTTGCTTCACTTTGAATTAAAGTCCATTTTCATGTGACTTCACACGCAAGACAATAACTTTAAACAACTAAGAGAGTTCGGTCCATTTAATGTCAAATTTTAGTTTTGCTTAAATACAGAGACCAATTTTTCAACCGCTGTCCCAGCCAGCAAAGATTTTGGATATCAGTTCCAGACTTTTCAASTAATCCACAAACAACTTTTTGGACAACTTATCTTCCATAACCTCTACATGGATTTTTTTCTTTCATTACTCGTTAATGGATAGTGGAGCCTGKTGCAAAAGTCAGAGGAAGGTTRCTTTGCAGAAATAAAACCAAAGTTTTTTCCAGACCATTGGCAACCCTGGGGAAAAAAAAATGCAGCTCAGATCCTCAGAAGACAGAGARAAAGGATAAAAGTGATATACACAGCGGAGAGGCACAGGAAGCAGAAATGGTGCACCAAGCCGTGGCATGGCAGAGCTACAGAGGATTAGTGGCATAACAGGAAGGAGGAGACAGATCACTGGKAGCAATAAATAAAGAGTAAAATACAGAGTCCTTTCTCCTGCTATCTCACTAAAAATAGCTGAATGTAGCTACATGAATTTTCCAATGAAATATCTTCTGCCCTTAGTGCAGACAGGTGTTACTAAGTTAAGGGAAGCTGTCAGTCTGACATGATGTTGYCCAAATCATGGAAATATTTTAGAAATCCAAAAAATTTATGAACATCTTAAGCAGCTTTCTTAGGAATAGACATAGCAAATGTCACTGTGACGTCTAAATAATCCCCAAATATGTTAGATTTATACTGCAAATCTCAAATGGACTCTAGTAACTGAGTCATTTTCTGCTCTCTCTCTCTCCCTTGAATCSCATTCCTAGTTTAAGAGCCTTTCCATGGGGAACCCTTGGATTTACAATCATTCTTATTTATGATCTTATAACATTCTTTAAAATTAGTYCAACTCTGGTTTGGATAAGTATCATTATAAAATATGTTGCACCACTGAGCATTTTCTCTGAAATGGCCTCCAATGCCTTATCCCAGGCACGGGAGGTAGAATTACAGCGCAGATAACAGGAGGCAGCTCTACACCAATGGAGTGGCTGGTGTACCAAGTCTTGACGTGTTTTATGAGTTAATTAGGYGTTATTTACTATATGGCACAGCAGCACTAAATCTTCCCGTTCTTTTTAGTGCAGCATGGAACACTTTAACACCTTTGTAACTGTGTAAACCCACGTTAATCCTTTTATATTTATTTGTTTAATGCACAGGAGAGGTGTGAAACACGTTRTTTCATAAAGGACACACGTCTCAACTGTGCTGGAGCCCAGAGCAACCTAATCTTAGTTATGAAGTTCTGGTTTCTCAAGGCATTTTCTTCCCAATCAAGTATAAACAAGACAACAGGAAATAGGGAAAAATAAATATCATACATCCCTCAAATCCATTAAGTGTTCTCTCTTCAGTGGGATGGCTGTTTTAGTTATCAACCAGATTAATAGCTTTCCACTGAGCATGCAGACTCCCYGGTCACCCAAAGACAAATACAAGCGACGGGAGAGACAGGCTAATTGCTGAAGTGTTCTCTTCATTTTCTGCATCTGAAAACACTAGATCCTTTCTTCCTACAGTTATATAATATGTTGCAGTAAAACTGATATTTTAAAATGTGCATGAATTAGTATATGGCAATCAACCAGTAATGAAATATATTATAGTTTTATTTCAAATTGTCTCACCAGAACACTAAACATCAAACAGCACAGCTACAAAAGATATATACAGCTCATTAAGATACATTAAAAAAAAAAAAAAGATACAAATCAAGATAACTCTTGATGAATCACAGGAAACGTTCTCAAATGTTATCAAGTATACCCCATAAATATTACAAAATATCCCTAGCACTTAACTATGCTGTTTGAAGTTTCAAGTTTAAAATGTTCCCTAAACCAGGCAATATYGGATAGATGGACTAGCAGATGGATAGAAAAGTCCATCAAGAACATTATCGGCTGCCATCTCATGAATGGCAGGCATTAATACAGCGCTCAAGGGAACCTTCCACCCATCTGTTCCAAATAAAAATACGCAATGATGTTCTGATTCCAGCCTTATTACCTTTTAACTCAACTGCTCAACAGTGTAACTAACACATCCATCTTGAGAAAGACGGTGTTACAGATTGCCAGAAACTCGAGACATTGCCTCGTTTGGTTCTAATTGACTTTCCATATAAAAATGTTTTTATTTTGTCATTAGGAGTTCTTACTCTTGAAGAGTCTTAATGGTCAAACAATTTCATCGTTATTTTGCTAGCAATGAAACTAGACACCTGTTGGTCAGCTCAGTGGGACTGGTCTTTATGGTTTTTACATGGGGAAAAACATGTATTTATGAAACTCCACTTTTGTCCCAGAAAGCGTCATATTAAACACTGCAGTAAATGCAGAATGAGCTGTATGTGAATTGAATTTTATTCTCTATAGGAGATAATTACAAAYTGGGAGAACCAGGTGTGCATGTCTCCTACTGTACAGAGACAGCAATACAAAATGACAACAGGACTAAATTTTGTTACTTTCACACACTTCCAGGAAAGATAATGTCCTATTTACATAATCCCCTATGAGAAGTGAAATGTCTTTCGACTSAGCGTATTTATCCCATTCTGACTGTAATTCTGGACTGCCAACCTCCACTATTTCTCCAGSTACCTCAAGAGTGCCTGGGTCTTCCTACGAAAGGGAACTGCAGGATCTGAGCCTTCATATCTCCCTCCACATCTCTGTTTGCAAATCTTCAAAGACAAGGAAAATAAAATGTGAGGCAGACACAAGAGCCCWGCCTGCAAGACAACTGCTCTGCTGGCAGACAGAAACATCTTCTCTGGCTTTTCCTAAATCCCAAACATAGCCATGATACCAGGATTACACATCTAAGTAGATTCAGAGAACAGCTCAGCTACCAAAGTSACAGCTAAGCATRCAAACCTGCATGTGAAGTAAGGTTTATTTGTGCATATACTTTTGGGCTAAGTGTAGCTGTTGCTAATAAAACCATGTCCAAGTGTACTACACAGCAAATGAGCTCGCATTAGCTCAGGTAATTTATAGCATCTATAATTTAGGTAAGTATTAAGTGAGTATAATTTAGGTAAAATTATAACAATTTATTATTATAACAATCTCAGAGGAGGTTATTAGCTCAACCTAATTTTAACAAAACAATGTCACAAGAGGCAAATACAAAAATAGATACCTTGAGGAGTATAATATGTACCTTGAAGAGTATAGAAATATCCTAGTGATTCATATGAACCATGTAACCTTTAACCAAGTGGACTGCTTTCCTGGAAATAGRGTCCTAAGTCAATGTGAAAGGGGAAAAAAAGCACATTTTAAAAACAAACAAACAAACAAAACAAACAAACTCACAGAAACTTAAAATGAGTATTGCTTTTTTTATATCTCTATTAGTTACAAGGCAAAAATAACCATATAAAAAACTCCCATATTTTATAAAGAAGGACACTGTTAGAGGTAAACCACATGTGATAGAATAGAATKATTCTAATTCCTTACAAATCTTCAGGACATTGTCATGACTGTTTTAAATGCTTCTTGAAAGACACCCAATTCTTRTGGAAAAAAAATCATTTTCTTCTGTATTCAYTCTGCTCAGCAGCATAAAGATATCTGAGTGAAGTATGTTTTCCTARTGGCCTCCCACACAACGCCAGGCCGTTTCTTGGGTGGTAGCACAGAGCATGCCCAACRTGCTCCATCCCAGCAGCACAGGATGCTGCAGTGAGCGTCGCACGAAACCCCATTCAAGGGCTGTTTGCAAGGAGCAGCTGACACGCAGTGTGCCACCAGCTTGCTGAGGAAGGTTACAGACATGAAGGGCCACCTTCCATAGGGTTATACTGAATGCCTACGTGTTTCTGCCTCTSGAATATTCAGCTACTTCCTTACACAGTGTGAACACAACGGCCTTTATCTGTCGATCCCTCCCTTCAAGGCGTGCAGAGGAGCAGTGGTGGTGTCAGTGGCACACATCCTGTTTGTAGAACTTGTAGTTTTCAAGAACATTTTCTGCTTTGAAACTCCCTGAGCCTCCATCAGTAAAACAATTCTTTTCTTCTCCATGGATAAAATACCTCTTTTCTCCTTCAGAAATACGGGGAAGGGTATAAATTGTGTGTGGATAATTAAGCCATAGAACATGTTTCCCAGCATGGTTACAAATTCTCCATCCTAAGAGGTTAAGATCCTATGGGATCATGCCCACTGCATCCTGTAYTGAATACAATGTTGATCCTTCTCTGAGGAGGAGGTTGGACTAGAGGACATCCTGCCAGCCCTTCCAACCTGAATTATTCTATAACTCCTTGATTATAAGGAGCAAAATGACGACTCAGTGAACCTAAGCATTAAAAACACAGAGAGTAAAATCAGTAACATCACAGAAATTATCAGATCTGGGTTTTTTTCCTGGTTTAGGTTTATACTGATATATAGGAAAAGAAACAGGACCCAGAGAGGAGGTACAAATGAAAGAAGGAACAGAAATAAAGAAAGTGCAGAACAATGGATTAGTACTTTGGTTCAGCTCAGAGGTTACTTYTGAACACCACTTCCCAGTCATCCCAGTCATCATTACTACATTTTGGTTCATACCACGGAGCAGCCTCAGTCCATGAAGCAGATTGCCACGGGATGAAGTTAACCTGGACGACAGACACTAGGAGCAAATCTGATGAGTTCCAGCTAACGGGCCTTCATTYCACAGGGCCAGGTGAAAACCAGGTCAAAGCACGTGGGGTGGACKTCAGCTCTGCAGCTCCAACTGCTTGTCTCTATAGACTTGCTACACCGTTTTCCAATAAAGACAAAATTGAAAGTGTCCTTGAAGAGAAAATACTGGAATGAAATCTGAGTTTCACAATAATTAGGCATTTTTCCCTTAAAATTTTATGGCATGTAATACTGTGAGTAAATAAAAAAAAATAAAATAATACGGAATATTGATGTGATATTATCATGTGAAGTATGTGCAGATACTATATGGCAGATATTGCATGGAAATCAAAAATAAATAGAAATAAAAATAAGCCATTTAAATTCAAAATGTGAATGCTATTCCTACTCCCACCTTCCAAAATAGGGTATTGAACTATCAGGGCAGAAAATCATACATAATTAAGTGAAACTCAAGGCAGTTTCGTGGAGAGTTTTGGAGTATCTGCAGTTGCAAAGATCCACATGAACACTGGTTCCCTGCCAGAAGAACATTAACTCTGCGCCAGGCCCTTCATCTCAGTCAGTACTATAGAATTATCTTAATCTTACAGGAGCTAATTGAACATGAAAACACTATCTTAAATCTAAATAAGGATAAATTTATTCCTTAAGCATGGTTTGCAGTCAAGGTAGTTGTCTGACATTTTTTTCAAGTAAAGCACCAGTTCATTTCTCTGTCTCACCCCTGAAGTTAAACTAATAGGAACTTTGCCTACTAGCTAAACTGCAGCCAAATTGATGCAAGCTGTCTAGAAGATTTATTGGCATTACCATTACTCTCCTAACATAATTTTCTTGAAAGTATTTTCCATTGAGAACTTATTTCTCTATTAATTTCCATAAAAGAAATATAATTTTAAAAGCTATATTAATATACTTTCTGCTTAATATAAAAAGTCTTTATCCATTAAATCTGAATGCATAATTTGCAGTGGATAATTTATTGGACAGATTCAGCTCTTTTCCTTTTTCCTTTTTGTTTTTTTTTCCTGAGTCCCTTAAAGGCTACACTTACACAGTAGAAAATACCTTATTCATCACTTAATTTAAGCCTACATTTCATCTGTCAGTTTTGAAAACTCTAAATTATGAAGTTTAATGCAATAACAGGGATGCATAAGCACAGGTGTATTTTCATGTGTCTACCTCAGTAACTCTCCTGGTCTCTGCTGTGCCTCTTAACATTCATTTCTTAACATTCATCAATGTTCATTCTTAACTCATTTCTTAACATTCATCAATATGTCTCTAATTCAGACAGGTATACATCCCTATGAAGACTCTCATTCCAAAAGCTACACATTTACATGAAGAAATAAGATGGGAACGGAGACAGAGAGCATGGTTCTTTATGTGGATTACATTTAAATATAGACAGAGCCACACAGCTCAAGCMATTTATAGCCTAACACGGAGGGGGGGTGGAAAAAAAGAAAAAAGTCGGGGGGGCTGTTATTACAGGCACTTCCAAACAGTCATCAGCATTGACTTCTCCCAGTTTGGCCTTCCAAGGAAGGTGGAGCATCAATAAGCTTCTCTCTCTCAGATCAGATACTGACACAATCTATCTTCCCAGGAAAACTATACCAAAAGTTGGAAGACATAGAGAAAAGACGTAGGATAAGAAATATGAAAATACAGAAGGGAATTTCCCATACACTATAAATGTTATAAATAAAGAAATTAAATACAAGATGAAAAAGAGTAAACTTTGCTCTGAAAGAATTCACATTAACTTTAAGGTTTATACACCWTTAAGATTTGTTCTCCTGATGTTGATGTGACAAAAGAGTGAGGGGTAACAGATTTTATAAATGTGCACTCACATGCTAATTTGAGTTTTAAGAGCAGATATTTGGGATGACTGAAGTCAACAGAAATGTGTCTGAAGAGGAAGTGACAAGACTAGGAGGAGGCCAGAGAGAAAAACTCAAAAAAAGAAGCACTAATCACAGGTTAAAAATACAAAACAAAGTCTTCTACTCCTACACCCTCATATTCTAAGCAGGGATAAGTCTCTAATTCAGATCATTTCTTGCACATGGGCTTTGAAAACTCTTGKTTTTGATAATGCAATCCAGTCATCGCACTTCTCAAATACTAGGGAATTCRAGGTTCCAGTAGTCATTGACAGACTAAGTGGCAGATTAAGTTAATGTTCAATGGAAAGGGTTGTCAGCTCCCAACCTTCTGGCAACTTTCCTGTATCAGCATCTCCCTCTGCCCAACCTCTTCATGAATCAAGAAAAATCATATTTAACATAGGTCAAGTTTGTAATGACTAAGGCTCCTGAAGACAAATTAACCAAAATGTCAGTGCCCCTGTCAATCTTTATTACATCCCTTAGGCAGGGCAACTGCATCTCCAATATGAGAATCTGTGTAAGTTTCCATATCTCTGGTTATTTATGCAGTGAACAAAAACATTTTCCAAAAGCAACCCAGAATAAAGAAGAACGTATTTGGGTACCCAAGTAGGAATGCAAGAGCAAGCAAATCAAAAGAGGAGGGAAAAAGTGGGAAGGAAAAAAAAAAACCCACCTCAGAGAGCTATAGGATAAGTTGGAACTATGGTATGGAGCATATGGGCATGASAAACCAGTGTCCTCACTTGTCGACATCCTTGAACGCTTGGACTAGGCAGTGACCACCAGTATGCCACAGAGGGCTCTAGGTAGGGACTTCTCCATAAAAATCCACACATAGCCTTTAGGATCCTGCAAYGGCTTTAACTGGGATGTCTCTTGGGTCGCCTCAAGATATAATCAAGGTGTTTTCACTGTTTTTTCAATTGTGATCCATGGCAAAGACTTAAATCTCGTCACAGATGCATTCATAAGGTTCTATAACATGAAAAAATAAGTGCTTTGTTGCTCCTCTTCATCACAGGTACTGTGCTCTGCCTGCCAGACCACTTCAGATTAACTGGGACTGTCACAAAATGACTCTATACTTTCTCATACCSCAGGTCCTTGATGCCAGCTGATAACACTGGATAATAAACACAGTATGCACATGGTGGGGAGGACTTCCATGGACTACCTGTAAACAGGGCAACGATGAGCTGCCTAGACAACAATGCTTCCTAGAAGCGGCATCAATCTAATCTTTTTTARTGATGTTTTTAATGATGTTGCACAGTTAGATAGCAACCTGTGAAATAAACCAGCATGTCTCTTTCACTACTATGCTAAGTAATTAATAACATAATTATATATGCAAATTACAGTGTGGAAGATTGTTAAAGTCARATTATTAAAAACTTCCTTCCACAGTGACCCATCAGACTGAGGGGCTAATGTAGCTTATCATGATTACTTAGGTGGTTTCACCACATAGTCATTATTTAGAAACTATGACAGAGGAACACAAGGGAAGGAGAGCAGGTCGCATTTAGCAGTTACTTACAGACAATAGGATGAGAAGACAGGGATATATGGCAGTATGGCATGATGCTGAGGACRCAGTCACATCCCAGCTGGGGACATGGCCAGCTATCAGCAGCTACTCAATAACATGGCTGGCTGGAAGAACACCCAAGATCACAAAYAAGGTATCAAAATCTAATACACAAGCCACTGGTACAGAGTGAGAAAGCAGCACTTACAAGTATTTTTCAATAATTATCTACGATGTACATTACAAATCCAGCATTTTATGTAAATATCCAAACATGAAAAACAAGCTTTTACCATCATGATCTCAAAGAATCCATTTCTGATGACTTTTTAATTCTGACTTCCTAAGGCTAAGCAGTAAATTTGTATTCTGGAAATGTGCAACTATTTCCTTTAAACAAGAAAAAAGATTTCTACGTCAGTGGAAATTAAGCTCAAACCTCAAAGTCAATTATGATACCAATACTTAGGTGCAAGTACAAACATTTTCAGGCAGATAACATTCAATTCTTCCATCCTGTAAAATTTGAATGTGGACTTTTATTTTACTTTAATCTGGAGATCCTCAAACAGACCTATATGTAATGTAAACTTGTGAATTTAATTTAACCAAATTTACATGCTAATAGAATTTGATTATCTGATTAGCCATGAAATCCACAGTATTTGATATGAAAAGTCTTAAAATATTAGACACCCATAGGAGGACTAAATGGATGCCAATATGCTGTGTGTGAAATGCTAATTGCTCACAGGTRAAATTGCACCTGTTAAACAATACAGCAGTAACATTGCAGGCTTCTAATAGTTTTAATTAAAGGTCTTATTTCTAGMCCCCTTAGTTTAGACATTAAAGTTCTATAGACTACTATTAGCATTAACAGAGTGTTTAGAGGCTCCATGACTCCTCTGATTTTTTTTTTTAAAGTCACCCAGCAAGTTGCTTTCATCTACAACCATAAAAAACTCCACAGCCCACAMTAATAAACCTTAATAATTGAGACATTTCTATTATAACAAACTGCATGCACCTTGCAAGGAGGAAAGAGCCTTGTTGCCGCTGAAAGGAAGGCTGGTTGTCAGAGTGTGATTTACAGCAACTAGCAAGATTAAGAATCAGCATTAACTGCAATTGGACAACAATTTTTACCATGCAGTGTATCAGTAATAGATATACGGATATTGTAGTTTCTAGCAGGTGAAATACAGCACAGCTGCTGGACAGGCTGAGTGACAGGCCAGAATACTACTTCACATCAACAAAAACTTACATGGTACAGCAGCATAACCTAAACAAAAGTATTTTGATACAACATAACCACAACCATACATCCCTTCAAATCTAAAATTTGCAGATTTCCACTTCTGCAAGGACTGAATTTATTACAATGAAAGGACTGGTTAAACACAGCAAGTTAGGTGTTTTCCCTCTCCTCCTTCCMAGGGAATGCAATTTCTACTCAACTGCATTCCCAAGATGGAAGGAACTGAAGCACATTGCAGCTGGGCTGATATGCAGGAAGATGTGACAGTTTTCTGGTTCTCTTCAGCATTTTTACATAGTTCCTTCCAAGGGCTATTCTCTTGAATATCCTTAAAGATCCAAAGTACCATCTGGGAGGAGCAGCATGGGTAAGAAGCAGAAGGCCTTACAACARTTGAATCTATTAGCTGACCAAGCCTCATTTCCTACTTGGAAACAGTGAAATAGCAGTTGTCACCAAAATAACCTATTCAGTAATAAGAACCTCAAAAATTCTGAAATAGCTTGGGAAAACAGCTCAGAAATTCCTTCGTTGGAGCCACAAGCTGGTTTTGCCCTACATCAGTTCYATTTAGAACAAGCAATAAACACTCTGTCTATTAAACAACATAAAGAAAATTCCTACGGTGAAAACTGTCCTGGTCCTCAAATGGATTTAACTGCCAGAGGGAATCAAAGGCCACATCCACAATTCTACCAATAAAGCTCACCTTATTTCTTCAGCACAGTCAGCTCAGTTTGGGGAAAAGCTTGCATAATCTGCTAGCATTTCCTTTAAGGCTCTTGTTCATCTTGAGATGCATAATAGGGGTATTCAGGCTTGCAGGACAGAACAAGGTTACCCACGAAAGGGCAAGGAACTTCTGAGCTTGGCAGCTTGATTTTGCCAATAGGACAAAAAGCTTGTTCGAGGGCTATTTTTTTCAGTTTGACAAATAATAGAAGATATTTTCTGAACCAAATGTCAAAGACAAAACTTCACAGTCAGCAGGTCTAACATAAAGCTAGCGAGCAGCATCAATGGGGTAGGCCTAAGCTACAAATTAAGCCAATAAGAAACGGTACTGTTCAGATTTATTTAATATCAACTTCAAGGCTGTTACCAGTTTGTGAAATATACCTTAAAAAAAAAAAATCTGCTCACAAGAGTCTGTCCAAATCCATCTTCTGAAAGAAAGAAAATAAAAAATAAAGAAAATAATAATTCACACTGCTTTTTCCAACTAAATCTCCTTGCAACTCTTACTAGTCCAGATCATACCTACTCCTCACTAACATGCTGCACTCTGACGGTAAACCATTTACCATCTCCTACCCTGTAAGCACTATGTTTCATGCTTTCTTATAAATTTTATTGGAGAGGACCAAAGAAGATGCAACAAGCCCTTCACAGCTTCCTTCCCACAGTCCTGAACAAGCTTCCTTCACAGCACAAGCTTCATAAGCAACAGATAATTAACAGAAATCAGCATTCAGTGGTATTTTCCTTGAAACCAATTAGAACATTATTCTCTGTTGTTTCTGTTAAATAAGCAAGATAATCTAATTCAGTCATAACTCCTTATGATCATAAGGAAGTTTTAGCTTCCCTGATAGCTTTTGCATAGGAAACTTGTTACCCAGGGAGGTTCACGTTTTGTTGCGATCAAGATTAAAACAAGCAGTTCCCTGATGAACAGCAAACACATTTAGCACAAGAAATAAACAGATAAATAGAAGCCTTCCACACCAAGTATCCCCAGAGCTATAGCTGTGAGCAGAGCTCAGTAATCTATTATACCTGGGTTTCATTAAAACATTCAATACAGAATTTGTAAATTCAAGAGAAAAAGAGATTGGAAAAAAGAACTTTAGCATTAGCCAAAAAAAAAGGCCAGAAGCTAACCCTCAGCTACACACAGGTTAACTGACATATTAGCCTTAAAACAGATTGGTTTCAGTCTGTGGATAACTTTGGTCCCAACCTAAGTGCAATGATTATGTTCAGTAACAGAAGTCAGAGTGTCACTCCACAAGACGAAGCGGCCTCAAGTTGTGCCAGGCAGGGAAGGTTCAGGTTAGATATTAGGAAAAAGTTCTACACAGAAAGAGCAGCCCAGCACTGGAACAGGCTGCCATGGAAGCGGTGCAGTCAGGATCCTTGAGAGTGTTCGAGAAACRCGTACAYGAGCAACCTAGAAACGTGCCCGAACAGGCACGTTGAGGCACGTGTTGAGGGGCTTATGGCTGGACRYRRTGATCKCAAAGGGCTCTTCCAGCCATAGTTATTTTATGTCCAGCCAGCCTCATGCAATCACCCTCCATCACAATTCGGCAAATYGCTGCCTCACCAAACTGGGACCGTGTGAGGTGGTAGCTTAGTCACCCTGCACTGAGCACCCACAGGCCTAAGCCTGCTGGCATCGCTGGATTCACAGCACAACACACACAGTTAGGACAGGGGTGTCCCTTTTACCCTCTGGTGCTCAGGGAACCCCAAAAGCTCGCCACACAGCTCTAGAAATTTCATTTTAATAAAATTGTGTGAATTTTCTGCTTCCGTCCTCAAGTCTAAGCATGCAGCTCTGGCCAAGCACTGCTGAGGTGCATTAGAAAACTTTAGCAGGAAAAACACCAAGCCTGCCCATCCATATGGACCACAACCACCCATCTATCCCAGCCCCAGGCTGCTCTTTGCGCTCCCACACCTGCAAAGCAGGAAAACCCGCCACAAGACTCACCGCACCGGGATCGGAGGGCAAGGGCTGCAGGGAGCCGGTTACGAGGAAGCCTACCTGCGCTGGGTCCCTGCCGCAGCCATTCCCGGCTCTGAGGAGGGTCCCTTCCCRCACCTCAGGCCAGCGCGGGTGCCGGGGAACGCTGAGCCGCACGGTGCTCCGCTGCAGGATGGCGCCAGGGCCGGGTCCTTGTGTGGCTAATGCCCCTACACACACACAGCTGGGGAAGGGAAATTAAATTGCCAAGCASGAGGCAAAACCCCCCTGTGCTGACACCTTGGACAACGAGGACGGCCTGCAGCAACCCAGTTCAATGACCCAAATGCCCRGCCCCTCTTCTCCCCCACTCCAATAACTTGCCTCGTGAGCAGGGCTGCTGATTTGAGCAATTACAGGTGTGAAAGCAGGGGAAACTGGGGAARAAGGGAGCAAAATACTAGACAGGGATCTTTGCTGAACACAAATCCATTAAATGAACTGTATGTCCATTTGCTCTTGAATAAAATTTATCAAAAACCAAGGTCTTAAAGTATAAGCATCCCATAAAATAGAGCAAAAACTTTTTTGAGATTTTTGGAGTMATTTTTTTCTGCTGCCTCCTTATCTGATATTTAGGCTTCTGTAGGTGCCTATTATGTATAAACACCTAAGTTATTGTAACTTACTCAGGATCCAAGGCTCTGACGTTTAMCTCAGGTCTTTTTGCTTGAGCTAAATCCATGCTCCTTGGGCACAAAAACCCCCACAGTCAAGAGCGTTGCTGAAGAACTTCTGCGACGGGTGAGTCTGAATGCAACCACAAAGGTTCTTTGATATAAATAAGCTTTGTCTCAAAAGAAGTCAGAGGACACAGTTGTGTTATCCTCACAYCTTTCATAAATTCTCATATAACTCAGTTAACTTTATATTTTAAATAGCATAATATCTAACAGTTTAGATAACTTGTCTTCTGGAAAATCGGGTTTTAGAAAGTTAACAGCTAATAATAACTGTGTGAGTCCGCTGCTCCCGGGGGTCGCTCCGGTGCTAACATCCCGTGGTGGTGAAAGGCACCAGGATGCACGGATCCGAGCGGGTGCTCGGAGCGGGGACCAGCGCACAGTCCTGCCCTGTGCACGTGGCTGGACGCCTCTGCAAGGGGAACTTGGGGCTCGCTCTCTCCCTTCACACGCTGGCTCTGGGTGCCCGTGGCCTGCAAGGAGCCTGGGTTAAAGCACGTGCGTAAAGCTCAGGTCAAAACACCCCCTTTTCAGCCCCTACCCCGTGTCCCGTCCCTTGCTGTTGTGAAAGAGCTTCATCATGTGATTCATTTTGATTTTTTTCTTTACTAAAGGCAACACATCCCCTCTTCTGCTTTTAAAAGACTCAGGAACACATGACAGACACTCTCTGTGGACAGAAGAAAAGAGGAAAGTAGCCTTTAGCATCACTTGCCACCTAAATAAACTTAACATGGGTTTAACATCAGCTAGCAGGTTTGTACCCACGCTTGCAGTGCTTGATTTTCTGCCGGGAAGCAGCTGGAGGTCTGCTGACGTAGCAGGTGCCTCTTTGCAGTACCTATGCGGTCTTCTCATCACCTGTTTACAATATCAAAATCATCAGCAGGGCTCTCTGTTCCTTAACACCTGCCAGGAGATTCAGTGGAAAAATCACAACCTCTTCCAAGAAAATGTAAATGTCGCCAAGGYGGCGGGACCTGCAGGGCTGCTCCTTCCCACTGGTTCAACCCACGAGGAGGATCTTGGCACAGGCCTTCTGCAGCGAAGTCATTTTTACCTGCTATGTACCCTCAYAGTGGCAACACCAAATGACACTCAGAACGAGAGGCGAATACTTTCAAGGTCATGGGAGAGGCTTTGTTTGTGGCCAATTAATGTTTATCTGCCAGTTTTGGAGTTGAGGATTAACAAATAAAGGGGAAGATTGTGCATGCAATAAATTAATCCCTTTCACTGTAATCCTGGCTATTAAGGAAAAGAATTTGAGTATGCATACATTATTACMATAAAAAATTTGTATTAATCATCTGACATCTGCTGCTGTTATCTCTAAATCATTATTTCCAGCTTGTTGGTAATGTTGTTTGATTGGGTAAGCAATACCCACTCACACTGTTAAATGAATGTGCTTCACAATATAATAAGCATATATATTTGCATAATGAGGTGCATGAAAAAGAAAAATCCACAACTCATTTTATCCCAGCAAGGCATATATAAGAATTTACAATTGTATAATTTATTCTCCCTGCATTAGAGTTAGATGAGAGGGAATCTGGCACGGCATTTTTGATTTTGTAGAGCTGTGCAAAATTAGATAGCTGGTAATGGGATCAGACATACATTGCAATGCTTTTTACAAAAATCTGGAAAACACAATCCACTTCATTTAGAGCAAAAACAGAAGATAAAATAACACTTCAAACCCCAAAGTTTTCCATTACTCCTTTTAATGTTAATTCTGTCCTTAGAGGTATGTAAACTTTGGTCACTTAGTGCAAGATATCCTCCGTCATGTTGCTGCCATGTGATTTTGTCATACCTTGTCACTGTTACTCATACTAGTGAGTTGAGATATGGCTGAAAACATGCTCCAAATTACAGTTACCAAATAACTTTGGAATTCATTCAAATAGGAAAAATGAATTTTATAAAATTCAGATCCAGCTAGCGATTAGAATTTAAAAAGCTTTTGCTTGGCTTCTCCATTCCTGAAGATAGTGACACATTAAGGGGGTGTTACCGGCTCAAATTGATGACAAGGTATAATGAGTTGACATCAGAGAAATGCTGAATGAAGAGGCTAATAGGAGGGTTGAGGAATTGCATGTAATTRAAAAGATGATACAACTCAGAAAAGACTCCATCAGAATTCCTGTTATCASTATTTCATATGCACATTGCAGAATGACTAGGGACTATTTTTACAATGAACTAAGTGAATATAGGGCATGCTGATGTTCAGTATTCTGGAGGTGTATCTCAATACTTGGGACCATTCACAGACGTAAAAAATATTAAAAAAAAAAAWAAACTTTCCCTTAATATACAGGGATATAACAATATAGCATAAAATGTAACAGCAACACAAGAGGGCTTAGGTGGGAAATGATTTATTGGCAACAACTCTTTTACAAGATGGAGCCTAATGTCCCATCTGTGAGCACACTAAGAGTTGCAGGAACACTGGGCAGGTATATAAGAATAGGAAAAGCTTAAAGCAAACAATAACAAGCTCTCATAAACGTAATTCTGAATCTGTTGTCTGAGATTTTCTAAGGCAGAAAGGGTTTAAGYAGCTAAACACTTTATAAAAAGAAAAAAATGCAAGATTTTGTCTCTAAGCAATGGAGCAATCAGAGAATCATTTCAACGTGGAGCTATCTATACCGGGCAGAGCCGTGGTTCAGAAAGTTGCCTGGGATGCGGCAGAGCCGCTGTGAAGATCCCTGTGGTGAGCCTAGCAATTATAGTGTCACATAAAAGTAACCATTCTCTAACTGTCTTTGACACAAAGATWTCTGAGGTAGAAGAAAAAGTATTTTGGTTTTTTTTCGTATATCCTTAATATTGGATTTCTCTTAAAAAGRCAGAGCAAAGCTGAGATTTAGCTCAGTTAATCTGAGTTTTCCAGATGTCTGGAATAAAATGAAAGGCTTCTTCACAGAAATATGTTACATTTTGTGTATTAAAGCCATGTTGCATTTCTCAACTAGCATTTTCTATATTTATCTGAATTAAAAGTTAGAGCTACTAATCGAAGACTACAATTTCCTGCAGTAACAAGCAGTGCGACTTGTGACAAGCAAAGCCTTTTCATCTGGTATTAGGAACCTTTTAAGGAATTGATGTTTTGTTTATTTTTAAATAAAACAGGTTGAAATCCTTAATTGGGGTTATTCTTAATAACTAGGAACAAGCATCTTGTCACTAATCAGTGCTCAGCAGCTTGCCTTTGTGCACGCTATACACTGAATTCCTCCTATTACCATAATAGCACATATGTTCTACAGTACCACTGGCTAGCACTTAAACACAAATCACTCCTTGCTCTTTTCCAGACTTGGATTTTAAATGCTTTTAAAACGAAGGTTTATTAATTAAAAAGCAACAAAAATTTACTCCTACAACTGCAAATCATTCTATATTCTGACTATTCTGTAATATTTAACAATGGATAGAAGTAAAATAGGAGCCTGGCTGTGCCTGTGGCAGCACCGAGGTGCTCTGGGCAGGTAGAAGAGTCTGTTACCCCAGAAACCTCTCAGCATTCTCTGGMCGTTGTCACTTGCTCACACCAGGTAGCTATTCTCATAATAAATGGAAGGAGTCAACTCATACATACTTAGTAACACATATAGATATATAAATCCCACTGCTTTGGGATTATAAAAGTAATTAATCTTTAAATGTATTCATATTTGTTCACTTTGCTATTAATCCAGGTTACTGATGAAAATTTAAATAAATTCCAAATTAGGTCAAAAGCAGAAAAGAAGATACAAACATCTCTGCAGAGCTGAGGTATTGGAACATGTGCATATTGCCAACTTGTCACAACACAGTGTAAACCTCTCCAAAGGGAGGCCAGAAAATGGTTCAGAGACAGCTTTACTTGGCACCTATGATGTGATTCACATGGTGTTTAATGCAAAGAGAATTAAAGGCCCAGATCCTCAGAAAGTGACTGGGTTCTTATTATTTTAAATTGGAATCAATAAGAGAGTCCATACCTAATTGATGCAGCCAAGTTCAGTGCAGAACATTTATAGGAAAGGCTGTCTTCTCTCCTAAACCCAGGGCTGACATCTGGAGAGCAGGGCCACCCTTTCTTTTCACGCTCCATACAAGTCTGACAACACAGGACCTTCTGTYCAGATGCACCCCCTATACCTGCTGAATCAAAAGGTATATTTTATTTATGCCAGTGGTAAATACAAGCATCGATTTTTCACACTGAACTTTATGCAAGTGAAACTTAGCTACAGACCTACACATATAATTACATTTCCTTTCAGAGAAGGGAGGACTGACCTAAATGGCACGGAGGTCCTCATCATGGAGCTGCACCTATATATTTTGCAGAGCCACTTTTCTTCTCAAAGAATCTGAAATTGAATTTGGTTTTGTGCTGATGAATATAATGGTCAGCAAAAGTTTATGCAGAAATTTAATTCCTACCCTGACAATACAGGATTTTTCATTCTCCACAAGAGATTTTAGGTTATAAATTCCAAATTAACATGAAAAACAACTTGAAATTTTAACCTGAAAAAAATATCAAGTCATTAAAAGAACAATAATTTTTAATTAAGCACTGCTCTCTACAGCTGCATGTACTATAGCCACAGTTTAGCTTGTTAATTATGTTGTGCAAGAACTACTACACTGTATTCTTAGTGAATGATTTATTAACTTCAGCAAATACAGTTTTGTCTGTAGTACTGAGATACCAAAGACAAAAGGCATAATTACAGTGCCCAAAGCACTTTAACTTCATTTACGCTCTGTACAAGCACAATCACATTGCCCTAAATCACAGCTTTGTTAGTTATTTCTTWGCAATCTCTTTGCCGTAGGATTTCCAACATGATCCTTTGCTTGCAGGGTAGAACCCTGATGTAACAGCTCATGTCTGAAACAGGGCTATACCACAGATTCATCAGCTTGCTATTACAGAATAATTCATTGCCTTGTCTGGCTCCAACACCAGTTCTCATTACAATATGTTTTCTTTTACTGTGTTTTTAGGGTTCTAGTATAAATCCTCTTTAGATCATTGTTTAGTTCTGAATGCTATTAAACTGGCAATGCTCTACGATATGCAGATGCCACTTTTCACTATTTTCAGCTCTGAAACATCTTGACATGCCTGAAGCAAATACACAATAGTTCCTTCTGGGTAACATGCATTTATCCCAAGCTTTCCCTGCATAGTTTTATTATCTTCACTCAGATTTAAGCTCTTACAAGGTAAAGGATCTGATCCAAACCAAAACAGTGACATTTGTATCCCACAGTACAGTATGGAGTCATCAGGTGGAGCAGACAGACTTACCTCCATGGTAGGCAGGGGAAAATTGAGGAAAACAAAGTGTTGCAGCTGAAAATCCTGAGCTTATCATGAATGGCCTCTTTGGCCTCTTCCTTTGGAATACAGAGATTTTTCCTCAGACACGATTTCATGGGGTCTTGAAGCAGTTTCATATAATTAAATACTGATTCATGCTGAAGTATTATCTGGGTTTTCTGGGGGAAAGGGAGTAGAGGAAGAAATACATATGCATTTTTCTAAGAATATTTTTAAATACTAGGCTGATGTTAACGGTCTGTGGATAAGCAGAATGAGCATTCAACAACTAATGCTGGCTTACACACACAGTGCCTGCGTGAAGACACTCCGTTTCCCATCACCTCCACCAGCCCGCCTTGCTTGTCATCAACAGTCACCCCTTGGGAAGGCTTTAATCTGGCACCGCTCAGGCCTGGATTGAGCGGGGAAATTTTCCACAATGTCTAACATGCTCTAGGGAAGTTAATTGGACATAAGGAGCATATTTGTTTCCAGAGAATGTAATTGGTAACTTGGTTGTGTGGATCATTCCGGATGTAACAAACATCGGAAGAAGTGCTGAAAACTGATAGTAYTAAGGAAGTAGGTGTGGAGCATAGAGAGGAAAAGACAGCAAGTTTGTTGTGCTTAAAAGAAGGCCATTTCTATAGGGCATACTGATTTTGCCAATGAAGCTGTATTCACAATTAAAATATAATAGTCTAGGGAAGTGTAAATTTTATTCAGATCAGCCAGAATGAAAACATATCCACTCGTGTTTATCTATTAGGTTTTGMAAATATATCACAACATATCATTAACCTTCTATATTGGCTTCTATTTTGTTTTTTTCCAAATCAAAGTTGTTCAGAATTTCTTGTTCAGGGCTATGAAAAAAGTGTCTTCTGATATAGGCTTCCAGGTACAAAAACAARACAAMACAAACAAACAAAAACCTCAACTGTAATGCAGCCTTATTTTTTCCTCTTGGAATAATTTTAAAAAAAAAGTAATTAATTCTGTTACCGTGGCATTTACCTTTCCACGTCCTATTTTAACACTGTAATTACTGGTGATTTTACAGAAAGATTTTCATTTTATATCTAATATCTCTAAGTATGTTTAGGTGCTCCAGCCATACAACCTACTGCATAATAATTGACCAAAGGCGAAATGAACCACAAATACTGCAGAATCATGTCTCAATATAAGCTGACAATCTGGTTCATAAGCKTCTTATTAATAAGGGACCCAATGTTGTATACTGCTCTTGAAATTCACAGCTGTACTTTCATTGTATTTTGCTTGCCATTATTTTCAAGAGTGAACTCCTGTCATATATAGCTATATTACAATATTTSTTGGGACTAGCAAACTGGTTTATTATCTTATTTATTATAGCTATTTTGAATTTGAGATCATAAGAATTRTACTGTAGCAGAACAAGTCACCTTRATCTAATCAATACTAATCAACTATCAGACCTTTGAGGACAAAATGCCTTGCAATATTGTCTGGTTGAAGGCTGAAGTCTTTCCCCCCACCCCYTCTTTTTTTTTTCTGGAAGGGGTTGTTTTAACAATAGGATAAAAAATCTGAAGAGCCAAGTCGTCTATATCTATATATGTATCTTAAAATCAGACATATAATGTACAAAATAAAATAACATATTACATTGGCAAATATGGCTTAGTAATTAATTTATAGTTTAATAGATGATATTTGAAGTTCATACTAACAAGAAACAGAACTTCTGCTACCATCAYGTTGCATTGTTCAAGCAAAGGTGTCCATATAATTGTATTTTTTCCTTCTCATTAAACTTCAGTTTGCTTTTTTCCCTTTTGTAATTGGCATTAAATTGGGACTGAGCAGAACTTGAAGGTGATGTCATTCAATATTATTCAGTGACAAGCAAAGTGCCTACACGAATACATCCCATTCTAGGAGATCTTGTAGCCAGCATTTACTGTTCAAATACTCTGTCCTTTCATCCACTCAAAAAATAAAAAATTCCCCAGAGCCCTTCCTAAATTTTCCACTATAAYGTTCTTTCACATAAGCTGTTGTAATGTCTAGACACCTCTGCAGAAAATGCCTGTTAATTGTGTAAACCGTGTTTAGAATGACAGACTCCTGGCTTCCTGACCAAGGATTATTAAGAACGTCTCCAGGAAAGCAAAACCAATAGAAAACAATATTTCCAAAATGACTCGKCTGAGTCCCTCCATTGCCTTCTTTCCTGCAAGGGAATGCGTAACCCTTTTCTCCCAAACACAGCTGACTAGCACTTCCTCTAACGGCAGAGGTCTGAGCTCAGGTCCTGCTCTTGGAGGCTGCTCAGGTGTGAGGGACRCTCAGATGGCCCTTGTGCAGCCTCTGCTCCTGACCCTCACAGCCGACCCCAGGCTTTATTTCCAAGGCACTGGAAGCAGTAAAAATGCCTGTAAGAATCACAGAGGCTTTTGCAGCTCTCAGTAAATCCCTGAGCACCTACAGAGGATGYTGCCAGCAGATCACAGTGCTGAATCAAGCGCATCTCGATGCTGTATGAATGATGAATCTTGTAGGATACCAAATGCTCAGAGAGCAGAATCCCTATCCCTCTCCCCCACCCAAATGCAGATCCAGAGAGGATTTTGCCCATATTCCCACTCACTTTAGTTTTTCAGCTGACATATTCTAAGCCGCTGCTGAAATAACATTTCTCATGCCCTTAGGACAGACATGCATGCATATGGTTCTRCTATCTTATTTCATATCACACATAAACGACATTGTCATTGTTTGTCCCGCATGAGCGCTATGATACATTGGTGCCTCCTGTCTCCTGATAAAGTATTTCCGTGGTTGACATACAGCTGTGACGAGAGAGAAGCAGCATGTTTAATAAGCACAAAAGAGGCAGGGCAGGTATTTCCTTTTTGCCCAGTTTCTGTACTGAGGCTCAAGATACTGCTCTTTGCTAATTTTAAGATGAGCATTTGAATCAGTCCTCATGCTACATTTTCACTATGTTATGCAACCCAGGTCTGCAAGAATTTTTGACATCAGCTCACATTATCTTATAGACAAGTACACAAGTGAAACAGGCTATGATTATAAGAAAATGCAAGAGCTAATTTAGGAATTCTCTTGCTACATAATAAAGGAAAGCTAAACCAGGAAGGTCAAAATGAGTGAGCTCTTAAAATGGATGTGTTGTTATGGCAGAAGAAAGTGGTCATAAGACAATAAACAGTCCTCAAACTTGTGACAGATTAATTGGTTTGCTGCTACAGTGGCCGTATTCCTGGACACAATTCTATAGTAAAAATGCAAAAGAGGCACAGCCAGGGCAATTGGCCTCAAAATGCAAACACAAAAAAAAAGTGATATTTGTGTTCCATTAGCAAGCCTGCAAGGAGTGTAACATATTAAAGAATACAGCAGACTAACTTACTTGTCAGTAGTCGATTATGTTTTCAATACCTTGTTATAGTTACCTTTTCTTGAGCAAAAAGGATATCTCAACTGTATTTAAACTCCAGGATTTTAATTTTAAACAAAATTCACTTCTGAAACATCCAAACCGAACAAACCAGCTATCCCCTCTCAGACAGACAGTAACTTTTAATTCATAAACATGAATCTGTGTTGACTGATCAATATGCTTCAACTGCCGCATCACTTCTCTTACATAGCGCCTTCATTCTGCCACTAAAAGAGCAGTCTAAGCTCATTATTCTACACACATCCACTATTTAGATGTAAGGATCATTGTACTATCTACAGATTAAYCTTTTTTAACATTTTGTTTTAGYTCTGAGGGAAAAAKAAAAAGAAAAGGTCTATGGCAATTTGTAGATAAACTCAATTAGATGTTGGTCAAAATCTGATTCTGTAATGTAAATGCTCTCACAATATTTTCACCAGTCTTGATACATTACTCTAACTCATTCCAGATTCCCTAAAGGAAATTGTTGCTAAATTTCACAAATTCTAATGCAATAATTGGTAAATATGATATTAGAAAGAGAAAATACAATTTATACCAAAAAGATACCAGCATCAGAAATATTCAAACACTCTCCAAAACTGGTTTTTGCACAAAACATTAAGTGTTTTTCTGGAAMAACATTTTTAGATTGGTTTATATATTATTATCGCATCTCTACAGTATGTCTCTCATCTCCACAGTCCAGTTATTTCTAGTTATTTCTTCTCTTTGGTGAAACTGAGAATATTTGGACAAATAGTAATTAATCAGAGCATAATAAGATCTTGTTGGGAGTTTATCTTGCAGGGTTTGCATTTGAACAACAAGCATTTAGAAATCACCAGACTAGCTGAAGAATCATGAAGAATAAATATATGTTGTATATTTAATTCTGATTTTTTGAAGATATCCCCACCCGCACTGCCTTTGTCACTGCAGCGATGTGCCTGTGCCTGGCATTTCTCCACATTTCCTGGTAAAAGGTGATGAGTCTCCTGCTGACCGCTGCCCACGTGGAGTTCCCAGCTTCTCGCCTAACTCCAGATCAAAACGAGGAGGGAAGGGACCTCTCTGTTCTTCTGTACRCTCCATTTCCCTACAGCAGTTCTCCCTGCCTTTCCACATCAACAGAATTGGGACTATTTTCCTCCTCCACACTCCCTCTCCAAAACGTGTGATTTCAAACTTAAAGAGGAAAATGAGTTACGTGTCCAGGAAAGGAGCAGGGAGGCTCCTCCTGCCATGCCATGAGGCAGACACTGAGCCTCMTATCCCTCCCTCATGCTCCTTTTATTGCTGTGGTTTTCAGCTCCCATATAGATACGAAAAGAGCAAGTTTATATTCATTCTCATATAATTATGCATYAGTTTTCAATCAAAACCAAGCAAACTGCAGTTGATGCTTCACATGGCTGTCACTGAAGGATACTTTGGATTGTTTCGTTTTGTTTAGTGGAATAATCATTTTCTACAAACTTGTAAGGGAGAGAGTGTTAAGGAGACAGGGAAGAATGGATGAGGGAGCTGGGAGAATAGGAAGACAGAGTTAATTACATAGAGTTTGACAGCMGAGAAGAAAAATTTGTACTTTTCTAAAAGGAAAGAATTAACAGAAGATCGACAGCAAGGGAAATTGTTAATTTCTTTGAGCTGTTTAAAGAGTTTGTCAACCTCTTAATAGAGCTCAATGTGTTAGAAGGAAATAGGAAACAAGTGCAGCAGCATGTAAATATCAAGACTGGCATGTTTCTGCTTCTGTGGGKTTTTTTTTGTGTAAGCTTTGGGTGTTTGGAAAGCACTCTGTGTTCTCAGCTCTTGTGTTAAGGTGTAATAAACTGAAAAAATCCATGGCTGGTTTAGCTGCCATCACTACTTTACCATCTCTGTACATCGCCCTTCCTTTTGCTCCATAGCAAAGGCACAGTTTCTATATCTATGGCAATGTATACGACAATTTCTAGCTCTAAAACTATGCAGTAATAACTGCAGCTTTAAAACTCCATGGCACTGACCTGCTTATGAATCTACCAYACCCGACATATAATGGTAAGGGATGTGAAATAGGCAGCCTGGCTGCTTTCAGTGATGAGCACCTGGCTTTTCATTTCCCTCAGTGAATGCTGACGGCCTTCAGCACGCTTCCAAAACAACACACATGGAAACAGGCATTTGATCATAAAACATACCTTTACAAGRAATGATGATGATGATTTCCAAAATTCTGGTGATTTAAGATTACCTAAAATGCCATTTTTTTTCCCTTTTGTGTACAGCTCAAAGCCTGAGAAATGCACATACTTTGTTTGTTTTAAAATCCCAGAGATTAAGGCAGAAACKTTTTTCCTCTTCCAGTTGTGGTCTCTGTTATTCAATTGCTCACTGAGCAGCTGCTTACATTCTGGTAGAAATAAGTCATAAGATTTATTTTTCATATATTAGAATTACATGGCATGATGTGCCAAATGTCTTCTTCATAGTTGAGTAATATTTTTTTTTGAAGGGAGGAGGAAAACGTTCCTTTCTTTCTGAAAGGTTTTGAATATTTCCCAGAAACAGCCCTGAAATGTACCCACAGCAACATTATCATGTATGATTCTCTTCATAACAGGCTAAATTTAGGGGAAAAGATACTGATACAGAGTTCCTCAAGGTCAGAAAAAAMCCCTCTGACATTCACTAAAAATGAAGTATATAAGCTGTGTGGAGTGATTAATTTTTAAGTRTTACTTCAGAAACCCATTAAAAAGGCTTCTGAAACTTGACAGTTTTCCTCACGTAGAGAGATATTAAAAAAAAAAAAAAGGCTAAAGTGCAAGGTGAGTTAGGCAAGGAAAGGCTCTGTGAGTCCATTAGAAGTGGAAGACAAGAAATTCTGGATCTCCAACAGAAAAGAAGGRAAAATAACACTGTGATAGCAGAAAGTGAGCCAGGCCCCGGCATAACCTGCTTCTGCTTTACACACACAGTTACCTGGGACCAAATATTTGCATTAATTGCATTAATTTCAGCAGTGCAATGTTTCAAGGCTTATCAAGGGAAGTAAATGTCAAGGAACCCTTAGGCAGCTTAGAAAGCATGCAGCTCCTAAGGGTGCCATCCCACCTGGAGAAACTGTGAGCCACCAGAAAGGATCTTTAACGTGCTGTGGCATGGAKGAAACCCCACAAAACCGAGCAAGAGCATAGCTAGTAAGATGACTAGGGGAAAACATACACAATCACTCTAACTTTGATACACATAAAAATAAGAATAATTAAAAATACTTACCACATGACAGTGCCAAATAACGTSAAATTCCAAATCATTACAGCAGAGGGTAATTGAGTAATGTCTGCAGTTTGGAGTGTCAGGCAACCAATTGTATATCATCACTATTTATAAGCAGTGTTTATCCTTTTTTGTCCGCACAGTTCGCATATATGTATGCTTTACTGTAATATCACTGTGCAATGTTAAGTATACCACTGGTAGGAGTAAATGTTTAATAAGCTGTAAACTTTAGAAAGTAAACAATATATGGACAAACAAACCTCTGTGTGTACAGTTTTCACCTTAATACTAGTTGACTTAAWACAAGAATAAATCATGCCGAAAGAAACAACGTTCTGTTATTATGGCAATTTCTTGGAGTAGAGAATTTTTCAGTAGTATTTTGCAGCGAACACTGATCTTTCAGCAGCTTGACTCCAGTAAACTTACTGGAAAAATAAGTAATGTAAACAAAAATCTTGGAAGCAATTGTTCCAGCGGGAAACTAAATCCATTACTTTTGTATTTTTATCTTTGAAAGTTCAGGTGTTCCAAACCCGGCTGCAGCCCTGTGCCCCSTGCTCTAYGTGTCCCTGCCTGAGCAGGAGGGTTGGACTAGATCATCTCTAGAGGTCCCTTCCAACCTCAACTGTTCTGCGTGTGTGTGTATAAAAGGTACTTAGGCATTCTTAAATCCGGTTTCTAGCCCCAAAATAAATATGGCCAGATATCCCAGGACAAGACATAAATGAAGAAAAAGCACAGAAATGAAARCTTGGACAAAAAAATCAGACAAAAAGAAAAAGTAAACAGAGGAAGACAATTTGAAATTAAATTTCACTGGAAAAATTAACTAGAAACACTAAGGTACAAGCAAAAAAAGTCACACAGATTAAGACATCATGCATTTTTCTTCAGCACCAGCCTTTAGCAAAAAAACAAAAAGGAAAAATAAAATGTATACTTCAAGTATTAGGGAGAGATAGAGGACAAAAAATGGTTGCAAATTTTCATCAAATATTGTCATTTAAAAATATGATATAATGAAATTGCTCCTATGAAAGACTGATATAGAAAAGTCTCTGAACTAATAAAACATGAATTTGAAAAATGTTCTTTAATTTGAAGTTTAAAGGAAAAATAACAAATTGAAATGCTTTTAACTTACTGTAAAATGGAATATGCTACTTTAAGGAAAGCAACAAGAATGACACAAAAACGTTTACTTCAAATCAGGATAGGAAAGTTTTTAAATATTTTGCAGGACATGAAAACAATTTCACTCACAGTTTCCTGAGGGAACCTAAAATAAAACTGGAGATTCAATTTATAAAGTAAAAAAAGAATCCATTGTGATATTACCTTTGGCTATGACAGATATAAATGAAAATCAGTCTGGATTCAGCACAACAGCATTCMAGCATTCTTCTACATTTTATGACTGACATGTCAAGTGCTTCATTACTTTTCTCCTGCCATTCTATGCCTTATGTTGCCAAGGGTCAGTAACAGTTAAATGTCAAGGTATAAAATAGAAAGTATGGAATATGAAATACTATGGTAAATTAAAAAYCTGTCAGGCTGCAAAACTCATAGAAAGCGATGCAGGCTCTGGGAGGTGGAAGAGTCTATGGAGCTATGGATAAGGCTAATATTCTGTCTAAAGAAAACAGTAGGACATGAGAAGATATCTGGCTTTAACATCGGTTTAGGCTGTATTTGTATTGAAGCATTCAGAAAGCGGTGCAAGATTTGACTATAGTTATTCTGAAGAATAATATCACAGCAGATATTTGTATAAGCAGAGGATGGGAGAGAGAGMTATCACAGTGGTATTTTGAGAAACTTCAAAAAAGTCATCACCACCAGGAACCTAAAAAGGATTGTACAAGAAGGTAAACCACCTTTTCCTTGGTTTAAAAAGCATCATTTTAATTTCAGTCTACTTTGAAATTATGTTAAATTAATATATAATGAGCCAGGACATTACATGATGAAAGCAAAGTCAAGTCTTCCTAATTCAATCTACCAGCAAGCAAAGGTCACTAGAGATATTGACAGTTACTTTAGCATTGCGAATTCAAGAATGTTCTTTTAACTCTCTTTTATATATCTCATTCTATGCCTTCTACACGGGGTACAGGAGACGGCCAGTCTTTTTCAGCCTCTTGAACCTGGCATTTCAGCTAAACAGCAAATAGAGCTGTACCACACACCGACAGTTTGTTAGTCAGCTACTTATTKTTTGAGGAAGCAGATTATCTTTGARAAGATCCTCATGTATAAGGAAACGCTACACAAGGTTCAAACATCAACCAAATGTAATGTAGAAACTGYGGATATCCCACAACACCGAAGGCASATTCAGAAGCACTGTAATTACATACCAGCTCCAAAAAGCATGGAGGAGAGACATGAATGGCAACAGCAATAGATGAAAGAAAATTAAATCAAAGGAAATAGCGCTTCCAGCTTATCAGCTTTCCTGCTTTCTTTGAATTACTTTAAATTCTGATAAAAATTCTATTTTAATCTTAGTTACTTTGGCATAATCCTGGAGTCACCTCTCTGAACTCTAACTTAGCTCTTGCCATCCAGACTCAGTATTTCATTCAAACTTCTCACGGCAGACTCTATTGCTGCAGCACATACTTGAGCACCTAGTTGAATATACTGTTACATATAAATTATCTTTTTGTCTCTCACCTGGCAATTTTGCTTGGTTTTCTAATTCATTCTTGTCTGCCTTCATTCTGTGGTATCTACTAGCCAGGACACAAGTAACATTTTCTGTCCGAGTAGACGTTAGCTGTAAAAAGAACAACAATAGAAAAGTTCTTTGCCATTATACAAATTCATTATGCACTGGTAGCACGTTTSATGTTACAAAAGAGATAATATGACTTATGAAAAATGGTAATGAATTTCAGCATGGAAATATTTTACAGAACCTAGTTTTACTGTGCTAATTAGAGACAAAAATGTTAGCAAAAGAGGAAATATAGTTAAGAGAATCACCATTTCAGTTTCTGAATAATGATGCATAGAACAAAATAAGAAATGTTCTTTTGAGGACCCAATTTGAACAAATAATACAAAGAAAAAGGAGACCAAAACCACAACCAGCTATTCAGTTGCTAGTGTTTTCAGTGGAGCGACTTGAAAACTCTTCATTAATATACAGGGTTGGTGAAGATGAAAAGCGGAGCTTAAAAGCCACAACTCCTCTGCRGATATGAGTTACACAAGGTCTCTACTCCAGCAGCAGCATCTCCCCAGCAGGGAGGACACTGTCACCTCGGGGATCCATTCTTGCCAGGGGAAACATTTCCATGGTTCCTTTTGGGGGAGCGTGTGGGAGTTTCAGTTACACCTATTAGAGATTGACACCAGTTGCCAATTTAAATCTGCCTCACAGGCTTGATTTTGACTGGTTTCTAAGTGCAATTTATGGGAACTAAGTTCCTAAGCACTAGCAGCTGGCTGCCTGCTAACTCCTGTGTAGGGAACTCAAGGACAGACACACAGGGAGATTAGACAGGGCCAGCAGCCTCCACAGCCAAGGGTGCTCTGAGGTCTAGTTTCCTTTCAAGTATTTACATAAGAGGACATGTCAACAGGCTGTTCCATTTGTTGTGTCAGAGATATGACGATATTTGCAGCATGAGCCTGTTCTACAGGTGCAAAAGCTGCCATTCCCCATGAGCTGCTGCTATGACCATCTGCATCCTTGCTACTCAGTTCACAGGGTTTGCTGGGGAATTTAGGGAACGTGCTCTTCCGACGTTTTCCTAACTTCCTCTGTTTGTTTGCCAGGAACTAGGTCTTTCATAATGCAGAAGGACAAGCGACACCAGTCCTAGGAAAACATGTGACGGCCGTCCCAGASAGGGGCCCGCCCGCGCGTGCGGAGAGCTGCCTTTAGGGAGGCAGCGCGGCAGGAGCCGGCTGCGACGGCACCGAGGTGTCTAGCAGCGATGCTCACAAGAGGCAGCACAGTTAAGACCACGGGGTTTTCTTTCTTTCTCAAAAATAAAAAAAAAAAAAGAAGAAAGAAAGGATATGGAGTTCTTTCTTAAGACTTCATGGTAAAAATAAGCACCTCTTCAAGTTTTTYATTACCATAAAGAAGCCTAGAAACTTCACTTTTTTTATTAGAAGACAAAATTTGCAGATTAACCAAATTCCCAAATCTATGAAACAAAGGAAAAAAGCACCTGCTTTGTATTTTTTTCATTGGTTGGCATGAAAATACAGTCACCATTTACTGAAAGAGTCATTCAGATCAGTTCAGGAGGAGGTAAACTCAATGGGGTGAAGTTAGTTTATCTTTTTGAATGAAGGTTGAGATTCACATTTGAGTGATCTAACAAACGTGTATTTTATGAACACGATACATCTAGCACCAGTATTAGAATAATGAATAAAGAGCGTTCTTAAAAAGAAAAAGCTTTGGGAAAAACATTTCAATGTGTGCAGAACCTAGGTAAGAAGAAAGGGAATGACAGTGCTGTATTTGTCTTTTTCGGTCTTAAATAATCTAAACAAATAGCTATGTGAGAGAAATTTAAGGAAAAATGTCACTCTCATCCATACATGACTTGAATTCCATGAATGAGTATGCCTATTACAGCATGCACAAAGCAATAAGGCTTACATAAATGCCCTACATCATCCAAGTAGTCACTTTCTGATCTTCAAAATCCAACAGAATTATTTATAGCTTTGTATGAAATATTCATGGAAACGCATCCGCTGCCTGAAATTCCTGCTAAAGTGTAATTTAACTTGKTTTTTTTGCTTTTCTTGCTCTCATATTAATTTAGGTCAGGCAAGAGCCAATAATATAATTTGTTTAAAAGATACTGTGATGGGTATTATAACATCACTAGCCTTGCTGTAGGTGTTTTATAAAGAGGAGGATAGGCAGTGGACCCAATCCAAGCGAGCTGAAGTCAATACTCATGATCCATTTACGTCAGTCTGGATCAAGCTTTGTAAGTTATCTTTTTAATTGCACCAGTCAAATCAGTAATTTACTCCATATTCTGTMCCACTGTTATAGTACATCATATTGTGCAAGAGCAAGCATATGTTTCCTACATCCAGGAATAAAAAAAAATCCTGCCATCTTCCCATCACAATATCTGCCCCGTAGAGTGAAATTCCTTCCTGCTTGAAAATGCCTCAGAATAATTAATGGTAGTGGAACAGGAGCAACGTGACTGGAGTTTTGTAGTGAATGCAGCAAGTGTTTTAAAGGAAATATGCCGTATAATGCAGATGTTGTTGACAGGAGGCCAAATGATGTAATCTTGATGATGATATAGCTCTCATTAGTGCAAGCTTTATTCCCATTTCCAAGTATTCCCACTTCAGCATTGTTCTTTACATAATATTGCCCGTTTCTGTAACATCAGTTACCAAAACCACGGCCCAGAAACGCCCCTTGCCATCACACCTGCTATGCTGCCTCTGCCAGGCCACGGTCAGCGTGATGGATGGCTCCTGCTCCRACTCAATTAAGCTCAGTCCTGAACGTTTCCGTTCTAATTCCACCCTTCAAGCAACTAACGATCACTATTTCAGCAGAGATCTGCTGCCTGACATACCCCAAAGCAAGGGAAAAACATGAAGAGAAGGAGCAAAGTCACTTAGCCAGTGATGCTAATTCACACTCCTGCCCCTGGAGTCTCTGCTTACCTTTACAAAAACATGCAAGACAAGGAAAACCCTGCTACCTATTCATGCCTTTTGGTTTACACAGATCATAGCACTGTAAATAGGACCAATATTCTCACCTCATAAAACTGCTAAGCAACAGCGACTTCCAAAACCTATACTCAAGCATTTTAAAATGCTCCACGTAAGACAAAGTGCTACAGAATTTAATGGGGATTACATCAGCAGCAGTGTATACTTGCAAATTAAAAATAATAAAGTTTTAGTTTGCAATCATATATCAATCAAAAAAAACTAAGCCAATTATACTCTGAGTTTCCATATTATTCAGTTGTTCCTGCTTCTTAACAAAATGCACTGGTTGATAACATTGCAGACTAATTTTGGAAAAGAATGTATTTAGGTAATTAATTAGGCAGGGAGACATATATGACAGATTTATATTTTAAATTCAATGTCCCACAGTTTTTAAAATAYTGAAAACGCACCTCTAAACATTATCATATCAAATAATTTTTTAAAAAACCACCACAGCATATAAAAGCACAGTGCCTTCTGGACATACATTTCCTGCTCTTTCTCTCCTCGTGTCAAGTTATATTTTTGCATATTTTAAATATATTTATAATTAAAAACCACCATTTGCTGCACAGTGTATCCAAAAAGATTTYGCACATCAAACAGGACACAGATATAATGGATGAAGAACAGTACATATTTACTTCATTTTGTGAAAGTCATTTGAACATGATTAAATGGAATACAGAACAAACCAACTAACGTCAAGGAATGAAACAAGAGAAATCAAAAATTGCCTAGTTTTTGTGTCAGGTTGTCATTGCCATTTTAAATAATGCATCTCCAAAAGACTTCTTGCAGATAATTGAATGGATGAAATGCTTTTAGGAAGCAGGTGTTTTTCCCATCACTACCAAATAATTTAGAATAGCACATAATACTTTGACAGCATACATATATAGATATATGTCAGCATAAATTTTCCTGAAAGAGAAAGTCTCTGCAAAATGTCTAATGTCTAATGACATCAAAGGTTTCAAATCCTAAGGAGGCATAGCTGAGACCAAAAATGTTAGGCTAAGAATCAAATATATATCTATAAAAATATTTAATACAATGGGGAAAATAAATTGTAATTTCCTATTCTGCCTTAACAAAATAAACTCCATTGAAATACCTAGAAGATGAAATGGCTCCAGTAATAATGCTCTGGGCAAACATTTCCTTTTGATTGCCAGAAGCTGCAGATTCCAATCTTTTGAACAAGACAACACAAGACAGTCCACATAATTCCATTAAACCTTCAATCACTGTTTCGTAATGCTCTGCACTGAAGCCAGGTACGCACTCTGCATTTCTGATCCCAAATGCAAAACAAGGTCAACTGTAAACTAAATCCTTGCTCAAAGCTGCACAAGCATAAATAATTTTTGCAAAGATGGTTTAAAAGTTCATAGGGAAACCTTGGATCAGTTCCTGCTCACCTGGTGCAGAGATTTATTGCAAGCATATTTAAGGATTTCAATTCCAATGCTATCATAGATGGCATTTAAAGCCTCCAAGTTACCTGTAGTGGTTTTCAATTTACCAGAGCCAAAGATTGCACACTCATACACACACTGTTCACATTTTCTTTCTACAAGTAAAACAAAGCTCTACTAACATTAATGTTCAGGAAATGCTGATCATACGTGTGCACTCAACGCTTTGGTAAAGCATTTGGTTTCTGCTTTTGGTAAGTGCTTTGGTTTCTGTATCGGGAAGGAAACACTGTTGCCTGGAACCGAGACGGCTCCTCTGGATGTACTCTTGTCCTTCTTCACCCCTTTTTCAAAATCAGATTGTCACCTCCCATCTTATCAAATCATGATTAAAATTGGATTGTGCCCTATTCAGAGTAGGGACTTTGTCCTTCTACTTGAGGGGCTGTTTAAGGAAACGTGTCCCAGTATGACCTGCAATCACTGCCTCAATGCGGCCAGTAAGTGTTGTGATGCTGATTGAGAGTATGTTCCAGAAAGGAGAAAAAGAGGATGGGAGAAGGACATCGCTGCAGCACCTTTAGCACGGTAGCTGGAAGAGCACTAACTATTCTAGCATTCCTTCACAAGAACCTTACTGCACGTTTAAAGACAGAATAACTAAAATTGTATTCCCACTATTCTTCTGATGCTCTTATTTCTTTCTTATTCTTCCCATCCCTTTTCATTGTGTTTCAACTTTGAAATATGTACAGCTCTAACTCTCTGTAAACATAAATCTTGGGAATTTTTGCATCATTCTGTGATAGAACTTATACATATCCACTGTTTAGCTGTAAGAAACTTAACCGGTTACATTAGAGTGAGAACACAACTCAAATGTGAAAGCTGGCGAGTTAGAAAGGACAAATCAAAACTTTAAAGTGATTTTGATCTAGCTACCATGTGAAAACAAAGCGGAATGGTTGAGTTTCAACAAAAATACCAAACAAACAAAGTGCCAAATGTTTACAGWTGTTCACTAGAAGAAATGGCAGTGTAGGACAGAAGAGTTTAAAAACCCTATGTGTATGAAACACTTAAAATTTCTGTTATTGGATTAGACTCTTTTGGTCTGAGGATAGATTATATTGACATTACACAACTCTCAGTCTGTTCAAATAAAAACTGTCATTAAAATACATCCAGAAATTCAAAAATAATATCAYGAATGTCAGAAAAATATGCATGCAGATTTAATTAATCTATTTTATTCTCAGAGGATTCTTTTATTTTTTATTTTATTTCATTTTTATTTTATTTTTCTGTTATTTTATAGYGTCCATTTCATTTAAAAAATATCAAATTGTACTTATCTGACAAATCAAAGGGAAGGAATCATATCCTCCACTATCTTGAATGATAAACATTAAGACCGAGATTGCAAGCCCAGAGATACAGATAAAAGAAACAAGAAARTGCTTTTACATAACAGAGTAGCTTTTCATCTTGAGAACCTTTTGAGGTTCTCCTTCCTTTCCCCCGGTTCAATTTGTTTAGATAATTTGGAGTGGGAAGCATCTTTGTTAGTTTTCTCTCTTGCAATCATGGCATTAAAATACTTCCCTAGTAAAACAAAACAAACGGAATAAAAATTCAAACTCAGAGTGAAAAATCTGAAATCGAGGTTGCCGCAAGAGCAGCAGTTGTGTCCAGATCAGCACTGATAAAGCAAATGTTATTTTCCAGAAAGGAACAATTTACCTGGCTCAAGCATTTTTTAAAACACAGGCTGCATCTTCACAGCACGCTATCCTGCCCAACAGCCCCTGCAGCCCACCCTGCCAAAGTGCAGCATCTAAACAGAAAGGGGTAGTTTATAAAGCCAGAAGRGAGGAGGGCAGGCGTAAAGGAAAAGAAGTAAAAGACATGAACTGACCCTAGTACCAGGGCAGGTGCACTGACTTCCACAGGGAGCTGCACAGCCACCTGCAGAGCAGATAAAAGCCCCAAGCCTGGACCCCCTGCTAATGATTGATTTCCAGTTCTCTGGATTTAAACACACTAGTTAAGCTGGAGCTTGAACCAGTTGCAAAACTCAATTTTGTAACTACCTGTTGGCACCGGAAAGGGCAAATTAAAGCACAGCCCCTGGGCTGCCCGTGCAAGGCTGTGAGTGCCACTGACGTGTGCAGACTGTGACACCAGCCCTGCCTGGGCTGCTTGTGCCTTCCCTGTTCCTCAACACTCCACCCCAAAACAGGCAAATAGAAAAAGAAGACTTTAAAAGCACTAACATTGATGCTTTCCACACGGAAAACACCAACTGCACCTTTCTCTGTAGGTGTGATTTACTGCATGAAAACAAGCAACAACCCTCTCCTGCATGTGATGCTCCAACAGCACCTGAAAAACCCCAAGAGTTGGCAAGTTCTGCTCCTCTTGCTCAGAGGGCAGACACACAAGAAATACTGTGCTGAAAGCGAGCAAATGAATGGCCAAAGCATTGCTGGAAAGCATAGCAAAAGGTTTTCAGAAGTCCTTTCATTTGCAGYAAAAACAGGTATGCCTGAATATGCCACAAACCCAAAGCACCTCTTCTCTGCAGTGAACCCTCCCTGCAAGCCACAAAAGGATTTAGCCTCCCTGAGTCATTAGAGTTGGAAACAGCATACAAAACACTTCCGTGCTCCTTTGTAAAACGCTCTTCCCTTCCCAAACTTCTCTAATGACCGTAAGGAAAAGCGCTGATGAGGCTCCAAGGAAATAACAGCCATTTAGTTGATGCTGCAAGGAAGCAGGAAAATGCATTGTTTACAAACACAGTTGCTCATAYGATACCTGTGGGGAGAGAATCACTGCAGAACCTCAGCTTCGAACTCCTCTGCAGCCCATGCTGACCTCTGCTATTGGCCCTGCAAACGGCCGTGGCGTTTCGATTCCTCCTCTCAAGTAGGTGGCCGGGTTTGTTAAAGCATCACTTTGYAAAGGTTAATATCTCTGTCCAAACTCCTGCTGTCCCAGTGTGACTGAATGCCCTTTAGAAATGTACCGTCTATCCAAACTCAGTTACGAGGCAAGTTACTAAGCTGGAGTTAAGGGTCCTATTATGTCAGAGCAAAAATGGCACATATGGCAACTCATGTAAAAGCATCTAGCATCAGATGGGATGAAAAATTAAATGTAAGCACCAGGRCAACTCCCTTTACAGAGCAGCTACAGCATTGGCATATGGCCGCTCCGTGCACAAGGTAAGCACCACACTCCTTGAAACTCCCCCTTCTCAAATAGTGCTTCTAAAATGCCCCAGACACATCAGCTTAGCTTTTTCTGCTTCTTCATTTATAGAAGATCAAATGAATAGAGACAGGCTCCAACGAGTTTTGAGGGATAGCATTTGAAGACAACACTAAACCCYCCTTCTTCCTCAGCAGGACAAGCAGACTCCACGCAGTGCAGATCCTGCCTCCTCCAGGACACACAGGCCAGCACAGTCCAGAAGATTCAAGGAAAGGTGATGAGTCAGTTCCTCTGTCTTGATCAAATTCACCTGGAACTGCAACAGCAGCAAAATGCAGCTTTATCTCCAAGAGGGGAGAGAAATAGAGGGCACAGATTAGACACAAAGGAGAGAGCTGCACTTTCAAAAACTGAGATTCTCATTAAGCTGGAAGGAAAGAAAACTAGRGATAAATGTGCCATGATGTGAAACAGATAATGTAAAATGTAAAGAAAATGTACTATATGCACAGGACATTATAATTCTTTACAGCATGAAGTTTGCACTGCTTGAATAATATTTTTCCTAATGAATGCCTGAATGCCGCTTTATTCACACGGTACCAGCAGAAGGCTGCCTCGTGAGCATGCACTCTAAAATCCATGACTTCAAATTGCATAAAGCACAATGGGGATGGAAATGTGGATTTTAGGTATGTTTAACAGTGTCATACCTATATTTCCCATATTATGATACTTTTTAGGATAAAAGGAAAAGGTAGAGTCACTTGCTTGTGAAAGTTCTCCTTTCCTCAGAGAAGTACAGACTAATCCAAGGAACAGACCAGCCCTGGCTTAAGCAGTTTTTCTAATTCACYAAAATTCCTTGAAAACTCTGGAAAGCTGAAAACTCGCACCAAAACGGAGAGGCAGAGGGCTGAACATCCATCCCCACTCTGCCTCATACCAACCACTTGGTTCATTTATACCTTCTGCAAACAAGCCTGACCTACCACTGCCAACGATCCCGCTATACCTAGGCGAAATTAAAGAAAAAGAATGCATTTGTACCACTGCGGACACTGCCCCGTGTCCCAGCTCCTCAGGGGGTGGTGCGAAGGCGACTGCGTTTTCTGAGCGGAGCCYGTTAGCTAGAAAGGCACCGTCCACGAGCCCCGGAGAGCGGAGGCGGCCGCGCTCCAGCCATCCCCSTATAATCAAAGAAATGAGGTTTGARCACARGCAAGCCAGGTTTGCAGTGCAAGTATTTGTCAAAACAATAAAACTCACCAGAAGTACGATTCTTTTTAGATCATTGCTGCCTTGGCAAAAGCCCTATGGAGCTGCATTGTGTGCTGGAAAAACAAGAGAGATCTCCAGTGAAGCAGTTTATTGTGTTCAGGGGAAGTGCTCTGTGGATTTAAGCTATGYGTATTTAAGCACCTCTACAGCCAGAGCTGTGAAGAATGCTACAGTGACCAGGTCTCTGAAATCCCTGCAGACTTGGAGTGTGTTCTCCTGGATAAGAAAAATGTTCAGAGAGTCAAGCAGAGACAAGCATTGAAAATGAAATTCGGGTTGGAAGTCTTGAAGAAATAGATAAAGGATGTCAAAATAACACATATTTTRTCATCTGGTCACCTGAATAAAAGACAATTAAAATAAACAGATAAAATGTTTTTGTTTCCAACAGCTTTTAAGACTTGYTTTGAAGATGCTCCCAATTAAAAAAGAACAAACAAACAAACAAAAAAACCCCACAAACCCAAGTTCTTAACAGGCTGTAAAAGACTAGAATACTTAAAACTAAAGCAATCTGGGCAAGACAAATAGAAAGCATAAGGGAATGACACAGCAGCTCGTTAGGAACGGTTCACAGAACAATCTTATCAGTGAAAAAAAATCCCCCCTACATTTTAAGCAAGCATCCATTTAATAGGAAAATTAATTCACAATGTTGACTRAATTAAGCCTGGAGACTTTCAGCAAAGATGTAACAAACTTGTTTGCCTTTTGATTTCCAATTTATGCTACAGACACATCTGAACAGAACACAGCTTTGATTCACATTAAAAAAAAATACTCTTGTAATTACATCCCTACTATGAGCCGTGCCTGTCCAAAAGATAACAACGCATCAACTGGCATATTTTTTTAACTGACAACCCAATACGTAATTAATCTTTTTGGGCGCGGGATAGCTGTTTGGCTTATGCAGCTACGACTAACCCGGCACACAAGCAGAGGGTCACACGCTGTCCTCGTGTGGGGGTTCCCACATTTCGAGGCTACGACACGGTGCTGCTCAGGGCAAGGGTTCGCACAGCACCGGCTTCCGTGGCCGTCACTGCTCGTCCGAGGAGAGCAGCTCGTGCTCACGCTCCTATCCTCTCTCGGCTGCCTCTAATTCCTGCCTAAGTATATTTAATCTTTCATTGTGCTTAAGCTATTCCATTTTGTTCATCCTTTTTGCTGTTCTCTGAACCTTTCTGAGGGATTTCTCAGAATCCCTTCTGAGGGGAAGGGATTAGAAGCCCAGGCAGCTTTCAAAGGCAGGGGCACACTGAGCTCACCACGGGGGGCTCTTGCTTCCTCTTTGCTTCTCTTTCCATCCTCACAATTCTTAACGTTAGATTTCTGATCCTGACGACTGCTAAGCCCTAAACACAACACCTCTATAGGTGGTGACTCTATAGGTCACCCTGCTAGAACCTGCTGCCTTGTTCCTCAGTAGCACTGGCCAGCTCAGAGCCCCTCACCGAGTATGAGAGAAGAGGCTGAGCCCTGGGTATTGGTTCCTGCCTCGTGTCCCAGCGCGCTGCTCCCAGCAGAGCGTCAGACAAGGGCCCACCGAGGCCATCCCAGCTCCCAGGGACATCCCTCCAAGATGTACACAGTGCTAAATCAAGCAGTCTTTGCATGCAATAGCAGAGTTTGCTTCTCTCCCCATACAGCCTTAACCTAACCGCTGGGGACTCTGCTGTTCTGCTGCTGTCTTTGCAGGAAAGAGGACAACGGTGAGCATTTCCAGAGAAAACGGGAATCTGAGAACTCCCATCTGGATTGACATTTCTACGATTCTTCACCAGAAAGAGTTTTGCTTTGAATCAAGTGTGGAATTCTGCAATGGGCCAAGTTCAGATGCAGAAGCRGTTTGTAATAATCTAACAGAACTGTAGCATCTTTAAATTGAAAACTGAAACATTTCATTTTCTTTCTTAAGTATGGGCTTTTGTGGTGGTGATGGGAAGGACTCCAAAGAGTTTGGAAGTTGGGTTTTCATTTAGATAAGCTTATAGGAGCCTGAGTGTTTATTTAAGCTTATCTGCACCATCAGAAAGTGTCTGCTCTGCAGACCTGGGCTGGGCTTCACATAAAGAGAGGTTTTCTTGTTATGTGTCAGCAAGTCTAAATCCTGTGCCTGCTGGGGCATAGGAAAGAGGGGAAGATTATCTGCTATGTCAGAACCAGCAAATACACACTAATTCAATAACCATTAACAGGATCTTCCAGAATATTAACCATCACCAGATATTGTGGAACACAAAACAACAAGGAAGTGAAAGCAGACATGACAGTGTCCTCATAACTATCAAATGCAAAACCAAACATAGTTACTAACAAACAGAATAAATGCCTATAAATACTAGTTATATACATGTATTTGATTCTGTAAGTGAACAGATTTACTTAATGTATAACACATTTTTGCTTTTTCTGTATTTGAAGGGAACAACAATCACAAAACAACTGGATTAACACAATCTTCTATGCAAGGACTACAAAAAAAAAAACCACATCAGATTTCACATTATGACTTGGCATCATTTTCAACTAAGTTTTTAGTTTGCTTCACATGCTGTCTAATTGCACATGCTAAATATACACGTTCTCAGCTTTTTCTGGCTACGTCCATTGACTCCAAGGGCAGCTGACCTCTCTCCACAACCCGTAGTAGAAGACATGAAATACTTCAAGTAAGACTGAGGTTTGTCCTAGCCAAAGYACACACTGCCCAGCCACCACCCCTGCCAGGCACTTCTCGCTRTCATGCACTCACGACAAGCAATGCTCCATTCCTTCCAAAGCCCTGCTTGCCTGGTCCTGGAGGCCCTTCCCTGCCCACACGCCCAGCTGCAGCAGCCTTGCTTTGGAAGCCCTTCAGATGATCCAACACTATTCTCAGATGCACTGGCACATTTCAAAAACTATTTGCAGACTTTTTGGCATGCTTTTAAGAGGTGGCAGAGCTACAAATTGTGATTCAGAATCCTTGAAGATTCCAAAAGAAGAATCAATGTATCTTATTTAAAGCCTTCAATCTGTCTTGAATTAAATACAGCCAACAAAAGATGACTGCTCCAAGAAATGTGACACATACAATGAGATAAGCATTTTATCACTGAGATGCACAATGACACATCATATTCTTCTCTCTTGATAATTCTTAATCAAATTTTAATCCAAAATAGTTATGACAATATTTCCAACCTCTTTTCCTTAGTGCAAGCTGGTATCATTAAGAAAGAGCAGAATTTGATCCAGAATTAATTTTTTTAAAAAATTGATGAGAAAAAGTGTTATTCAATCACTGCACTTTATGACAACCCACGAGTGAGCTAAAATCCCCAGATCTATCTAGCTGGATTAATAGTACATATTACATATACATAGATTATACTGATTTTCTATTTAACACTTACTTGAGGACCTTATCCAGCTCTTAAACACATACCATATGTCCGCCTTCACAGTTCCTTCTGGGAGGGAAATGCTTCATTTGAATCTTTGGTATAAACGACTACACCAGCGAATTTTTCACACGCCAGTATTCAACTTCAGTTTGCAGGAAAGAGCAAGTCAACAATAAAGGGATAAAAGTTAAGAAAAAGCAAACAAGCAGCCTGAGGAACTCCAGCTGTTTGCACAGCTGGTTAATAAATGGGCTCATGTTGGCAACCTGGCTGCTTTGGGAAACGTGGTACAGATCCTCAGGAACGCACAGAGGGCAACCAGAGGGAAAAGCTGGGGCAATGTTCAGAAGGGGATTTTGATTAGGAATTTTTTTTTAAAAAAGCCTTTAAAGAGATAATGTTGTTTCTAGTTGTTTCTTTTTCCCCCCAACTGAACACAGTACAGGATACCCTTTCTACATCAGATTTTTCTCCATCGCAAGGGAAATTTATTGTTAAATTTATCGGTAACCAAGATATTCAAGTAGCATCTAAACTCTTCAGAACTAACTAATTTTGACAGCAGCACTATCTGTTGCTTAACTGCTAGTCTTCAGGTACATCTCACTAATTCTGAGGTCTCTAGTGACCTGACACCCGTGTGTTCCAAAGCAGTGTGTTTGAGGGACACTGTGGAAAAGCGGTGCTGGAGAACACCCTGCATTGCAGCAGTGCYACAGGGAGGCCCATCTGCAGCCTGAACAGCTCAGCCAGCCTTTTTCTGCCGGGAGTGCTCAAGGTACAGCGAGGACAGCGTGGCTTGGCCAGCTGAGGAGGACCACCCGGTTAATGAAGAGAGGATTTTAAAAGTGGTTAGCAAACTTCTACTCCCTGCCTTCCACTGGGCCTAAGCCAATGTGTCTGTGTTCAATGTAGCATTATAGCTCCAGTTTCCTTGGAAATGGCWAGTCAAAGAACTTAATAGACATATGGTGCTGCTCACAAAAAATAAGCCACAAAA
This sequence comes from Eudromia elegans, assembly GCA_003342815.1. Taxonomy (NCBI): domain Eukaryota; kingdom Metazoa; phylum Chordata; class Aves; order Tinamiformes; family Tinamidae; genus Eudromia; species Eudromia elegans. The sequence continues at coordinate 1,296,523 of PTEX01000067.1, forward strand.
GATACAGATGTGTTCCCTAGATGTACACAAACTGTAATGAATCAATAAAAATATAAGTGTATTTTCAGTTTATTTTTGCCTAGACCATTATTACACTTAACAAAACACAAAYCTGAATGACAATGAGAATGCATGTCACTAGTTCATAGCATCACCTTTGAGGTCACCTCAACTTCTCTGCATAAGAGAAGAAAGGTTACTGTAGCTTTTGACTGCCGTTCCCCCCATTTGTACTTGCAAAGCACAACAGATACCTGCTAACGTAGTATAACTCTGATCACAGTAATAACACTAAACACCTAAGTAATTATCTAAAAGAAGCATCAGTTAAAAAGTCTTCCATGGGGCTCCATTTCATTTATAGGTATACCAGGTTCAACATACAGTATTAATTAGGAAAAGAACAAATCATATGGAAACTATCTTAGCTCCTGATAAATCAGCAACTCATCAAGAAATAACTATTCTATACACACCGATAAATACTTTCTAGCTTAACTCTTACATAATTTCCAGCCACTCTGGAATATAGAAAATATTAGTAAATTAGTATAATATCTATATTAGTATATAAATATTACCAATAGTAAAATATTGAGAAGAATCATGATAAACTAGTTGTGAACAAGCATGCATCCTAAAATTGTCCAGAGATTAGAAAATAAGARCTGAGTTGGGCAAACATGTAACTGCCCGAATTCCTGGAACGTTGATTTTGCAGCCCTGATCTATGGCACACTCTGAAAATACACTTGCTGTGATAAAGTGGAAAACTTTCTCTGACRGGCAGTTTTATGTTACTCTACTTTTACACCACATTCTCCAATGTCCCTTAGTTGCAAAAAAAGGCAAGAAATTTGCACTCTTGCAGTGCTAAAATCCATTATCAAATATGCTTYACTAAGCCAAATTCAATGCTCAAAGGTGGAAGGTAGAAATAAATATGCAGTCCCCTAGTTGGAAAGAAACTGGTGAGGCATACAATAAACACATAATAAATCCCAAAGCTGTTTGACAAGCTATAAGAAAGTAAGCTAATGTTGTATAAAAGGTACACATTTATTCCTGGATTATCGCCACTCTTCTGGATCAGAGCTTAAAGATTATAGAGAATAAATAAATGTAATTTGGGTTGGCACACCAAGCCTTATACTGGTCTTTACTGTGCAGGTAGTGGTATGTTTAGGTGYAGCACATCTGCAAAACCAGCTAAAGCAATGTGTGCATTGTTATTTCCTTTAAAGAAACTAGAATTTATGAGGAAATAGAATAAATGGAATTCTTTAGATTGTAATTGATTTTTATATTTGCATATAAAAATACTTACTGCTAAAGCCCTTCCTAAAATAATAATAATGATAATAACAACAACAATAATTTGGGGATATTTCACACAGATCGTGTTGCTTTCTGTGTCYATTCTTATCAGAAGTTTATTATTTCTATAGTATGAAAAGACTACTGTTTTTWTTCATGAAGTTTTGTTGCACTTTAGGAAAGTTGAAATGTCCTGTGTTGATATTTAAGAGCTTGTCTTGCTTGACAATGCATTTTGGAGAGATCTTTGGCTTCAAATCAGAATGTCTAYATCAAGATTTATATATATCCCATATATTATTCATGGATCAATGCAAACTCTTCTRCAATAGGTTATGGATAAATTCTTTTGATCAAGCAACCCTAAAAATACTGCACATTCATTTTTTTTCCCGTTTACAACAGATTTATTATATGACACCCACTATGAGCAGCTTTCAAGCAGGATTAGTTCCCCTCACAATGGCTGTCAGCGAAACACAGATGAAAACGCACCRTGTTAGCACAGCGCAGAGTGTAGCACAGAGTGCAGAGCTCTAGCTCGGTGCTTTAAGAAGCGACAGCCACCAAAGGAAACAAAGCAAACATGGAAAATACCTGTCCTAGCCGCAGCCTTTCCCGTTGCTCCTGGAAAGTGGGTGCGTTTTCCTCACTGGCACCACAACGATGGGACCAGAGGCAAATGCATTTGGCCGAGGCCGAGTCATYCTTGCTGCAGACCCGGCCTGTATCGGCTCTGCAGGAGATGTTGGTTGGCCCGCCTGGGCAGGGCTGCCAGGGCTCATTTGGTGGGCACAAGCAGGAGAAGCAGCAGGATGCTTTCTGGTAAAAGAGAGTAATCTTGAAAGGCAATAATTAAAAGAAATCTCCCTTAAAAGTTTGATCTTCAAAAATCTTCTTGCATGAGTGCAAGTTGCAGTGGACCAGTTGTGAATACATTATCTGAACTCGCTGCCCTTGTCATAAGTCGGGCGGAGTTGTTTTGCTCTGATACTTTGAGTTATATGAGGTCATCAATAGTTTATGAAAATAGTTCTTGTAGTCATGTTGCACAAAGACTTAGAAATCCCGCTAAAGAAATGACCTTCGCACTATGGTGAGCTTGCAAGCAAAGATTATTTTTCCTCAATGACAACAACAGTCTATGGTGAGGGTTCTTTCCTTTCTCTGCTTTTTCATCCCTCTGGGTAACATGAAAAACTCTTGATATCCAAACCCCCAAATTCCCACTTCAAACAAATAACTCCTCTTGCTAGATCGTACGGTCTACAAAGACATCCTCTACATAAAATTCACAGACAGAATCTTTATTATGCTTTAATGCAGGATGGGATAGGAGGAGAGGAAAGCAACTCTGCCCAAAACACCACTACTATTAGTTGCTTCCATGCCTTGCTGTTTTGAGGATAACGGACAATGTAGAACAGCTTACAGAGAGCATCACTCTCATCATCTACACATAGCATCGCCACCATGATTTAAAAAAAGGGATTCTAGGATGCAATTAGATAAASAGCTGAGAAAACACACCCACAAAATGACTAAAACTTCCCTGAGACTAAATCTCTGGCTCTTTGTCCTGTTCAAAACCCCACTTTTCTCTTGTAACAGTTTTTTTCTGCTCGGCTATATCAGAGCAATTACATTTTTCTCCTTAATACAATATTTCCTGTTTTTCAGTTGCAAGTCATTATTTTTAACCTGCTGCTTTAAAAATTCTCAGCTCTAGTTCACGTTATAACTAGATAATAGAAAGCTACATCTTACTGCCTTCACTTATCATTAATCTCCACTGTAATGCTTTTTTTTTCCTTTCTCTCTCAAGATGACCAGTCAGCAAAATAGCCACAAATGGCAGACAGTGATTCAGGAGGGGGGAAAAGAACTGCTTTCATTCCTTTTGATTAACTATCACAAAAATTAAAGGCAATGCTCTAGCTGCTGCAGCTCATGGGACAAGAGAGAGTTTAACCTTTGTTCCCAGCCCAGCCCCAAAGATCCGGAGAAATATATCAATTTAAACAAAATAGGACATAATGCTTCAGTCAACACGAATCAGTAGCTTTTACAGACATAAAACAAACGCGGTGCTTCCTGCTGCCTTCCTGCCTCGTATTCGGAGCCAGGCCTGCAGGGCAACRCTCCCTCACGTTGCCTCTCCCCCGAGGCCAAGCAGGAGCAGCAGGGAGCATTTAAAGGGTTAATTTTCTATCCAGCCTTCTCCCTCCCTCTCTTTTTGAGATCGGCCTCTCTTGAAACAAAGTCTTCCAGCAAAAACTCAAAGGAGAGGCAGGGAGGAGATTGCTTTTAAATCTTCTGTGAAGACACAGATTTTGAAGTATTGAATTTTCATATTTTTTGTTCTTATTCTCAGTCTTTTTGCCATCAGTATTAAACAGGCTGGTTGTCCCTCCTTACTCATACTAGCCATATTCTGGCTGTATTTCTGTAACCTTCTAAAAGCTTAAGTGTAAGAAAGGACCAAAATGCTATCTTCTCCAGAATCCCATGTACCAAATTTGTAAATGGCAGCCTGTGTGTTTGATACGAGTCAAAGAGTATTTTTCCCAAGAAGTATTTAATGAAGGAAAAATATCCCAAACAAAMTCCATGTTGTAACTGAGACATGTACAAACAACTTGATTCTGATGCTAGAACTGAATGCATTTAGGGAGAAATTTGTGCTTGCTTCAGTCTAATTGTAGGATCATAGGCTGTATGAATGGGAAGGGAGTGTTATTAAAGCTATTCCTCACTAAAAAAGTTACCAGTCTAAACAGGAAAGTTACCTCTGAGAGCTCTATAGTCCTTTTCCGAGTATCTCTGACTGCAAAAGGAGAAAGCAGAAAGAGAATTCACCACTTTCTCTCAYGGAGTAATGGCTCTGTGTACTTGTTCCCTCTTCACTTTTCTCATAGCCTGCACAATCACACAGTCTAAGAGTACTCTAACGGTTGGGCTACCATGGAAGATGACATGACCAAAACCCAAACAGTTTATACCAAATTAGTCTGAAACAGATCCTCACTTAGAGTAGCTTCATTAACTTTAACTGACACCAGGCAAATGACTAGCTGGTGGTATGATTTAACAGAGAGCTGCCAAGTGCTGTGGCTGGCCAGCTGGGAAAAGACCTATTATTCTTTCCCAGTGATAAGATGCTCTTAACAAGGTAACTATAAAACTTGGTATAACAGCCCTTATTCCCTCAGTGAYTATTTTAAAAGATTAATTGCAACTGAATTTCCTGAAAGGCGGAWTGTTTGTGCACGCAGGAGGTCACGAGCTCCACAAACCTGGCGCGCTTTGAGAGCATCCGAGGAGCGCTTCGGYGGCGGTGCTGCCGTGCAGGCTCCAGAGCTCTCTGCCCATGCAGTGCTTTGCACGCCCATCTGGAAACAACACAGGGAGAAGACGAGTACTGCACTTCAGCAGAAAGGCTGCAATACGTGAAAGGGAATGGGACTCTTTCTTATTCTGAATTTTAAACAAAGATCARTGCTTTAGAAATGTTGAAGGCAGCTTGGGCACCTGCCTTAGCTGTCCTTCAAACAGCTACAGCAGCATCAGTCCTCAGGTACAGGGCGACTGGGCACATAGTCCTTTCCTCACCATGAGGATTGGGCTGTTTAGCTCACATGCTACCAGTTTTACTGTACTGATGCTCAAGAGCATCCATCTTGGTTAAAAGTGCAGTGTGCTGTACAAGTAAAATATAATCCCCGCATCACTGAGTTTGCAATCTATATTACAGGATTTATTTGTGTAGACAGACTTTCACAGAAGGTATTAACCTCCTATATCTCATTTTGTATCTGTCTTTTTGCACATGTAGTTATTATTGTTTACGAATGAAAAAGCATTAACTTCAGCATTAAGATACATTCCAGCAGACCATTTGAAAGCTCTGCTAAGCATGCATGATGTACCTAAGAATTAATGTCATGCGTCCTACTACTATAGCTGTGCTCTCCCTGCTAATTGTTCAATTCATTTTTTCRTTGAATGGGATGGGCCCAGAACACTCTTTGGAACCATATGTGACTGAACAAACATTCTTTTTATCACATAAGAGATGAGCTCTTAGATGAATTTGTTTTCTCTATAACAGGTCCTCACTAAGTAAATAAAMCAGGAAATGGCCCTAGGAAAAATTAGGCTCAGAAGTAACATCTGCAAAATGAAAGTTAAATTGTAATACTAATATATTTATGCTACTATTTATAAAGGCAGAAATATGTTTCAGGTTTGGTGTATTATTTGTGGCATGCTCAAAGCTTGGCCACCACAGCAAACAAAGACTCATTAACTTCACAAAACCCGTGGATCAGCTATATAATGCTGATCCATCTGGCTGGAGCGAAAGGACCAAAGCAAATTCGTCCTTTTACTTGATATGTGCATTTTAACTGCAGTGGTTTTTAATGCCCTCCATTTCCACTTCAGTTTCCCTGGTAAACCTGCTCCCTTTCTCTCACCACTTCCGAGTGCTTGACCCTGTTTCATTTTTGAGTGATTGGGAGCTGTCTCTTGGTCACCCAACGCTGCTGAGGAATCATCCCTGTTGCCTGGGCACGTTCCACCTCTGTGGCAGTCCCGCTGCTGTGAGCACCGGGACTCACACCACTGSCACCAGAGCTGCTCTGCAGGGCTGCGATGCCGCCTTCGTTTCTGTTCTTTTTTTCTCTCTCTTTTTTTTTTTTTTTTTTAAAGTAACTACTTTGCCTTTGAATTCAATTACACAGCCACCTGCTTTGCTAGCAATAACTATTGTCACCCAGAGAGGTATGAATAGGTGATGACAGAGATCAAGATCAATCAATCAAATGGGCTTCTTGCAAATGTAGCACTGATAGAAAAACAGRAACAAGCCTCTCTTGACCTCATCCTCTCCCTGCTCTCTAAAACAGCAGTTTCCCTCTTGGCTGCAGTGTTAAGCCCTGTAAAACCAACAGAAAGATTTCCATTGACCTCTACGGCCTGTGCATCCTTCTCATTCTGCCTGACAGCTGAAGGGGAAGGAGTAAATTCTCTCTTCAGGCCACTTGGCAGAACTAATCTCTTTTAATCTGCTCTCTTTATGGCATCTCTTTGGTCTGACAAAACTCCGATTTATTGACTGTCAGGGAACACCACAAGGCCTATATCTTTCTTCAGCAGTTCACTTTCCTCAGTGGTGCTGAGAGGTGAAGGAATGAATTATAAAAGGAAGCATTTGACTTGTTTAAGACTGATAGTGTTGCATAAAGGGTGCTACCACAATGTTCAGTATCAGCCTAAAGCAATAAAAAAATCACACATATTTGACAAATTAATGAAAAAATGTTTGTTACCTTCAAGGGATATTCATCTTTATATAAGCAAAGAAGAACAGCATGAAAGAGAACAACTGGAGGTAAATAATTTTCACAGCAAAGTTGGCAGCTGTTTTCCTCCCCGCCATCAGGGAGGCCGCGTCGCAGAGCGAGGCAGARGCCGCCAGCTCCCTTTTCCTTCCATCTCTGGAAGCCACTAGAACCACCAGTTTAGCACCTCCATATTCTCAGGTGGAAAAAGGCAATCACGGGGCTTTATGACCATTTACTGATTAATGCCAGTGCTCTGCCATTATTGATTCTCCCTCCAACATGATCCGCCAGGAAGAAACATACACATTTCTGAAGCTATTAGATTTAGAACCCTAAAAGGGAAGAGACTMAAAAAATCACAGAACCATTTCCTTAGCTTCTGGACTGTGTCATACCAATTAAGGGTAAAATCCTACTTTGTGTTAAATTAGTACTTAAAAGCCCTCAATAAGATTAATATATGTTTGTGCAATACTATAGAGAGCAATAGTTAAATGTTAGCTACTTGGGCACAAACAGGTCAAAAAATACATAAAATTGTCCTGATTTTATAGCTCCGAACTCACATGCAGCTAAGACCAAGTGGTTCACTCGAGGTTACACAGACAGTCTGCAGCAGAGCACACAACCTCAGCCCCAGGTTTTTGGAGCACTAATGCAGAGCCATAACTGCCAGCTCCTCCTCTCTCTCCTACTTCCCTGAACCTATTCTTTCAGAAACATCATAACCTAGAAGCTGAAATTTAAATGCAGTTATACACCATGTTTACCATCCAAAGGATTTAATGGGATTTAAGTGAAAAAAAGTTATTCATATGCATGTAAGCATTTGCAAAACTGGTCTCTGAATGAGAAAAATATTTTAAAAAATCATACCCCGCAAGTGCAAAAATATTTGGATCACGCTTTTTCTGTGTGTTATGCTGTATCCATGAATCTTAAAATAAGGTAAAGCTGGCACAAAAGCTCAATGGAGTTTGGAGTTGAAAATGATCTGTTTTGGTCTGCTGGTTTGAAAATGGTTTTCTTGATGAAACTCATGAGTCCACTGGAGACTGAGACACAGATGGATGAGCTGAGCATATGATAAACCTGCTGCATGAGTTTATAGTTAATTGCCCATCATCTTTTTTGTCTCGCCATAAAAAATTTCACGCCCACCTTGCACAGGAAAGGTAACCCGAATGTCATAAACCATTTGTCTTCCGCGCTTTCTTTTCTACATTATCCGATCGGTCGTGTTGTTAGGATGCTGTTGAGACAAGACAAATTTGCTAAGGCTTTTTGCAGAAGCAGCACGCTGCATCTTTTATCAAGTGATCTCCACTCTCTAATGAGAAGGAACACCTTCCAGAGTCATTTGCATACTAATATCTTTATTTCTAAAACAATAAGCAGGCTGTAACTCACATTGCTCTTAGTCAGAACAGGTGATTTTCATTTGCATAAGCACAGTGCAAAGAGCTTGCAAAGAATACATGCCCCATCACAAAAGAAGTTTAGGGCATCTGGTTCTCCACAGAAATAGGTCTAGGTGTGGCCAGTGCAGGAAACGTGGGTGGAAAGCCCATGTCAACAGCAGCAGCACCCCTGGGCTCACCATTCCCATGGGAAGGCAGCTTCTTGAGCACCCTCCCATGCCGAGGTGGCTGCAGGAGAGAACACAGAGCAGAGAGATGCAAGGGGCAATGCTGCCTCTGCCCCAGGTCCTGGCCCTGCCCTCCAGCAGTTACAACCTCAAGCACCGGCCTGTGCTCCCTCCTCACCTGACTTAGACCTAGCCCCTAGGACGTGGGGCAAAGGTGAGAGGCAGGTAGTTGACATCACGGGCAAAGCCACCCAAGCAGCTGCCTCCTGGGGAGAAGAGCAGTGCCAGGCCAGCTGGTAAAACCTCAGGACCTTGGAACTGGAGCTCATATCACAAATGCTAGCTATGCTTTCAGAGTGTGTTTATCACAGGTTGTAYCTGGTTTCTTACTATTACCTGGGGACAAAGTATTGCAGAAACAAGGTCATTTCAGGGTAGTACAGCAGTCCTACTTTGAGAAATAAGCAATACAGAAGTGTATGTAATCACTACACCTGTAAATGTGCTTTAAAAACCCTGCTGTTTTCCTGGGCTGCCCAGATGAGGAGAGGACAGCAGCCCTGCAGTTGTGGAGCTGCTCTCCTCTGCCTCCCACGCACGGCCCAGCCCATCGTGCCAAGGCCTCCCAGGCACCCTCACCAAGGAGGAAGCAAAACCTAAAACAACCTGTCCTTTCTCCCCATCTCCTTCCAAAGGCTGCCACCATATGGGGAATTTGTCTTAATACAAGAAACTTTGGGGGTTTTTTTTTTTGTTTTGCAAATAGACCATACTGTAACAAGAGCTCGGCAGCTTCTGGCAGGAGACCTGTGGAGCAGCTCGAGCTCTGCACAGTGAATCACTGCACTTCATTTCACGCAGCACAGGGACACGGTTGTGTATCATGAAGTGCTTAGGGCTGTAATTACCTTCCTCTTCAAAAACTTGCACTTATTGTGAAATGTGCATTTTATCCATTTGAGTTATAAACAGATCTGTATATTTTGAATTTTGATGCCTTTTGGCTAAAACTCCTTTCTAATTCATCTATGTACTTCTAAGAACTATTATCAATGGTTTACATGTTCTCATCTTGCAACCTTAAAAGCCAGAACATCAGTACAGTTTTTTCTACATTTTTTCATGATAAAAATCTTTTCTTTCCACCACCTTTTTAGCCACAATACTGCAATTAGAATATATTATTTTACAGATATCCTTATGGAAACAGTACAAAGCTCAAACGTGTTGGAGTCTTGCCAGGTTATTGCCAGATACCAAGCAAGGTTCTGACACCTTCTGTTATGTGGCCCTCCCTCAGCAACCACCAAAACATCACAGCACTGTTACTCTCACAAAACTATTTCACCAACCTCAGGTGAATACTTGCTATTCCTTCAATTAAAATGCTCAACTTAAAGTTGCACACACAGGTATTTTTCTGACTAGTGGCTCAGTTTATTTGTTTCCAAATGGGAAAGAGAGTCTGATTAGGATAAGAGCTGATCAGAACAGAGCATTTGAGAATCCTTTTTAGAAATGTGAAATCATTAAAAAAAAAACATTCAGCATTTCATTCACTCTGTGCATTCAGCAGTAACGGAAAGAATAAAGATGTGACAGGTGAAACATGGGGTAGTTACCACGCCAAGGCAGTTCTCACTTGACTGGAATAGGAAGGAATACTCTCAACAGAACATTTTATAAAAAAAACACTTCCCCTGCAGAAGTCTCATTCCACTGAATAACACTAAATCGTTTTGGGCAAGGTTTGCATAAGCTCCTGAACCAAATTCTAACCACTGGAGATAAGCACATATTTGAGTCAATTTCTTTAAAAAGAAAAAAAAATCCAAAAATCTCTTTTCTCCGCTTTCTTCTCTGTTCTTTCATTATCAAGTTTTAGTTTCTAAATTGYCATGCAGAATGCTGTCCCTGCAGGGAGGAGCTGTAACTGTTTCTGAAGGTATTTTATCACCAAGAGGCACCAAGCAAGTCAGCTGTAAATCYGATATGAAGTGGAGGGTAATACAAGATGACAGAGCTACAAGCTTACACTGCATGAGCAGCCATCGACGTGCTGCACAATAGAATATCCCATGTGCTATTAGGTGACCTGTGCAGCTGGTCCCGAGCCTTGTAGGTATTTTTTTTTTCCAGAAGTCAGAGGAAGGAGCTTTGAAAGAACCAGCAACAAAGACCATGGTTGGCCTTGCTACCAGCCAGGTCCTGTCTCRCCAGCTTGCTTGGGCGACCAGAGGACCTGGAAGAGGAAGCATCACTTGTCTGCCCTGCCACTTGTGAGAGGGATGCCCGCCTGGTGCTGCTACCGATCCCTGGAAGGACGGGTGAGCAGTGGGGGCTGTTGCAACGCAGACATTTGGGAGGAAATGTGAACCAAACTAAGTGATTTTAGTTTCTCTGGATTTCTACTAGAATACAGAATTAAACTACAGACGCAATTTCAGGGTATAAAGAAAAGTTAAAATACAGGAAATGTAAAGACTTTCCTTGCATTAGAATGTCTCCCCAAGACCCAAGACTATCATACACCAGAGCCATCTCATCAACAGTTGTGGAATGGGCAGCAGACTACACCAGCTGAGGAACTAACCCTAAAATTCTGCATAGACTGTGATAGAT
>PTEX01000067.1:1307438-1467173 GCA_003342815.1 Eudromia elegans
GTGAAACTTCATATCTCAGTACAGCAAATCAAGCCAAATCCTTCATATGAAACAAATGTTATCCGAGGACCTCAGTGTTTGTTCAACAAAATATTACAGTGCTGGCACACAAACTCTAAACAGAGTAAGAACTATCAAATATTATCCTTATATTTCATTCCTCCGTGGACACGTTTTCAAAGGACAGAGACAGATGATGTGCTTTGTGCTGAATACCWAAACAACGTCTTGACCACTCTCAACTCATCCTCTAATGCAAATGTTCCCTGCATCTTACACTGAGCCTGTAAATAGATTTGTATTGACTCATAGAAGAACGTGCAAATCTGTAGATTCCACTTCAATTAAAAAATGCTGATTTAACCTCATGTTTATTTTACTGTTAGCATGGCTCAAAGACACCAACTATCACACCCACRTGAACCTGACCTACAAAAAGGACAATGGAAATACAAACATGAGAGAAAGCAAAGCCTGGAGGAGGTAGTTTCAGGTCTGTGCTGGATCCCTAACTGGACATGTTGGATGCGACAGGCAGGAGGGAGGTGGGCCATGCAGAACTCACTGTTGTGTTGGAGCTGGCATTGGTGTCAACCCCAGCCGTGCCAGCCTGCTGGCGGGCATCAACAGAAGAGCCCTGAGGCTGCCGTGGTTTCTGCAGCAGACATGGAGCATGCTATTGCTAGGTGTTGGTGAGGCTAAAGACCTCACCACACACATGGGCTCACTGGAGCTGCACCACGCTCAGGACAAGGCTGAGCTCTTGGGTCYCAATACTTCCCAGTTGCTCCCATTGTGCCAGCAGGTGCCAAACTACCGCATCCAAATGAAATGTGGAAACGCCACAACCCTCCCAGATCCCTGCAGAATGACACCCAAGCCCCGGGTAGAGAGACTGGCAGGACCTGTCTGAGCTCTGCTTGGGTTTCCTCAGCTCATGCCTCTCCATGCCCTCACAGAACAGCACCGTGGTGCTAGTTAGAGCCAGGGCTCCACACAGCAGCCTATTGCTTTAAAACAAGAATTGCCAGACTGAACCAAGCCAAAAGCTAAATAACGTAGTGTCTAGACACGAGACAACATTTTCAAAGCAGGAATCCATAAAGCTTTTGGACAGAGATCCACCCTAGGTACAGAGGCGTTTATAAGGGAGCAGGGTTTGAACCAGGAGCAGGCAGAGCTGCAGGAACCGTCTTCCCAAAGGCCAGGGAAGCACCTTGCGCCTCCGCTGCAGCCGTCAGAGTTGCTCTGGGCACCAACTCCTGCTTAAAATGTCGGCTGGCTCTGAAAGAACCACTTGTGCCATAAATCTATCAGGAGAAATACTTTTTTTTTTTGGCTCATTTGCCCAGAATGCTGTTGGAAATGGGATAATCTGACTAGGAGTTCCTCTAGTTTAAATATTTTAAGCACATACAGGACATTTATGCATACCTCACATAAAGAAGTATATTCTATACAGTTCAATGGACCTATTGATCCATATTACTGAAAATTTGACCTATAGATTTTAAGTTTGTCTTCCTTTGGCCCAAGAAATACATTAAATTATTTTAATTTAATAATCCTTCTGAAAGCTTTGACTTCTGTACCCTTCAAGATGTATAAAATTGCTATTTCACTGTGTTGCAGTCTATAGTCAAGAGAAAGCACATTGAATCTCATTCTAGAGAACTGTGCAAACCTCTAATATACCGGACACTTTCCTTTTTCCTTTCTCCCCCACCCAAGGAAATTACTCAGTTTTTGGTGATCTCTCATCTAACTAAACTTCCCAGTAAGAGCGAAGTCATTGCAAATGTCTTCCAGCTTTCCCCTTTGAAGCAGACACAGTTTATCTCCACATACACGACAGCCAAGGCCCCACTCTATTTTAGGTCCTGCTGTTTTCATTAAACCCTATCACATAAATCAGACTTCTGTTCATAATGACAGAACTTTCATTTGTTACATAAACAGGGAACCTATTTTGCCCTTTCTAATAGTAGATAGGATTGTCATGGCATATATAAGAGGTTAAAATTTTCATTTCATTTTGATACTGGCACTAGATTTTACTAATAAAGATATTCCCATTTGGAATTTTACGTGCCTTATAAATTCAAAGACTCTCCTTTAGGAGCTGATAAGGAGCTTCTGAGTACTCCTCCCCCAGAATAGCAGAAGTCAATGAAAGTAATAAATTAATTGTACGCACCTCATTTTTCTTGATCTGGTTCTAACAGTTGCCCAAAATCCTGATGTCACTGAACTGCTTTGCTAATACATACCACTGCAGTCACTGTGGGAGAACACAAGAAAAAGAACTATTACTTAACCAYGAAAAAAATTATCCCAATGTACACAGCTCCATCTTGAAACCTTAGCAGCCTGAAACAGAACAGCTCATCTCTTCTGACTCCAATATATTGTGCTGTATTCTGCCTAATGCACTATTATACTTAACCATAGACAACATCTCATGATGCTCTAATGCGATTGTGTTATCAAGCAAAGTGGAAAAAATAACGTCAAAAAAGTTTTAAAATACAACCCTTTGCACCAATAAGTTTAAAAATGTTTTAAACAAGTGCTTGTCARGCTCCCTATGCAGGGCCTGAGGAACTGGCAAACCATCCTGGGTACTGTAGATGGCTGTGAAATGACTGGAGCTTAAATGAGGTTTTATCTTTAGCAGGAATGCAACTCCCTCTCCATAAAGTACAATTCACCACAGTTGAATTTATTAGAAATAATGTGTTCATAGCCCTGAACATCATGGTGAACCCATTATTTTTACTGCTTATAGTGTAAAGCACATTTTATATTTAGAAAACAACATTTTTACTAAAATCTATAATTACACAGGACCTTGCATAAAAATATTAGATGCAAGGCATGCATACAATTATATACCTAAATAAGACAGAAACATATTGAAATCACAAACAGAAGTTGCATAAGATGCATATAATACCTTATTTGCATGCGTTGTTTCTCCAGTTGCATATACAATTACACCAATTGTCCAATTACATCAACTGCTTTTTCAGTAAGCTAAAAGAAAAAATTACCTTTTTTTTTTTGCTGTAATAAAAATGCAATTTGTGCTCACAAATTGATGTAGTCAGAAATAAAATATTTCTATTTTCTTGGACATGAAATTAGACTACCTTGGGGTATTGTGCTTTGCTTTTGCTGAATAACATWTAAGAGTTTCTGTGACAGAAAAACAGCTAGGGAGTTTCTAAGTGCCAGTAATTTCTCTTGTGCCACTCTACCTGGCATACTTTATTTCATTATCATCACAGAAATAATTTTATTCTCACAATTAAGATGCAGTCTTCTTCTGTGTGTGAGATCATTAAAAAATCACATTTATTTCATTTCTCAGAAAACTGCAGTATGCAAATAAATGAAGAATTACCAATTCCAGGCCAGAATTATATTTCCAGACTTACCTAACACCTGTGGTTCATAATAGCCCAACAGGYGGTGGAAAATCCCTTAATCTACTCATCACCAATTTAAATTTGTGAAGTGAGAATATCTTGAAGTGCAGTAACAATCAGAGAGGTATGAAAATGATACCCCAGCGTTTTTGAATGCTTGCTGTACGCCGTGGATTTTCGGTCCGTATTTCCTGGCATTTCCCGCAATGCCAACTGCAGGGCTGGCGGTCGCCAGCAGGGAACCAAAAGGTGCCCAGCAGCCAAGATGAACCAGCCCAAGCACTGCTGGCTAAACTGGAAGCTGCTGCTTCAAAGGCCGCATGAAGAAACCCAAGGCAGGAATTCCTCTGCCAAGTTCATCAGGAAGAGCAGTTGAAGCCTAGAAAGGCCTCCAGCAAGGACTAAAGCCGTGCACGATCCACAAGGAGCCACGTGCAGCCACGAGACCGCGTGCACACAGCTGAATATTGACATTCCGCAAAGGATTTCCATCCAGGAACACTGAAATTCCTGTCCACTTCATGCTCCCATAGCCACATAAGAGAGGATATTCTAGCTCTATCTTTATATTAAATGTTAAAAAAGAAAATGAATTTTGTCTGCTTGGGTAGTTGAATATTTAAGGCAGAGGAACTAGAGTTGGGCTCACATGAGCTGAACGAGCAYGGAGCAAGCGAGCACCGCTCTGCCTTGCCCTGGTTGCAAGGGAGGAGAGACAAGCACCAGTGCAAGAAGACTTGGGGAGCTGTAACCTGCCGGGTGGGGTAAATCCCAGTTGCTGGTGGGTTGCACTATCCTCTAGCGACCCAGCTCCTGAGCAACAGGGCCCTTCCACTAGCCAGGCTCAGCCGGCTCAGCCAGCCCGGGATACTCCAGCSGTGCTGGTGGGTGTCTTTCCTTTGGGAGAAAACTGTGCCATGGATCCTTCCACCCGTGGATCCTTCTCCTGCATTAYGGTGCATCTTCAGTGTCGTCTTTTGTATGCGGTTAAAGACATGTTTTTGTACAAGCTTCCACAACTGGTTAGCATATAATAGCACGTTCTGAAATCAAACTGCAACAGACTACACCGCCTTGATAACAAAGTTCAAAAAACAATTCCAGTTCAAAACTGTTCCTCCCTTCCCTCCCCCAGTAAATACATAGCCTGACTCCTGATAGAGAAGCACAATTTATTAAAGCCATGCGTTGGAACTTGGGAGAAGCTTTTCAGTTAGTGAAAAGATTTGTTTTTCTTTCCTTAAAATAACTTTCCTTTTAGTGTGAGATAATTAAAAGTGTGATCTTACGCCATCCTGGAAATAAAGCCTGGAGCTCGAGTGCTTCCTTTTGCAGATGAAGTATTGTGTCYGCGGAGCTGAGAGTACCTGAAGGAGGTAGCTCCTGCACCGTGCCTGCGGGAGAGGTCTCTCAAGAAGAGCCACTGATGGTGAGAGGCTCCTTGTACCCTCTCGAGGCRGCGAGGGCCGTGCTCCAAACCACGGCAGGAAGGCAGCCGCCTCTTCACCAAGAGGCGAAGTGGGGCYGGTCTTCCCCTCACCTTCGGAGCACGACAAAACTAAATCCAGAAGATAATTAATGTCCAAGTGYGTGCTTAGTTGGGCTGCCAAAGATCTCGAGGAACAAAACCTGGCTCGAGTACAGCAGGGGTTTTGCTTTCCTTCATCTGCCGTGAGAAGGCCGGCCTTGACTGGTGCCTCAACACATTATTTTTTCTTTGTAGCAATGTGTATTCTTGTCCTCAGCCACATTTCGTTTCCATGGGTAAATATGTGCCTAATTATGTAAAGGTTTGAGACTTTAAACATTAGCTGAAAACATTGATAAATGTTTTAACAAAATAAACAAATGCAGAAACAAAATGTCTTAATTTGTATTCACTGTTTCTTGAACCCTTTGATTTGGGATAAATTGGCTGGCTCTTCTGTCAGYAAGAGGTTGCTATTAATTTCATCATGGCTGAGTCTGTAGCCTTCTGCCTCCTTATTGACACTGCTTAGTACAGATTTATTCATAARTAGTTTAGGATATCTATTGACTTATCTGTGAAACAATTTTTTGAGAAAAAAAATGGGAGTGAGSAAGCACTCAGAGACTTCCCAAGAACAGAACAAGAGCAATTCCCTGCTCAACACATGGCTTTGGGGCAATAAATATGCAACTGCCTAAGTTTTACAGTCAGGCACTTACTACACAGACAACTAGGATTATTTCATTTTTCTTGGAAGCAGCCTGTGATGTGGGACAGATGAACATGCAGGGTAAAACTACYCACKTTCCAGTCAATAATGATGCACACGTGAGCATCCATAATGAAATAAGATACCCGATGCACAAACAGTTCCTTTTCCTTTGAGCTGAAGAGGAGTTTCATCTTCCACWCTGTTTCTTTAGGTAACTAAACTTGATGAAAGTCAAACCCGTAAGCAGCTGAGCAGGTTAAAGAGATGTAAGCAACGTTATCACTTTTCCAAGACAGGATTTAGCATCCTCATTTGTGGCTTTCTCCATCTCAAAACAGAAAGAGCAGCCTCTGAACTTCCACCTCACAAGGAAGGTAGATCTGTGTGAGGGCAGCCTATCATGCAAAGAGAAGGCAAGACAKCCTGGGAGCCCAGACAGTCAATGGTCCAGCTCACAGCCTTGGGTCCCCTGGGCCCCTCTATGGCAGCCAGTGCCCCTGGCAGCTGCCGTCCCGCCACGATGCACACCGAGCCATCCACACACCTAGKGCTTCTGCTTCCTTCCAACACAGACAGTCTAGACACAGGCTAGACTGGCGTCATCAACAGAGGGTCCCTCTAAGCTTAGGAYATGATATTAACACAAAAAGGTGTATTCCGCCCATAAATTAGAAATACAGATGCATAGGCATCCAGCCATTTCCAATTAAATTTGCATTATTTAGCACAGTCTCAAAATAAATTCATTCACAGGTCAATCAACTGATCATATATTATAGTAAGATGATACATATAGCTAACACTATATACATTCAATAATATGTTTGTCTCATTTYGGTACTATATTTAACAAAAAACAASMAATACACATCTTAAAACACATCTTCTGGCTTCTAATGTATTTTAAGACTTAGAGTTTGGAAATTCAGCAAAAGAGGATTATTTCACAGCAACTGCATCACAAGATACGCACTTTGTTCAACGGGTATGCTACAGCCTGGGACATCTCTTTCRTATCCACTGGTTCCTGAATTGACAGTGAGACAGTCTTGTAAAATTCCCTACTGTGGAGAGAAAAGGTAAAAAAATGAGTATTCCATGCAAAAGGAAAAGGATCCCTTCTCTGACATTCCCAAAGACAGAAGGTGATGCCACAAGCATTAAAAACTGTGTGTTAATGGCTAGAAAACTAGGAAAATAAARGCAAGAATGATCAGCATTGGTTACATAACCCATTTTTACATAACCAATTTCCTGGGAGCAAACAGACCGAGCTCTTTGGTGCCTCTGCTCTGCTCCGAGGACTGAAGGAGCAAAGTAATTTTGCAAACCTTTCCCCAGAGGCAGCCGCTGACCCCAGCACCAGACTGCAGGTGCAGAAGGGCGCGTAGGGCAGAGCYGCAGCGGGTGCAATGGAGCAGCGCGGCGGGGAGCTGGGGCTGGGAGCTCGGCTGCTGCCTCCCCTCTCCCAGCAGCTGTCACTAACAGGATTCCCTTTTCCCTGCAGCRTGTTGGGAAAAACGCAGCCTCTGCGACTCGCAGCGCTGCAGTTCCATCAGGAGGGACTGGCGCGAGCTGGGGCRCTGCCATCCACAGGAACCCATGGGGGACACAGTGCAGGGCCTTGGGAAGCCACACTCAGCTGCTGCAGAGCTGCTCAGAGCTCTGCTGGCACAGGCAGAGCTAAGGGCATCTCCCAGCAGTGATAACCAGAGCCTCTTCAGTGGCTCTGCTGGGCATCCCTCCATGCCCGAGGTAGCAAAATGAGCCATTTGGAAGCTGGTCTCTAAATCATCCAAAACTCATCTGAAATTTAAGAAAAAAAAAAATCTTGGAACATGAAGTCCATCAACCAAAGGGGTTATTTCTGCAGTCAGGCTGGCGCACGACTGTGAAACATTCACGGCAAACAGGACTGCAGCGACAGGCTCCAGAGGGAACAGCCGCATCCAGACAGTCCACAGTAAAACCCAGTCTCTTCAGGTACCCACGCAGGGGTATAGAGAGTCCTCAGAACAGGGAAAGGAATRAAAAAGCATTTGAACAGGGTATGCAGTTTTAATCCATATCTGACTTCGTAATAGCAGAAAGTTATATAGCTTGGCATGGGCAGAGACAACATAGAGCCAGGCTTCTCTATGGAGGAGCCCAAATGGCTTGGATGAAGCAGCCCGTGCTGCGGGCACCAGGCGAAAGCAGGCAGCCCCCGCGCTCCCTTGCAGGGCCAGCCCACTCTCCATGCCCTTGCAGGGGACATCGGGTGATGTACGCATTCAAAGCCGTTGCTAAATGTGAGAGAAGAGCTGTACAGTCAGGTGTGCGGATCACCGGTGTAGAAGACAAACACAGGAGTGCGGCACCACATCCCCGCAGCACGTTGTGATGCACACAGGCACATAAGGCTGATGTGAGAGTGTTGGAAACGCAGTCTCCAAAAGAGACCCTCATGGAAGGAGAGTCACCATCATCTTAGCTTTAAAATATTTCATTAACTTCTGTTGATTTCTATTTTAAAGCTTTAAAATCTGGTCAGGAAGTTCTCCAGAAGAAAGCTAATATTAGGAGGGAGTTCAGCCAGCAGTGAACTGGAGCACTGCAAAACAGGATGCATGGGAACAGCCCCAAGAGGAAAGCGCTGGCAAGGATAACAGGTGCTTTTAAAGACAGACCTACCCAACAGCTGCCCATGCTGCCCCGGGGCTGTTCCCGGGGAAGCACCTGGCAGGCGCACGCTTGGCGCTTCCACAGGGACCGTGCGCTAGGGAGCGGTTGAACCCTTGGCTGCAGACGCTGYCTAGGGCATCTGCTCTTCACCAAGGTGACCATGCGACTGACTGAAGCAGAGTGCCAGCCTGATGCTAACMACCCCTACTGAGTTTTCAGACGCTTCTCATGACTGCAACATGCCAGATTCTGCTGAAACCAAAGCCACAGCCATCTCCTGGTAGACTTTGACCCACCCCTCAGTTGAACAGAACTGATCAGTGAATATCAACACCTGTACTTATGGAGTCTTCCTCCTTTTACTCTTTACTTACTTTAGCAGCTGATAGTCAGAAGAAACAGAGATTTAATATCAATGGTACAAAATYACTAAATTTTATGTCTGAAATTCTAAAAATAATACTGTTCTAAACCATTCCTTGGAGATACTGAAGGGGAGCAGTGCGATTGACCCAGAGCCTGATCACCCAAATCTCTAAGAGGGTTCAGGCAACATTGATTTATAACCTCATTCCTRCTTCCTTGCCAGAATTAAAACACGGTGCTCGGGGAGTCCCCGTGACACTGGCACTGGAACTGACCCTGGTGAAGATCATTTCGAGCAGAGCTGCAGCTCTGCTGGGCAGCGGGGCCGCACRTTGCTCAGTGAGGGCTTCTGCCTCCTGTTGAGATCATGCTCACGCTGCTCATCGGCACAGGCCAGACGCTCAGCACAGCTCCCCTCCCGCCACCACCAGCCCCTTCACCAACACCATAAGGCTGGGAACAGTGACTTGAGGAAACACTCCACTGCAGGCAAGGTGCCAGCAGAGACCGGAGCGAGGAGTGGGCAGCACAAACTGGAGATTCCAGTTTGCAGCTTGAACTCTTTGCTCCACACAAACTGACCACTGCCCAGTGCAGGAGGCTGGGAGAGCTCCTGGGGATGTCCCACCTGTGGCTTTCCCCCATGGATGCTCCTGCCAGGTCCATCTCACTGAACCCGTTCTTACAGTCCTAGTGCCAGCAGCACCAGCTCCACATCACTGGCATTTTCAAAATATTTATTCCCTGAGTGAAGGGACCTTTCGTACATCTGTTCCCTCTATCTCCACTTAGATACTTCCTACAGAGAGTAAGAATTCTTGAAAACACTCACAACATCTCTACACCTGCTTAAACATGTCACCATTTAGCACACAATAGAACAAACTACAAGTCAGGTTGGTACTCAAGTTTAAATGAACTTCACTTTATTCGTAACTTCCTTTTCATACACTTAYTATCCTCTAATCATAAGGGGTGGAAAAAATGCAGAGGCCCTTCAGAGACCTGGAGATTATAAAGCCAAAAAAAGGGCAAACATGGTGCCCCATCCCATACCTCACTTCCTGGGGCAAAAGGTATACACAGACGTACAAGATTTAGGCAATTTCATACAACATACATACATTTTCCATGTTTGGTAGGAAAACCTTTCATGACATCTGTTTTTTAGCTGCTTTTATCTGTAGAGTGATTGAGCACAGATCTAAATATMTATTTACCCAACTGTACCAACCCAGGTTCTTCATTTAATTTCTTGATGAAAGACCACGACAGTTGATTGCTAATACGTGTTGTGCACCTCTGACCTAGCCCAAGGTCAGTCTGCCACGAAGCATGTTCAGAACATGCAGATGTGACTGGGGAATGGGGGAATTTTCCCCCTTCTGCCCTTTGCAGTAGGGAGCCAGTGTTGCTCTTTCCTCTGCAGCACTGTCCTTTTCAGAGGGGAGGGAAGGGCGACGCATACAAACTAAGRGCTTTCAGTAACTGGAAAGAACAGATAGGTTTTGCTCAGAAATAACCTGGGAAATCAACAGTTCCGCATTAAATGTACAAAGTCATATAGCACTGGAGGAAGAGCTCAGATTTATATACAAACAGGTGCCTGCTTCATGACCACCTGAGATCAGCTCTTTGCGGACAAGCCTTATTTCTGACCCACTTAGTTTCAGCAGCACTAAATGTTATTTCATTTTGTTATTTGTAAAAATCAATGAATTTAAAATGCTATGCAGTAAGAAATGATGTTAACCATTCCCTTTTCTTGTTCTTTTCCTTCCCAGCCCTCTTATTGAACAACTAGATTTCCTTTAATATAACCAATTTATTTCCCCCTGCCTGTTGAGCAAGCAAAACGCTGTGTGCAATTGCCAGCGGTGCCTCTGAGCCTTTGCTGCTTCCTATCCCTCTCRCCCCCCATTTCTAAGCAAGCCAACCCCTCTCCTCCCTGAAGTTCTCATTAGCATCCACCTCACATCAAGCTCCTAGGAAAGTCCAAAGAGGTGAGAACTGCTTCTCCTCCCATAACAGGAGCCGCTTTCGTCCCGTCCAACATCTGCAAACGTGCAGATGAAAGTGTCACATTGAACCCTCCCAAACTAGAGTTGCAAAAGAATATAGAAAGCTAGAGCCATCTCAGTTTACTGATGTCAGTAACTTTTTTTTTGTCCTATTACAAAAGTTATTGCCAAAAAAGTCTGTGTAAAACAACCCCATAATAATAATAATTTGCAACACAAACCAATGAGACTCAGAAAAAAGCTTTAGAATAAATTGTAATAAGAACCTGAAACTGAAGRGCAAGTGAAAAATAAAGTCATCACCTAAAGCTACACACAGCCCAAGGCATGTCTAAAAAAGGTTGCTATGAAATAAAATTATTTTACTATYAAAAACTACCAAGATTGAATAGGCATCATAAATTTCAGCTCAAGCCTCAGGTGTGCCTCTCTGAAGGAGGAGAATTGAAYGTCTCTGTGGATTCTACAGTTTTGGGGGCGGAAGGTCTCAAAAAAATAAAAACACAAGTCAAATCAATGAAGTCCAAACTAACAACTCCTTCACAGAAAAACAAACCAACAAAACAAAAACCAACACAAAAACACATGCTACTAATTTTCATGACAGTTTGAAATCCTCTCCTTTAGACACTTCCTCCTACAATAAAGCTCTGAGGTTAAAATTAAAATAACATTCGTGGCCTTTTGACTTTAAATTGACCCACAAGCTACCCTATATTTTTGTAACTTTATTCCTCATCTTTTTGTGGTGAAATCCCCAGGGCTGCTTCGGTATCCAAAATGAACTGCAATGAGCTCCCAGCACTGGGACCTACAAATTAAATCTAGAAATAAACACATTATCTGGCTTTGAAATAAACTCATAACATTATTCATCTGCGGTGGAAACGTATCCAGTTTCCCASTCTCAATCAATTCCTGGCCTTCAGCTAGTAACAGAAATGCCACCTTTGAAATGCCACAAAAGAAGTAATTATTGCTGTGCTGAAGACTACCTGCAAATACGTTCATGAAATATTGCAGCAAACCTTCCTTCCATCTTTCCTTTACTAAAAGGCGCTTGATCGGAAGCCAGCAAATAAATTGAACAACTTCTCAATGTGTCTCAGGTACAGATGCACTTGCTATTTATTTATCTCTTTTGCAGATATTCCMTCTGAAGTTTGGGAAAGAATAGATCATGCTTCAGGGAAGCCGTTAGCAATTCTGACTACTATTTCTTAATTCTAATATCACAAAAGAGATTCAGAGAGGGATCAGTTAACGGCAGCCTCGTGAAGCCCCTGGGACGCGGGCACCCGGTAACACTGCAATGAGCAGCATCAGCAACCCCGTCCCGGGAGCCATTGGTACCGTGATGGCTTCGGAGCGGCGTTTGAATCCCCCTCCTGATGGCACAAAACTGATATTTCTATCAGGTCTCTAAACCAAAGGCTTTCCAAACCAAAGGCATATCAAATAAACAAAATGACACTATTGGCTTTCTTTGCAGACCTTCAAATGTGCTACCTCCTTAACTGATTCCAATAACCCTCCTGTCGTGTTTGGGGAATGAGTGCTGCTATTAATGATCTGCTTCAGGAATAAGAATCCCCAATTATTATTTTTTTGTGTGTGTGTGCAGAATAATGCCAAACTTAAACAATTTTTGGGAGAAGACTGAATTGGTGAATTTTTCATYGGAATTGCTGAGCTTCAATAGAAAAGAGAGAGCAAAAAATGTTTGTGATTATCTGCGCTATTTCTGAGCGGATAAATTGAGCTGTGTTCAGTCAACTAACCTCATGATCCTCACATGAAATTCAACAGCACATTTATGTCTAGGACAACAAATTCTCCCAGGAAACTTGCAAACAAAGGCAGGATCAGAAAGCACTCAAAGATGTTCATATTTGCCTTTTTATGCAAGTGTGTTGCTGTTACTGCTTTTTTTCCTTTAAATTAGCACTTTAGCTACCACAGTCAATGTGCTTAAGCAGCACTACTTAATTTAGCTAAACCTATAAAGACCCTGCTTGGTTCACTGTGATTTGCAATTTAACAATACATATGCAAATGAAATTAGGGTTGGCAAAAATAATTATAGTTGCTCTTGGGAGGATTAATAACCAAAGCCTGCTCTGCTTATGCTGAGGTTTAATTTAATTCTGTTGCATGTATTAAATGAAGMAACTAATTCTGTGTTCAATATTGTGTTTGGCAGTTAATATGTGCTCACATGAATACATATTTATTTAGATGAAGTGAAAAGGATTGCGTGGAGATACTGTCACATGGCTCACGAATACAAACAGTGATTAGCTGCTGGGGGAACAGCACGCACGGGGCCCTATGCTGGATACGCCCCAAAGCTGCCAGTCACCATTGGGAAGCAGTTAGGATCCACTTGGTGCTCCTAGGTGTGCTGGCACGTATAAGCTGCTAGGGGATGAATGGCTACAGGACATTAGTTTTAATAGAGGTCCCCCCCTTGCTGGCCAGCATGTGCAGTGCTGTCTAGGCTAGCGAGGTGCTTCCCAGGGTGACCATCCTGCTGACCTGGACCCCATTAGAAAGACACTGCTAGGGATACCGGCCCCGCAGCAACACCATCTGCACCCCATCTGTGAGCTCCAAGCTGGGCTGTCCCTACCAACGCCCACCAGCTGCCAAACAAAGACSGGTGGAATCCACAGCTCTGCCCCTCGGAGGCTGCGGGGAGCAGCCCCCTCCAGCCACGGTGAGGACTGAGCCCTGGGAGCACGCGGGTCTCCTCCTGACCCTGTCACCGAGTCCCTGCCTCGGGAGCAACCTCAAGACACCCGGCAGCCTCCAAAGAGCACAACGTGCGTTTCAGGGTTACAARCACCTGTGGTGTTTGTAGTGGTGACGATCACTAAATCACGGTCAACATGACATTTTTTAAAACTGCATTTAACTTGCACTTAAATTGTTACAGCTTACCCCAAGTTTCCATGCCCACAGCTGCCAAAGTTTACATGGGTGTTTGCCAAGATGTTTTATGTAATCTATAGCATTTTCAGATTTCATCTGAATGTTAGTCCCATTTAATTTGAATGTTATTTCATAGGAAAACTAGAGAAAAATCACTTCTCATAATTTTATAACACTACATTTACTCCAAAGATAGATTTAAAGCAGCCGAAAGCTCATAGGAGCAGAGTTTTATTAACCTCATACCAGTAATACCTTGAATCACTGCAGGATGACGCGTTTTGGAGAGTATCAAAGACAGCGTGTCCTACAGACACCCTCCCCTTCCTGCCATGGGCACTATTTTAAACTTTTATACACACATCTGCAAATAAAGTTTATATATTTTGGAGTGAACTAAGATATTGCAAAATTTATCACTAGGGACAGGACCAGATTTTTTGCATCAGCTTTTATTCTGTGTTGCTGCTACAAGTTAATACCAAGATAATGGTGATTAATTCATGCCCCACATTTTAGAAATCATCTATTTATGCTACAAACAACATCTATCCTACTTAGACCAACTTCATGTTAACCTTTCATATTAAATCACATTCCCTGCATTTGTATTTCTTTAAATCACATTTAATTTAGTATTTCTTCCTACCTTCCTCATTGAAATACCTCTTGAAAAGGCACTTTAAAAGGAATAAAGGTCAACACCATGAATCTACCTCAATTTTACATTCTTGACACCATAGGTAGAGTTTTGTATTTGTTTATAACAAGCACACTTACATAATTTGAGAATTAAACTTTTCACACACACAAAAAAGTGTAAAAGCATATAGATACATAGAACTAAATAACCTAAGGGAAACAAAAAAGGATTTCCTATGCAATCCTGAATTAATTGAATGTGAAATACCACTTTTGAAAGTTTGGTTAAATCTCCTTAAAACATTCGGTTAAACAAATATGGCTTAAAGTTCAGTTTATTCCTAAATATTCAGTTGTAAGTGATAGAATGTTATTTGATTCGACTTTGAAGACAAAAATAATTTATGTAAGGGACAAATGCTTAAATACCTGGGCGGCACAGGGACAAGCTCATTAAATTTTAAAAGTTGACTCAGGCGCAGACTATTCCCGTCTGCCTTTACTTCGACTGGCTTGCAGATGGGCATGGAAATTTCGAGACAGCCACTGATTTTTATTTTCATTTTTTATATGTGTGCTAATTCTGTTAAGGAGAATAAATCCAGAMTGATGGTAATTATCCATGTGCAAAATTGCTTTTCGCAGGAGCTGGTGCTGTCTGGTTTCTAATGGGTGCACGGCACCGATTGACTTTAAATGCGGGCCAAAGGAAGGGTGAGTCCTCGGAGGGAGCAGCCCCACTGCTTGCTCCTGTCCCCGGCCAAGCGCCCCGTGCAGCCACGGGAAAGCCTTGTTCCTGGGGAATTCATTCTGGCAGTGCAAAAGAGGGAGCCTCCTTTCYCAACTCATTGTACTCTAGGTATTTGCCTTACCTTTATTGGTAATATAAAGCAACTTAGGTGTTCACTGACATCCATTAACTATAACAGATGGAAATCATCTTCTGTCTTAGATTTCTAGGTCTAACTAATTGAACTGTAAATATGCTCCTCTAATTCGTTGATTCTACTTAACTGTTTTTCAGTTTTTCACAATAAAATGTTTTATTCACTTTCATGTTTAATACTAAAACTTAATAGAATCATTTTCAATATCTTCTACCTGTTGCAACAGGCAGCAGCTTTATTTGATTGYTTACTATAATCTCAATATCAGTGCTTGGTGTGTTTCAGGAGGGGTTCTATTAGGTTTTTTTTATTTATTCTTTTGCTTATCAAAGTAACCTCCATGAAAACTAGCTTTCCACATTCTCAAGTGCAATTTCACGTTATAAATTAAGACTTTATCACTTAGCTTTTCTCATAACGCTTCAGACTCTCAAGCAAAGCATCAATAATTTTTGCTTCTGGATAGAGGGAAATTCCATATCTAGCTGTGAATGTWGCAAAATCAAGTGGCCACAGCTGCCTAGAGAGAGGCATACGTTACAATGCAATAGCCAGAGTGTTGAAAGTGCTAGACAAAACACTTCTAGGACCATCACGAGATCTTTTCCTCATATAAAAGAGAGTAGAAAGCTAGGAAAGTGAAAAAAAAACTACAGTTTGCACTGTCTGTTCAAACTAGAAATGGCCCTGGACACCAAAGACAGCCTAGAAGGGCCCTGGCCCAGATGCTCTTCCGCTGCGTACAGGTGCCTGTCACAGCACGACCTTGCACAGAGCAGTAACGACAGCACTTGCCCTTGTCTGCTGGGCTCCGCTTCTGAGGAGACCCATGCTGGGAAATTGTGTGATTTAATGCCATCTTTTAACTGCAATAGGATCATTCCCTTAAAACATAAAAGAAGAAAAAAATAGATTTAATGAAGATACTGAAGTAAACTGGAATATGAATATAATTGATTATGGTAACCAAGAAAGTCATTAGTGTCATAAGATTATGGCATTTTTTTTAGTACCTTATTAAACTAGCCAGCATGAGCATGAAAATTTTCAGAAATGTCTTGCCACATAAATAATTGGACCATTACTTTTATACACTGTACACTATATAAAATGTTAATAAGCCTTTTAAAATAGTGCTGTATTATAGGAACAGATTTTATATTCCATAAAGTGTTTGGAACTAAATTATACAGCACATTTTTGATATACTTTGTCTTCCTAAAGAGAATATGACCAAAAGGGGAGAGAGAACCATTGCTATCAGCATTCTACATCTTACAAATAATCCCACATATTTATTTATTACAATTCCCACTAACTTCATGAAAAATCCACTGTACTTGCACTCTGCAATGCCCTGACACATGTTACAAATGCCATATTTGGTTCTTGTAAAATATTGACTAAATTATTCAGCAAATACCACCTAAAAAAACGACCCAAACAATACAAGGCACTCCACCCTTCTCTGTGTCTGATGAAACTGCATGAACTTTCTGCAGGTGATGTCAACAGCCCAGGCAGGGAAACCTGCTGATAGGAAGGGCTATRAACTAATAACCACAGCCAAGGTGTCCCTGCAACTACAGGGGCAAGAAAATGCTAAGATAGTACCTGGAAGCTGGTTCAAAGACCTGGCTTCAGAATGATCAAGGGAGTGTCCACACAGATGAGTTTTTAYGGGACACATCAAATATAGAAGGTGTGCCTGCATTTATAGGATATAGAAGATTGCCAGGGATGGGGAAAAGGCCACAGGACCTTCTTTTGAGAGAGGAAATCCAATTTGGCTGATTGTGTAGAATGAGCGAGGCTTAATTAGAGGAAAAGATTTCCAAGAAATACAGATTTCCTTCTTCTGAGTCAAAGCTCACCTCAGATATTACCACGACCAGCAGCACACCAGGCTACTCTTCACTATCATGATATGCATGCTGATGAACTGCATGCACAGATCTCATGCTGATGAATTTCATATGAAAATTATTTTCATATAAAGTAGATGCAAAAGATGCACAGATGTGATTTTTTATTGGATTTCAATAAAACAGGACAACTTCAGCAAAACAAGGCTCATTTCCTGCAGTGTACTGCCAAATTCATCAGACTGACAGGATTTTCTAATAGGCCAGAAAATAATAAAGACCAGGTCATGACACAAAAGACAGGTAGGTCACTTGTTACACTCTCCTTTCACAAGCAGGAAGCCAAAGGTTAAGAGACTAATCCAAGCCAAGCGAGGCAAAGCGAGCCAGGGGCAGGGCCTTCAGCAGAGCTCACAGCTTCTGAAACCACCTTCCTGGAAACGTGCTGTTACTCATCACCAAAGAGATTCCTACCAGTGATGCACAAATTATTTTGTACCATCTGTCTGCTCAAAAAGGTCCCTGACAGGCCTGTTAAAGACAGTAGCTGATGCAGGTTAAGAGAACTGGAGGAACATGATGAAAGTCAATATTTCGACCCGCACAGAGGCAGCCCTGACAGCAAAAGGCCGATCAGTGCCAGACTGCAATGTGCACAAGCCAGACAGGCACAGGGCCCATTATTTTCAGGTGTTTAAGGCAGTCACGGCCTGCTCTGCTATGACAACTGTGCAGTGACAGTGACAGGAGGGCTCCGCACTGTCCCTCAACCCCAGCTGCACTACTCAGCACCAAGGAGACTCAGCCCTAGAGTTTCAATAGAAGGAAACTCACCCCAGATTCTTATTTTACCAGAAATATTTTTGGTAGGTAAGAGATATGAGACATAGATGAGTTCAAAAATAATATATGTGCTTATGAGAAAGCGCCGAAGTGCAAAACAATTCCAGGTTTAGGGTCTCTCTTGATTCAGCATCTGAAAGTCATTCAACTTGCCTGGCTCTCTTGAGAGGGTAAATAAATCAGACCAAAGCTGACAGTAAGACTCAAGCATTTCCTCCCTGTGATGCTATAATTTACAGAAACTTTCCAAGGTTGTATTTGTCATTGTGGTTTGATTGAAGAAGATCCATAATCTTTTGAAACCAATGGAAAACTCTGTGTGAACTCAATAACTTTTGAAATAATCCTTAGATGCTTCAAATCAAACTCCGTGAATTCCAACATCATGTCAAACAAAACCCAAAGAACCTTTTATTCTTCAGAGAATTTCCTGCAGATTCAAAGAATATGTATTTTATTTGGGACATCTGACAGAAACCACCCATGGCTATAATCATGGAGCTTCCATGCATTCAACTGCTACCAGTGATGTCAAAGGCCAGCAACAACCCACCACGTGCTTGGCTATCTGCATGGGATTGGTACAGTAAATAAAGCTACTCCTCGATTATAAACACTTAGTGGAATTCACTGTATTGTGTATTAACCCAATTTACCACAGGAAAGTGGGACCAACGAGAAGGAAAGGTCATTTGTGTTACCAGAAAGTAACTCTAAGCAGTCCCTAACCAACACTCACCCCACCTCGGGACCACCTGCCCCAAACCTCAGCTCTGCTCCGCCAAGCGGGTTACAGAAAGACACTTGGAGTGGRATAAGGCCCAATAAAGGTATATTTATCACCAAGTATTTATTCGTGTGAGTTGTGTCTGAGTAGCTCTTCCTTCCTGCTGCTGCATCTTTAGAGAAGCAGGGTCTGCTAAGGGGCACWTGCAACTGTGATTTCATCATGTGAGAGGCTTCAGATGCATGCCTAAAAGTAATGTGCTTTGGTCTTCAGCTCTTCCCTTGAAAAATAAATACTCACAGTCTCAAAGCCAACATCCTCTAGCTTTTCGCAGTAGAAGATATATTTACAAAGGCTAAGCAGATACATAAAGTGTAAACAGGTATATAAATACCAGAATCTCAAAACCAACATCTTTTAAACTTTCAAAGGAAAGTGATATTGAGAGAGTAAATTGATATTTTTCACAAACAGTAGAGAGCTTCCTATCCAGTTTGCCAATAGATATATTTCTCCATTCAAATTGTACTATTCCATAGCAGTAAAAGAATAAATATCTATCTGATTTGAGGTGYACAGTTAAAATGGGGAAGGAAGGACAGGGAGGGAAGGATTCCCACAGATGATCAGTATGTTTGAGATTCACAGACCTGTGGCACACACTTCCAGAGCCTTTTTCTGGCATCTCCTTTCACCATGCTTAGAATTGCTTCAGAAGTCCACTCAGGAGACAGGCATTGACACAACTTCTATTATTTATATACAKGTATATGTATACACACACACAGACATGTTGCTAAAAAGTGCTTATGAAAAATAAAGGGTTAAAAACTWTACTGTAGTGAAAATGCATAGCAATGGAGTAAAATGAAGGCCCTTTTATATATGCCTCCCTTATACCTGCCTGCCAGCAAAGGAAAAAAAAGAAATGGAAAAAACTTTTCAAGTTTCCTTTACAAAGGGACTAGCGAGAGAGCTCAGAAGAATTTAGTCTTGCATAAATTATTTTATTTATGGAACAAAGAAAATTGAATGTATTCTTGATAGGATTTTAAAAAGTACTGAAATTAGGTATTTAGGCACTGAAAAAAGTTTTATACAATTAATATACCATGAAAAGCTTATCTACTTAATGAGATTCAAACAAGTAATGTGAATTGAACTTTTAAAAAAATAGATAAAATGCATTAACCTTTGTAACTTAATTAAATGTAAACAAAGAAAAAGTGCAGCCTTAATACTGAATATATGAAAAATGTGCCTTAAATTAATAAAAAATCCCGTGCACCTCACAACTCTCCTTGCACATTTTCAGATCGCAGTGTGGGCTCATGGAAACAGACTTCTTCTGCACTTTRCCTTTACTTGAAATTGTATCCTTGAAACTAATGCATTACTATTACTCTGTGTGACAAAAAGCTCATAAAAACTATTCTGCCTACTTAACCCTGACGTGAGTGAAATTATTTTCATCAAGAAAAGCTGAGGGACAAGAACACATYCTCATAGAGGTAAGAATTAGCCTTATTATAGTCTTAATATGGCCAGGAAGTCATTCTGGAACTAGCTGCTCCCCATCCACTTTTTTTTCTTCTGCACTTAACACTGTCACTTGCCTGAGATTGYATTTCTTAAATTCCATTCAGATGTACAGTACCACTGAATGTGTTACAAATACATATTTCTGGCATATACAATCTCATGAACATAATTCTGACAGAGTCATCTTGAATTTTATAGCCAAAAAGAGAAGAGAGGAAAAGCAGGAGATGAAACACTGTTAATAAATAACTCAATTGCAGATAAATTGGAACCTGAAAATGGTGTTTTCAGTACTGTTAGAGGTTCAGCTTCCAGAGTTTTTATTTGTTTTCACAGACAAGCATGAAAGTCATTCTAGAACAAAATCATCTCGTATACTACTCACATCGCCTCGAAGGTCGATACCCAAATTTCTCTTTCATCAATGTCATTCTTGAAGATGACAAAGCATGAAGGAAGATCTACACTCACAACTGCAAGCTTTGGCCTCCAGCACCTGCTGCCTATTTATGCTGCTCCAGCCACATGCTCTTTTCTTTCGCTCTTTCTTTTCTCAGAGAAATGCTCAGGCTCTACTACACCCCGACAGGTCATAAGGAACCTCGTGTCACCGCCGGGCCAGCAGGCCCAGCCATCGTCGTGTTGGTGCAAGCAAGGCCTCATCMCTCACGTCCACCACAGATCAGCGTTGCTGCCCTCCACATCAGGGCACGCGGGCGGCCGGGGACCTTCCTGGTGTGAAAGGTGCAGCGCGAGGGCAGTTGTCACTGCCAACACTATGAAAATTTTGCAAGACYTACAAAAGCCATCACACATGACAAATAACCTAGACACATGGAGCACATACAGCCCTCCAAAACTCAGAGTTTCAGTGTCGTCTGGTGGACCGCTACTGAAGAAAACTTGGTTATTTGGCTGTCAGAGACTTAGTTACCTAATTACAGAAGCTCTTTCAGAAAGCAAGTAATGAAGTTTGGGAACAAAAACGAGCAAGTGCTCAATGGCTTAGATTTTTGTTTGTTTAAAAAAATGAGCGCCTCCGACCTGCTGCACTTCACAATTTCAATGCGTGCAGCTCACACCACTGAAGGATAGACTCTTATACCAAGCAGACACACGACGTCTTTCTGACAGTGAGGAATGCAGTGAGGGCCTGCAGAAATTGAGCAAACAAAAATCACCATGCAGTCCTATAGGCTACTTCCACTTGCTGGCTCTGTTTATTCCAAAGGATCATAACTTTGCATATGCCTGGCAGGGTTTCAGAGGTAAGGATTAGCACAGAGCACGAGCAACACGAAGGACAAGGAGAAAGGGCTTGGGCTAAGTCACGCTATAAACAAAGACCTTGTAGGTTTCAGAGAAGAAGTGGTACAGAAGATAAGTCCTTCATCTAACCACGGGCCTTGGAACCAAGTCCATGCTCACAATAGATTACGAGCTACGTTGTATTATTCCAGAAAGTCCAGTGATAAACTGAGGCGAGYGGGGAGAGTGAGGTGCCAGTAGTGGCTGAAGGTGAACTGTGCCCATTTGCAAAGCTGTGCAAGGTGTTCTGAGGGACACAAAATAGCAGATTCACGAGCCTCAGCAAGAGAACAAGTTGAAGTCTGCCCCATCAGACTAGTGCTGAGGTTTGTAGTAAATGCAGAAACCTCTTTTTTCTCTAAAAGTAGCATAAATCTATTGATGAATGAGCAGAAGGACTTTCAAACCTGCCCTCAACTACAAGCAAAACAGCACACTCTGAACCCCACACCAAGCCTCCCCCAAAGGGGCTTTAATACAAGCAGGGCTGGAAAAGCAAATCATGTGCTSAGCCCAGCAGAGACAGGAGGCCATAACTTAGCACACACTAGTGATTCCCTCAATTGCCACCCTACGGGTAATTGAACAAATTTTGCTTAACTGTCCTGAACTATACATMACTAATGAATAGCATTTCTAAGAAGTTATTTCTGCCAATGAAGAATCATGTTATATAWATAATTTACAATTTTTATGAATAGTTGCTAATTGCCTTATTGTCACAGATAATGAGACCTTGTAAATATAATTACTTCCCTAGCAGAGACACATCATGCTGCTAGCTCTGAAATGCTTTGCTGGAGCTCCCGGTCACAGCCTTGGTGCACGTAAACCACAGACCTGAAGGACACCGAAGTCCAGCCTTGGACACACACAAATTAAGACAGACTATATATATATATATATATATATATAAGTAAATGGCACAGTCCACGGCCCTTGCACAGGGCAGGGGGATGTATTAAGTGCATCACAAAATGTCTTTGCCATAATGTAAAAATTCCCAAGTAACTTAATGAAAGCCAACTAATAAAATAGGAAAGTTATTAACCAGCATCATTGTAAAATTTAACTTCATAAAGAAATTACTACACTTCACTGAGGAAAAAAATTATCTACGTATTAAACATCTCATGTATTAATAGTTTTCTCTACTCAGGAACTACTTATGACATTTTACAGATTACAGTTTTGTAATTATAAAGCATTATAACCAAATGGAACAGCGACAAGCCTTTTGCAGAAGTATTTACTCAGAGAAATATATTGAAACAGGATTGTAAAACACCATGGTATAAGACTTTAGCTCTTCAAATTATTATTTCATGCAATGCACTGCTGAGGATTTTTTGATTTGTTCCTTTAAAATATGCTTTGACACAGCATCAGAGCAGAAGCTTCTAGTGATCTGTGAAAAATCAGTCAGCATATTTTAAGTAGATAGGCCTAATAGTTTTGAAACTCACATACTGGGTCAAGCTGAATTTATAGCTACGCATGCAAGTACTACMCTGGTAAGTGAGAACAAAGTTTGCCTTTTGAATTCTAAATGAAATATCCTTAATGTGAGGACTATACATAAAATTTTCAGAACTACTACAGCACTTAAATCCCTTTCCAAAATGATGCCGACATTGGGGAAAGAAACTTCTATCCAGTTTCACCGGCRTTTAGCTATGTGCAGACATGCCTGTGTTGCAAAGCACAGCAGGGCTCACAGCGGTCCCGAGGGCAGAGCCTGCAGCCCCGGTGACAACGTGGCATCATCCTGCCACCCACAGCCATGCTGCAGGGACACAGCCCTGTGCATTAGATGCCCTGCATGCAGCTCTGTGCTCTCCCCTTGGGGTCCAGGGCCAGTTCAGGCCTGTCTGAATCTGCCCCTGGGGACACCAGYACTGGTGATGTCTCCTGAGCCACCTGCAAAGTCCCCTGCAGAAATAAAAGTGATGGATATCCTCAGTCTCTTTTGGAGTGAGGCTTTGGGTCCTTCTGAAACTGAACCTTACCATGTTATTGCTGTTCTTCATTCTTATAGCATGTCTCCCTGATCACAAAACCTGACCTTGGATGCCAGTAGCTCTAAGGACTATTCAGGAGGTGAGGAGCCTGAGCCCCCTCAGCATCACGAGCAGTCCAGCGGCTGCAGCACAAAGGTCTGGCCACACTCACCCCACAGAGCTCGCCTCGTCTCTGCATGGCAATTAAACGRGGTGACTCACGGCACTTCACAATCAGCTTTCTCCTATGGCTCTGAAATTCTCCCTTGCCCTTACTTATGTCCATATCTGATTTGCTTCCATTGCAATGGAGATCTGTTTTATATGTAGAGAATATTTAATAAAGTTGTTCTTTGCAAATAACCTCAAAAGAGAAGCAAAACAAGGCAGTTCTTACAATCCCAGTTTAAATTAGTATAGCATTTTCTAAAACATATAACTCAAGCTAAAAAAATATCTGGCTTGCTGCTTTGAAAGGAGCATTATATTTTTCCCCATACTTGCTTAGATTGATGCCATGCAGAAAAATAGCCCGACAGCCAATTTCTTCTCACAGCAGTAGGTGGATACAGATGGCAGGAGCAAACACAACTTCTACCTGTGCACACAGAAACAGCATCGCCCTCCCCATTCAGGTGAGGGTTAAGGGACATTGCATGCAGACTAAACTCAAAACATTGCTAATAGTTTTTAATGAGGTTCATTGCATTCATGACATTTATGGACATGAACTGTTTTTTTAAGCTGAGACATCCCACAATGCAAGAATTTGTTTCCTTTCCTTGCGTGGAGAGTCAGGATAGATCAAAGCCCTCTGCAGATGGAAATAAAAATCACACTGGGATTTCAATAGCAAGATGAAAAGCTAAACAAGATGCAGTTCCGTCATGGAGGACGACAACAGTATGTTGCACTCTGCTACTCAGCTTTCAAAAACAGACTATTTTGACTTTAAATTCATGCATTTATCTTTAACTTAAGCCCAGAAATAACCTCTCTGTGTATTGTGTCATGTGTATGATTAAAGGTGGGATCTTGTGAAGAGCAGGCAGGACCTTGGCCTGTGCTTTGCCTCTGGAAGTTAAGTGCACTGGAACAAAGGGGACCAAAGGCAGCAGCAAGTCAGAGCTCTGATTTCTCTGCAGATTCCCCTGCACCCAAATTAACTTCTCTAAATTGTGTTAAGAAAAAGACACTAAAAACTAGGGGGAGGAAGAGGAGAAAAGCATCCATCTGTTATCCATGCAGTAACTTGTAATTCTCCCAGCCACTTCAAGAGTTTAAGCAGTGATCACTTGCCCAGCAAGAGCTCTATGCAAAAACTAGGCCAAGGAATACATAAGAGGGCTGACTTGCATATAACATTTGAACACTTTTCTCATGGAAATTCTAYCCTTCTGAAGCACATGAGAGAAGAAGATTTATTAAAACTTTTGGATACGTTAACTGCCTCCCTGTAAATGCTGTGTCAGCTGGTGTATGCTGACCACAAATGCTGCTGTCCACATGGCATGATGCACAGCTGCACAGTATAGACAAGTTGTTAAGACCAACATCTCTGCAGGGTATCAACATTGCCTACACTCCATGGGCCACAGCTGGTCTTAAATTACAAGTTCCTCAGAAGAAAGAGGATCGTGTTTTATGACTAATGAAATAATACAAATACACACAAGTATATAAACATGCATAAAATATTTCTAAAATGAATGTGTCATTTACATAGTCATGGCTTATAAACAAATACATGCCTGTGGTACACTGCTTTCTATCATAAAAATCTTTTTCTGAGTTATCCTTCTAATGTAGTTCCAACGAAAATGGTGCAAAAATTAAGGAAAGCATGGTTTTAGAAGTGGAAGTTTCCTCACTCTTTTCAAGGAGAAGCTACTTCATAGCTCAAGCCCTAGGAGTTTACAGACCATCGTTGTCATGACCTCACCATTAGTGGTCATGAAATTATTACAAGAGAAAAGTGCCAACGTGCACAACCACCCCTAACGTCGCAGCGTGGGTTGCTCGTGGAACCTCTCCACTGCTCAGGCTGCTGGAGGACCGAGCTCCACAGGCCAGCAGAGCCCTGGAGCCTATTCCAGCCCTGCGAAGGGAGAACAAGAGGAGACCTACAAATCATGTCCAACCGTATCGCTGCGATCTCCTGTAAGAAGTATCTTGTTCTGGCAGTTTAGGCTGCAACTGACTCATTCTCCCTTCCCTGCCACAAACTGATTTTCATATGCACTTAATCTTCTGTACGTGGTTTGACTCGGAAAATCAGTTAACAAGTGAGACAGATTTCTGGGAACACTGGCTGACCTGCTGGCAAGAACAGGGACAGAATAAGCTTCAGGCTTCCAAATAAACTGAAGCCATAAGAGCCTGCAGTAGAGATGTTCACTGCAGATGTGTCCTATTGCTTCTGTTGTCTGCACAGGCATCAGCAAACACTCCTTTCTAGGCATATATCAGGCCCAGAAAGTTATAGTAAATTAATAGTAAACAAAAAGTTATAAATATAGAAATGCCTTTGCATTTCACTGTAGGCTATATTTTACAGCAAACAGCACATATATTCTCATTTTCCTTCAGCCTTTTGTGCTAGCACTAACCATTATAAGCAGTCAGGGATGATAAAATGGAAGTTTCTTGCAAATCTAAAATCAGGTTTGCACAGACTTCTGAGTATATATATTATTTCTTTTGCCGTCTGCATCAGACCATAACCACTGCGCTTGGTCATTACTTGCAGTGCGTGTCATAGGAACTGCCTTACATTGCTGCTCTCTATGAGAACAATTCAGGGATCACTTGAAGCTAACCTAAGACATGCTTTAACCTTCCTGYCCAAAATCTCAAATAATTTGAGATCTTCAACAGTTTGATAGACTTACAGGAGCTAATTATATCACAGTATTCTGAGAAACAGCATGAGTAGAAAATGATGCAAAAAGAGTACTTCAGAACTGAAGAATTAAACCCAGACTACATAAACCAGACTGCTTACTCTTTGCAGCCAGCACTGATCAATGCTACAACACGAGAGCTTCAGAGGATGGATTTTGGCGAGCGCAGCCGGCTGATTTCCGCTCTCCCCGCTGCCGCGGGGYGCCGGCCAGCACAGGAGCCCACCCCGGCCCTGCCAGCGCCGAGCTCCGCAGTGCCCGCAGCCTGCAGCAGCTCTGCCTTTAGACCCGTCGGTCGGCGTGAGTCACTTTGCCATTCTGGATTTTTATCATCATTCTGGACCTCTCAGCTCTGCTAAGCCTTAATCACTGTGTTGCTTTTGCAGTGTAGTTCAGCTGGACCTTTTAATCTTTTAGTCTTTGCTCTACCACTATCTCCTTTTCCCTCCTATTGCCTTTTTTTTTTTTTTTCCCAGAAGATTCCCTGCCTCTTCTTTGCTCTCAGCAGAGCAGATTCCTGTCGATATCCATTGTATCCTTCTGGGCATCTTGCAATAGCTCCGTAGCTTCTTCCTCACACTGCACTGCAATTAGAAATTTGGCCCCCGATGTAACTGSCCAAGTTTACCCCACTCGGGCTGTCCCTCACCCAAAGCTGCATCAGACAGCAGAATTAAGAACATGTAGATAGTACTTAGCATTAAGCATAGCTCCATATTTCCCTTTTTGGTTCTCTCCTGTTTAAATAAATTATATATATTATATAYATTAAATAAAATTATGCACATGCTAATGTCCAACGAAGAATAATTGATGTCTGTAACGAGTGCCAATGAAAGGCAGTATGTGAACGTTGGTAAGGTGTTATTGTTTGTCTAAGCTCATAAAACCTCTATTTGCTTTGCCAGGAATGCTGGGCATCCTCTCCCAATTAAGCACTCATCACAGGGAATTATGCTGACACAACTCTCCTCTTCACAGTAAACAGCACTGATGTTTTCTCTACTCATTTGGAAGACAGGCATGTTGTTCCTGATGTGGCATTGCAYTTCTGTAAAATAAATACCTCCACAAACATTCAAAATAAAAAATAAGGTATATTAATACCTTTGCTTTATATTTGAAACATGGAATCAGCAAAAGAATATATATATATTTTATTTCTCTGGGGGTGAACTGAGGAACAGAGCCTAAAAAAGTGGGATAGGACTGATATACGATGTCTGTATAAACTCATGGCACAGAAGAATGGTAGCAAGAAAATTGAGAATAAATAAATAAAAGGAAGGAAGAAACAAAAGTGAGCAAGAGCACTGGGTTTCAAAAGTAGAGCAGCCTGACTTAAACACTCACAAAGCCAAATACTCTGATTGATTCTGGAGCCTTTCACCCATCTGTAAAACACAAACCACAGAGGGGACCATCAGAAATACCTGAGCTTATCAGACTAGCCTTGTAGTATTATTGCCTTCACCCTTCAGGAACAAGAACTGGAAACTTCTGGCTTTCAAATTACTGTCATACAAATAGCTTTTATCTAAAATCAATCCAGATCTAACAGAACCTCATAATTAAATAAACAGGGATGTTCTTAGGGGCATTCCAGGCAATATCTAACTAGATTAAAGCATTTAATTCTTAGTTTTCATTCATGAAACTAACTGGCAGGCAGGTGCAAAACAACTGGAGTGAGGATGAGATGTCCTTGCTTAAACAGGAGCTGAATACGACCCATCCATCATGAGTTTCAAACTACAAGTTTCWATAGTACAAGTGCTGCCATGTTAAGTCCATACCACTTTCAGACAGAGCGTCTTCTGATCCTACACAGGTTTTTACCTATCTAGGGCAAATCCACTAACTTTGAGAAATTAAAAAAGACTCACAGTCAGCCTATGATGAATACCAAGTCACAAGAGGTCAAACATCCTGCTTTCATGCTGTCATTTCCAGTGACGTCTTACATTTGATCCTACATAATTGCACTGTGCTTTTTCCCAGGTGGAGCTAAACAATTCCACATTTAGCATGTCTTTACAGAGATTTATGGGTTGCTTACCGCTTGCAGAATTCAGAGACTAACATCACCTCGTGAGACCTCCATCAACATGAGGGTTGTCAGAAAAGCAACAAGGACGATATTTTTTACAGTAGGAGGCAAATCTCTGACTCCTCTGAGACAGAAATTAGAGATCTGAGAGTGTTTGATCCTTCTTTCTGCCAAACCATTCTTTCAGTTCTTCCTTCCAAAGCGCAAGGACACAGTTTAAGATCATCRCTAGTGCTGTGTTCAGTCAAGAGAAAACACCACAAAGGATGAGACTTTTCTAATAGACCTCACAGCGAGAACAGTCTGAGGTTGATTTGTTCTTCCATTCCATTACTTCTAATTATACCCTCTGTACTTATACGTTGTACATTTAACATTGCCATGAACAAATATACTGCAAGGAACACAACTTTGCTTCAGTCATCTGAAAAAACACAAAAACAAAAAAGGAAAGCAAAACAAGCATGAAGAAAAACATTTCTGAGGCTAATGCATTGGAAGAGTTTTCTAACCATGGCAAATTTTGRACTTTGTAACATTGCTAAGGTCAGAGATAGAACAAGACATTGGATTAAGGACACCCATATATTCTCTATCTACCAAGAAATCACTGAAAATTGCAGAACTTAGATAYTCTGCACAGACTTCTATAGCTAAATGCCTTACAGCCTCTGACTATTCTCTTTTTCCTTTGTTCCTTTAGATGCATGAAAGACTTTTTCAATTCATTAGATATAATAAAATCTTCTGGATGTTTATCACACGCTTAGGAGGAGAAAGTTTACATATCTTACATCAAATGAAAAAAATACCTTCCTCTMCAGTTTTCATTTATTCAGTCTGAAATCTAAATCACACAGAAGACAGKGTAAACTGCATTAAAATCTATATTCTTTGCTCTGGAAGAAAATCCATGCTATCTAATTTACTGCACTGTGAGCACCTACTGTTATACATTTTTCCTACAGAGAAATGACCAAAAGACATATTATAATGAGTTTTGGCTTTGTAAGAGTACATATGAGCTATAGAAAGAATCGTGTCCGCAAGACCAGCACATTTACTGAAGCATCTCAGCTGCAAGATGTGTGCTCCTAGTGGTGTGCATGGTTGAGATTAGGCATCTACCTTCATCCTCTCAGAAAYCCGAGAGGGAAAAAGACCCTGAACAAACAAAACACCTGCAGTGTGAGGGCAGGTCGCAGTATGACAAAGCTAAGCACGGACTGGTCAAGGCATTATAGCTTCCTTCTATAAAACTGAATTTTAAAATCTTGGGAAATGATTCCATGAGAGAGAAAATTAAACTGTGTCTTTAGTCATCACATGCTGAAGTTTTGATGCATTAACCTTACTTGATAAAACAAAATAGGAGAAACATCAGAAATAAAACAAACACTAAGATGCTATTTTACAACTTAAAGCCAACTGGAGAACAAGCTAATGAACAGTTAGAACAATMTGCAAGTGGTAACTGCAGCCACTCCTGCAAAGTCCATTTCCCAGGCCCCCAGTCCTTGGTCACACATTAGCAATTTGCTGTCAGCATTCTGCCTTTGCAGCCCACTGCAGTCCTTCACGCAGTTAGGAGGACATGGTTAAAAAAAGTTCCTGGCATTAATAGCTTTATGATGCATCTTTCTGGTGGGGCAAGCATTTGAAGTCAACAAGCATAAATCACAGARAGTAGAAATCCAAATTATCCAGCCACAGAAAATGCTGCTACATCCTTTGCAT
This sequence comes from Eudromia elegans, assembly GCA_003342815.1. Taxonomy (NCBI): domain Eukaryota; kingdom Metazoa; phylum Chordata; class Aves; order Tinamiformes; family Tinamidae; genus Eudromia; species Eudromia elegans. The sequence goes on from PTEX01000067.1 coordinate 1,337,542, forward strand.
ATCTGAAGCCTGTCAAGCAGTACGTGTGCTAAGACTCTCCGTGAGGAGCTTTAATAGAAAGCAGGAGACATTTCAGATGTGTTCAAGAACACTAGCAAAAAGCCAAATGTGACAGTCCTTTACATAGATTAGCAGTAACCATTTTGACAATGAATGTCGACTATCTTTTAAATCATGAGGGAAGTATTGAAACCAGATGTCACCAACCCCGGAGCTCTGATTATAGTATTTATTGCCTACAATGCATATGTGATTGYAAGTAAGCATAACAAGAATCCAACGTGCCAAGTGAGGATGCTGGGTTTTTTTAATGTTTCTCACTTCACTCAAACTCCATTATCTTTTAGAGAATTATCCTCCCAAAGATGTGCACTTCTGAAAGCGCAAATGTCAGTATACAAGTGAATTAATTCAGAATACGGATGAAATCAAAGACTCCGCACTGCAGATTTCAGAGCAGAACTTGGTTATGAGGTGCATATAATAAGCTTAGCACTGCTACTATAATAAAGCACATAAAACATTTACAGCAGATGTATGGTATRTCATTAAAATATCCCACTTTATAAGCTCCATTTGCACCTGTGCTCCCTCTGTCTGACTCTAACACCTTTCCATTCAGCTGCTGTTSGAGTAAAGAACTTGATTTATTTTAAATATGTTTATCCTATATTGCTGCAGGCCAGAAATCTTTAGGATTTTCTTTTGGCACACCGACTAATTTCTAGAGATGCTATTGCAAAGGTATCCATCTTAATTCACAAGCATATGAATTACCATGGAACAACAGCACGGAAGTTAAATGGCATTAGTAACTCCAGGAAAGTGGTGTTACATTTGGACTGCTTTGTCTGGCATCTATTTAAATGGTACGGAGTCACTTTGCTGCTACCTGTTACACTGTTCACCACATCTCCTCTCCCACCACCTCCTGGGAACTCTGCAATTCGTATTTGCTCCCTTTGCCTCCCCTGGATGCTGCCTGGTCCCCTGAGAGCTCATCCATGCCCATTCCTGCCAGCCAGCACCCCTAGTGCAGAGAGGTGACTTGTCTGCTCTAGAGCCTCACAGCATTTCCTACAGGTCTGCACTGGCAAGGAGAGCCAGACAAAGCAGCGAGCAGTTAACCTTGCAATAAACCATGGGCTGCCATCTACAAACTGCCAAAGGGRCAGTTAACGAGGTTGATAAAAGCAGACCAGAAAGCAATCTTCTGGAAAAGTATGGATAGTGGACAGCAAAGTAGGCAGCAGTATCTCATCTCAAGACAGGTGTCTTCAGGAGAGCATCTGATGGGCACTTTTATGAGTCCTTAACTCAAAAGGTTATCAACAACAGCTTTTCCTCTACCTTTTGCATGGCCTCTATCTTCAAAACCAGCTGCTGCATCCTCAGCTGCTTTTAGAAAACTACAACTACTTCAAATGAGGGAAAAACAACCAAAAAAAAACCCCCACAATCAAAAACACCCCTAGAAGGCCCCATGTCCTTTCACATAACCTGCTACTTCTTCCCTTCTCCTACCTGCCTCTGCTGCTTTTGGTCCTCCTGTTTCTGGTTCATCTGTTTGCTTTCCCCTCAGCCTGGCTGCAGCTGCTAACGCTGCAGTCAGATTTGGTAGCCTAAAAAAGAGTTTTTCTGCCTGTGTCAGGATCCAATTCACAGCTTTCCAGAAAAAAAAAAAAATCTAAGTTACCTTCACAGCTGCACCCTGAGTGACTTTAGAAAGATCTCACGAGTTCAATTATGCATATATTTTTGGTACAACAATTTTACTCCTGTATTACAGAAAAACTGCAGATCTCAAATGAAAACAGAGCAATAAATTCCACTTGGGTCACTCTGCAGTGAAGGGGTTATGATGCCTGTTAATGTCACTCGCAAACTCACATTCAACCAAATCACATCTTCCTTCAGTCTATCCTACAAAACACACAAAATTCTGCCTAATAATGATAGGAAGAAATAGGCACTGCCTTTCCGAGCACCCAAGGCTGCAGGCTATAGCTGACAGTCCTAGTATTCCTCAAAATAGCATGTGTGTGCTTCATAAGAACTGTTTGTATACTCAGATCCCTCCGTTGCAGCCTGTCTCRTGGGACCATGTCAGAGAACTGCACTGAGCCTGCTGCAGCGATGCCACGGCTGCTCCTGTGTCCCCATTTCGAGGAGGGCAAGACTTTAGATAAACTTAGTAGGTAGAGCACCAAGTATTGTCTTCCAAGAGGACAAAGGAAGATGAAGGGGGAAAAAGGAGGAAAACAGGGGAAATGGGCAAAGAGAACTGAAAGACTTTGTTATGCATCAAATTTCTACATGGAATAAGTTCTTGCAATGAATCATCTAGAAGATGCTGGCAGATTCTGAACTGGTGTTCAGCAGAGCACCATGCGCAGCTACAGCACGGTGATTTGGAAGTGTCTCGTTAAAGCACCTTTAGACGTGCTTGAGGAGCTTTAGAGGCTGCTCAAAGCAGCTACGATGCTCGCTCGCAGCGTGAGAGCCCCAGCAGGGCCTCCACAGGAGCCTGCACCCGGCAGCAGAACCTCCAGCAGCAGCAGCACGTGGGAGGAACCGGCGAGGGATGGGAAGGCAGGCACCACATACCAATGAACTWTTTAATATCCAGTTTGTTTCCCCAGCTTTATTACTTTTCATAAGTGGTGGTGGGAAAGCAACCAAAGCACAGGACATTACTGCATCCACGTCCTACAGAAGATGGGAGGCAATTTYGCCTCAATACTCTGTGTTGCCAGGAAAGCACGAAGTGTCTGTGAGGAAACTGTAAGAAAGCCTTAAGCAGCAAGCACTGATGAATGAAATTCTGGCCTTATTGCAGAGTAGGTTTGCAGGAGATAGTTAATTAATGATAATAAAATTGTGAGGTGGTCACAGAGGAAAAACCTGCAGCCCGAGAAATCCCTCAAAGCAATCTCTCAGCTTCTCCCCTCTGGGTTCCTGTGCTCGTTCTCACATCAGATCTAGCTGCAAATCTGGCACCTGCACCTCTCTCATAGGGCCTAGAACCACCCTCGAGGACTGTTTGAAGCTACCTCCTGTATTCACATCTGCTGAAGATCCAGGATTCAAAATTTGCTCTAACGCAGGAAGAGGRAAAAGTAACAAAGTAAAAACCGGGCTTCGAAAGCCCGTAATTTACCATAATAAGAGCCACTTTGTTATACAAATCTTGTTTGTGACACACGCAAGGAGAGCTTAAAACATCTAAACAGTGTCTAATTAGGGGAACGAGCTCTTTGGAGAGAGCYGATCCGGCCCCGCGCAGCCTTGGCGGGAGTTTGGCAGGTTGCTTTGTTCAGCCTCCCTCCCAGCCGGGCACCACTGCTGGGTCTGCTCTTTTATCATTCAGGTGTTTTATCTCATGTTGTCTTAACCATAAAAGAAGGCAAGTATTTACCTCCCTCCTAAGGATGAAGAAAGCTTAATTAGTCAATGCCTGTACAATGGTAGCAGGGCTAAGTATCACCGCCACAGAAGCATCCTAGGAGTAAAGTCAAACCCCTGTCTAATGACCTTACCAGAGACTTTGTTAAATTGTTYTCTTTAAGCGACCTCTGAAAGGTTGTTCAATTCATCCACGTTAATTATGCAAAAGGGGCTAAGTATTCCTATCATTCTTGARGAAAACAGGTTGATCAGTTAAATCTTTGCCCTAAATATTTCAGTAATTTCAGTAGTGATTAGTACAGGMTGTGACTTAAGCATAGGTAACTAAGTAGCTCCATTCTAGCTTGTTAAGGGATGACCCTAATATTTTGACAAGGACACAGAGCAATGCTGCTGCCCTGCAGTGCCTCCCGATGTGTTTGAAGAAGAGAAGGATTCTGGAAAACTGGAACCTTGCCTAAGTCTAGGCACCAAACACAAGCCTCCATATTTCAGGAGAGCCTGAGTATGAGGAGTCAAGCCTTGCAATATTTGTAAAGTTGACATGTAGCAAATATACCACACTCTGCCTGGCCACTTTGCCAGCTGCAGCAGGGGATCCTGAAGGGGCCCCACAGACAAACCAGCATAATCCATAGCTGGAAGGACGTAACTCGATCGTTTGGCTGGTGGACCTAAAACCCCGGCAGCCCCTGAGGTCGTTGCACACATCTGCTCACAGGAGCTAAGGCAATAGCGCATATATCAGCTCTGAAATATTTCAGCCATTCTTTCACATGGACATCTGAGGTTTTTGTCTTATGCAAACAAAAATGTCAAATGAGCTTCGGGTATCATGGCACACACTGTATCTGTGGTTACGCCAGAATCATTATAAATAATGYACTATCTTTTTGCTAAATTTCTCTGTTCTATTTCTCTAATCTTTTTATTCAAAACTCTATACGCTGTCTCTGCTACCTGAACACAGAAGGTCTGCAGCACTCTCTCATGCAGGCTATCAGTGAGGAGAGGCTCTCTTGTGGATTCACCCAGAAGAAGTTAATGAACATTTGTTTCAGCTCCTAGAGGAAATACTTCAATCCTCAGGTTTCCTCCTCCTCTCAGTAAAAACAGAGTACCCTATTTCTGTAGGTATACTGAATAAAATTAAGCTGAGAAGAAAACTAAGCATTTTTTATGAATTTCCAAAAGGGAGATTATGAATAATGCTCTTTGAACTCCAAGATGAAAAGTGACTGAACACAAGAAGTATTCTCCTGCCAAGTCAATTCTTTCATGACTAGGAAATGAAGCAGGGAACATTCATCCTCTGTGCACTAGATGCATTGAACCCCTCATCTTTAAGGAAAACATGGATATATTTTTACCTTGTCAGAAAAATATTAAAGTGAGAATATCCTCCATTCCCTCTATAGTCCTCATCAAAAAGCATGCAGCTGACAGGAAAGAGTTTCCAAAGATCCYGCATACCAAACAGGTATCTGTGAGACCCAGTGGAACTGGAATCACTTTAATATTAAAGCACAGCACTATGGCTTACGTTTCCAGAGCAATTAAAATGAATTTATGACTCATATACCCAAAAAAGCCATTTCTCAGAAGATTTGTGACCACATTTATGCACAAACATTCATAACATTCACAAATCCTTATATTTCATATTCCCCAATATACCACACACMAAATCTAGATTGATGTATTTAATGTATATTTGATGTTCCCATTATAGAGAGTTTTAGTCTATAAATTTAAGGGTTAAAAGGTCTCTGACCATTGTATGTGCTGCAAAAAAATTGTACTTGTGCACAGAATATAAACTCTGCTTAAGAGCAGAGATCRTGTACATTGATTTTAGCCATCACAATTTTTAAATATCGCTATAAGCATTTGATTACACTATTGTATGTGCATGCAGCTTTCAAGATATTGTCTTCCAAAGTGAAATTAAATTTTTGTTATCTTGTTGTTACGTTTAGAAGCTGTCCTTTATTATGCCTGTGATGGAACCAGTACTTATTCAGAGCGACCTTTGCCTTTGACAGCAGAGAGGGCAGCGCTTCCCAGAGCGATGCCTGCCCTGCCGCTGCTTTCAGCCAGCCTGCTCCCCATGGGTTACAGMCAACATCAGAGCACCGGTTTGTACTCTGCGAGATAACCAAGCTCTTTGCAGTGACAGCCACGGATCTAAGTGACAAATAGMGCTAATCAAATGAAAAATCTATTTCAAATAGAAGATAAATTGCCTCAAACCTTGATAATTATCTCTCTGGGATTAATAATTAACTCTAATTTAATAATTGCCTTAATATTTCCCCTTTGAAATACTCAATAATTAAGCTACAGTCTCAAATATAATATTCCCAAGCACTTCACAGAATCATAATATTTAATCAAAACAAAGTTAGATAAGCTGTCACTGGAAAAATCAAAGAAGGCGTTATGATCCTTAGAAGGCTTTCRCAGCATGAAATAATTTTCAATAAGACAGGTATGTTAAGTGCTGACATAAAGAGACTTTTAAGGCATTTGATCCACCAGGAGGGAAAGCCTTGGGCCTGCCCAACGCCRTGGTGAGCGCTGCTACCCTAAGCTTTTGACCTTAAAATCTGTCTCATCACTGGGTGTGCAGCTTTTTGAGACAAGTGTGCTGTAAACTCACAGCATTGGACCTGGGCATGAGCATCTGAATGGAWAACTGGAGCGCCTTAACATCCAAGTACATTTTATTTATATAATGTTATAGTATTGTTGACATTTGTATTATTTATATATAATAGTTTTTTGTAATTTTATTTAGGCACCTACACAGAACACCCCAGAGCCAGACTCGCACATGGATCTGTATCACAGCCTGCACACCTACGACCGTGGGGCTGTTCTGCCTTCCAGGCTGCTCCCCAAGCAGCAGGTTTCTTCACTTTCAGGTTGCCTCAGAGTCATGAATGAAGAACTTTTCACTACAATCCCAAGCCTGGGAATAGCTAAGGCTACAGYGGCAGCGGAAGCCCAAGACAGTCTCCTGTCTGCCAGGACGACACTGGCACATGCCCCTGCCTCCGCCCTGACCCTGCTCGCTGATAATGGTGCCAGCTTAGGCTCAAGTTCTCCCCTCCCCTTCTTCCCTCACAGCCTCTGCAAAGTCACACAACTTAGCGCTATATATATACACACACACACACATATCATAGAATGGCTAGGGTTGGAAGGGACCTGTAGAGGTCATCTAGTCCAACCCCCCTGCACACGCAGGGTCCCCTAGAGCATGTGGCACAGGGTGATGTCCAGGCRGGTTTTGAAGATCTCCAGAGAAGGAGACTCCACCACCTCTCTGGGCAGCCTGTTCCAGGGCTCTGTCACCCTCACTCATATATATATATATATATATACACACACACACACACACACATATATGCTAGGAACTAGACACCCACAGACCGTACACTACTGTATATAACCCAAATATGAAGACCAAGTATCATGTTGCTATCTGCAGCAGGTGCCAAGATAGCAGAAATTCWAACTGCAATATTATCACTTAGCAATGTTGCTGTGTGTTAAGATTACGTATGGCTGTAAAATGTGAAGTTCCACKGAAATTTTGCAATTTTTTCCATTAAAGCCTACCCCGTTTTTAGTTCTAGTAAGCTAATGCAATGTATTATAAAATTTYTCAATATTTATATGTAAAAATATTTGCATGTCATGGGACTGTCAGCTGTGCTAACAGTTAGGAAATAATAAGGTATTTGTGCCAGGAAAGCAACTGTGCTTGYGCATTAATGTCTCGACGTTTTAAATAAAATTGTGACTAAACTACTTAAAGACTGTAAGTATACGTCAGCCTTTCTGCTTTCTTGCAAGCGAGCTTCAAGGTATGCAATGTCTTTTATGCAGAATGCAGTCTGATAAAGCTTTCAAAGATGCCTCGGTCAAGGCAATGCCCTTGCAGAGGTGGCAGGGGCAGAGGGAACCACCCGGGCCCTGGGACTGACCTGCTTTGGAGTCCGACTTCACAGGGGCTTCCTAGCCCTGCCTGAGGACTTTGGTCTGTCTGACAGCTGGGGAGGCTCCCAAGTAAAGGGCTTTTGTTTCTATTGCTTTATTATTATTATTCAATTCTTCAGCTAATGACTTTTCCTAGCTTGGAAGCAAACKAGAGCAAAGAATATTACTGCGTGTTCTCTTTTGTCACAGATTACTTTTAGTTCTGCTGAGAAGAGCTTTTCCCCTACATAAATCACCAACAATGCTCTCAAACAGCGTGGCAGGTGAAGTCTCCTGCCTTTACACAGCCCTGAAAATGCTTTTCCACTGCCATGCGCAGACAGCTTCCAGGCTGCTGTGGAGGTGTGCAAGTTCAAGCTCAGGGCTCCCTGGGGTGTCAAAGCCATGGAAAGGGAGTGAGCAGGGCAGTGTGCAGGTGTTCAGCTGCAGTAAAGGYGTCTCTCGCTGCCTAAATGTAGCTCGCACATCTCAAAACCCTCGTGTAGAAATAGTATGCTGAAACTTCTCTGAAATCTCTTTGACTGAACTCACCTGCAGGGCTGATTTATTCCTCCCTTCATTTCAGTGAAATCTGATAAAAAAAATGATCATGTGAGAGACTAGGTTGGATGTGCTTGGCTTAGATGAAGAAAGCAGTGCCTCTGAACTGACTTTGAAGTAAAGCAGTGACTATAAAGTGAAAAAAARGCTGAATGTAAAATATCTGTTCTTCCATTTTCTAATGTCGTTACGATACCTGTTATCAATCCAGAACTCAGGTACCAGAAATTTTACAAAAAAAAATCCAGTCACCTTGCCTTCTAGCATGTATAGCTCAACTTTAAACCTATCYTCTCGTCCCTTATTTCCAAATGTAGCAGTCAGCACAAGACCTCATCCCACAGAAAATCTTACCCAACCTCCACATCTGGCTCACCACTGGCAGCAAACACTACAGGTGAGCAACTTGTAGCACTATTTCCCATTGCTGCTTTTTGTCTGGAATGTCCTTTGTAACAGATGTACTTATTTTCAGCACTCAAGTTCCCTTTCTTTTAGGTTATTAAGAACAGATTCATGGGATACAGAATAAGAGTAATAACTTGTCTCTCACTTGTTTCTGTTAACTTTCCAGTCCAAAACGCAAATTCTRTTCTTTTTCCTCACTGTGATTCAGAAGCATGTTCATTGGTTTCGCAAGCCATCTTCTCCTCATCTCCATTTATGAGAGAAAAATACAGAACAARTCTATTGCTGAAACTCAAGTTAACAAGAGTCTTTAGATGTACAGTGCTCTCAGCCTTTRAAGGATGGCAATCAGTCTGTGCGTACACAAGCGTGACCGCAAGCTGGTGGCCTATATGTTGAGATACCTCTAGCTATCTCTCAGACTCTACCCTGAGGATACAACTGAATGAGGGTATTAGCTCTATTCTATGGCACCAGAAACTCCTGAACCTTCAGGGACAGCACAAGGGTAAGAGCTTGCTTTGATCTTCAGAGAAATCTCACGTTCCATGTGTTTATATAAAGACCTACTTCCTAGCTGTATTTTTCCACATACAATCTGGTGTCACTCCACAGAAATCAATCCAGTTTTTCCTAGCACACATGTCCGACCAACCAGGACTGCAAATCCAATTAATTATGAATGCAAATTTCTGTGCAAATGTTCAATTACTACCACCTCTAAGTCCGTTTCAAGCCCTGCTTTCCTGTTAAGGTCTATATAGTGCTTGCTTTGTCCAAATACACCTAATATTTCAAGATTATTCATGGTACTACAATTGCTTTTTCATATTTTCCCTTCATTATGTTAATTTTCATCTTAACATGCATTAGCAGTCTCCGAAGGGAAAAGGCGTAAAAAAGAGTGAAATGATTTTTCATACCTATAGTAGTCAATAAAAGCAGTGGCTAAGAAAGCAAAGAGTGTTCCCTACTGTATTGGTTCCCCTTGAAATATTGACAGTGCTGTGGTGCCTCATATTTTTCCCTGCTTTTTGAAAATACAGATAATATAAATGTTCCCATTAGTAAGAAATATGTCACATCAAAATTAATGATATTCAACCAATAACTGTGCTACTCACTGGCTGTCAAGTTAACTCAATTTCAGGTTAGCAGAGCAACTCTGTCATCCAAATCTTATTCAGAGACAGAGATGAATTAAGGCAATTCTCACAGGCTATATACACACGGAAAGAGTGCCCTAGATCTGAATCATTTCCTGGGAGCATTGCAATTGTACCATACCTTTCGACTCCATCGGTGAGCAAGTTTCTCGGCTACGTAAGAGATCTGCAAGGCTACAGGAGCTCACTGCTCTAGGACAAATCTGGAGAAACTGGCAGGAAGTTACTTCACCTTGTCACTGGGCACAAGGGAATAAACTCTGCTCCATAGTAGTTTAGATCATAAATCTCACATTAGCAAATTTTATGTCTTAACATGAAGCCAGATCTACAAATCTCTTTTTGATCCAAGTACAGAGAAACTCTTTTTTAAACTGAAATATTCAAAAGCAAGCAAAATACTTTAGACAACTGAGTTGAGAGATTTTTTTTTTTTTTTTAACTTGACTTTCTTTTAGAAAAGTACTAGCAAAAGATATAAGTGTGTTAGTGGCTTTACTAAGCTGAAACATAGCCAGAATACTGGTATCTGTTATGACCTCCAAGAATGACATTAAATCTATATTGCAAAAAAAGGATATAGACAGATCAATGCTCAAGGGTGATTAAATGACTAAATCATTTAATATCAGCAGCATAAGTTTCACTAACTAATATTAGAGAAAGGGGCATATAAAATAAATTTATGAGCTGAAGTACTAACAATGACACTGACACAAATCTCAAATAACCACAAGAACAGAACTGTGTTCATACACGACTAGGGCCAAATCTGTAGAGTCAAAAGCTCTGGTAACACCCAGATCCAACATTAATGATTATGAAAACACAGCTCTCCATGTCCCTTGTCTGGTCAGAGTTTCATAAAACTGTCAGAGGAATTTTCAAAAGTGCCTGGGCAACAAGCTGCTATTTGTGTGCTCAAACCAACTTCTGAAAGTTACACTGGGTGCCTACATGCTTGTAAAAATAAATTTGGTGGATCTGCCTACATGGAAAAGTAATCAGTGCAGTAGCTTTGAGTTCAATTTAAATCCCCCAGAATAAACTTGTCTACACTGTTTTTGGGGTTTTTTAAAAATTTGATTTAAATATTATAGTTTAAATCCATTCCAGAGATTAGAGTAGAAAAACAAATACCCAACTAGAAATATGAAATACCCAACAAGAACAACAAAAGTTTCCATGTATAGGAAGAAGGTTCTCTGTTCTAGCTTCTTCTTCTCTGCCATGCCACTTAAATATGCTAACAGGTTTCTTCAAATCTCTAGCTTGCCTTGGAAGTCTTGATGATTCCTTTTAAACCTCAGTTATCGGCTTTACCTAAATGCATCTTTGAGTCATCGAGAAAAAAAGATTTTCTTCTCATTCTTGTTGAATGATGGTAGCTTGCATTACACTATAGCCAAAATTCATACACTAAATATGTTGATTAATACCTCAGACAGGAGACAGCCTAGCCCAGCAAATATGCATAATAATTCAATTATTTCTCTTTTCTCTTATATATTTGACTAAACATCGAGTTTTTGTTGCCTTAATATTTTAAAAATAGCATTGATATAGAAAAAAACAGAAGAAAATCTAATTTTGACCTTGAATAACTTCAAGAACATATTTTGTATTGCACGGATTTTGTTTTCCATTTGTGAGAAAACATTTACTTACCTTGCCACTGTACTGGAACAGTTGTTATAAGAGCAAAACTCGGCAGTAATTCTCAAAGGATAGGCAGCATTACTTTAGATTTGGGTGGTATAACTAAAACCAGTGCTTAAGCATATGCAATTAGCTTACAGCTACAGTAAAACCTGGAAAGACATGCAGCTTTTCCACTTGATTACCTGTAAATATGGCCTTTAACAATTACTGACATTCAGGGCTCTAAAGACCCAAGATTATCATAGGAAGAGGTTAATATTAAAGAGTTTAGTATAATGTGTTCAGAGCTAATTAGAAAATAACAGACAGAACTGTCTACTGAATACAATATGCTGGACAGGACGTGTAAAAAGAAGGCATGGCTTATAAATCACTGCTTATGAAAGCTTAATGACAAAAAAAGCAATATTCTATAGGTATTCTACTATGACAAAGCAATTTTTCTACTGTACTTAGTGAGAAGGAAATAATGTGCATCATATTCTTGCTTAAATCCTGCATATGATTTATTTAGTAGTCTCACTGCCTGTAAGCACATGCATGAATGGGAACTACAAGCTTACTAATGAGTTAGCAAAGGACAGTGTGGTAGAGTCTGCTTATTATTTGCTAACTTATAGAGCAGGAAACAAATAGAGACAGAAATCTAACCTTCCTTATGCCACAACTGCCTTCTAGCCTAGTCATGAGTGAAACAGCAGAGCATAGTCCTTAAGAAACATCAATACACAGAAAAGCAAAACCAATAAGACTGGTATGAATCGGGTCAGGCAACAGAGCAAACTACAGGCACTGGGCAATCACCCGCTCTTTTAATCACTCAACAGCAGGAGGACAGCAAGCAGGGAGGAAAACAAGCAGTAATAAGGTGGGTCTCCCTACTGCTGGCAGGATGACCTATACTGCCCACACTTTCCTTAAAATCTCAAGCTAAAATACCACTGCTGTATTTAATCCAGAAATCTGCTCCAAAATAGAAAGAATCAAGTTTTCTAACACCATCTCTCATCACATGTATAATTTTTCTACATTCTTATCGAGTAAATCCACTCACCCCCTGGGCTCATTCTTGTTACAAGCTTTTCCCAGTGGCTMCCTGCATACAAAGGTTCAAGACAAAGGTTCAAAGCATCTCCTCTTGATGCTCCCTAATTCCATGGGTTCCTCCCTCCCCTTTTCTTTTTCCACCAGAAAACTCCCTATCTACACAACTCTCAGGATACATTATGAGCCACATTTTAAACTCTTTGATATCCATATATGCCAGGAGTAATCCCAGCGAGTAAAGCCAACTCTTGCTTTACACCTGTACAACTAAGATCAGTACTTTCCCTGCAGCTTTGATTTTCCCTTGACATATATCAAACATATACACAAATCTACTGTTCCACCAAGGCTTTCATGTGAGTGTAAATAAGTGAGGRAAACGTAACCGGAACATTGCAATGAAGAGAAAACAAAACTAGATGCAGAACGTTACACGGACTGGCTATACTTCTAACATTTTGAGAACTACAGGTAGAGAACAATCTCCTAAAACAATGGATATATCAGAACACGTAGAATGTCYTTTTGGCTGAAGTTGTGAGAAAGGAAAATTACTTTTTAAAATTTACTCTATAGGAATCTGTTTTCYTTCTCCCCACCCCCTCCCTTTTTTTTACCTGTAATACAAAAATACTCCATTCAAAGACTGACAGTAAAATCATCCATGGAATAAATCTGAACAACAACACACTTCATAAAAGCTGCAGAAGCCAACAGATAATAGGAGAGGTAAAAATGCAAATCAAATAGCTATTAGTTTTACACCTGTGGTGCGGTACAGAGAGAGTCTAAGGGAAACCAAATTATAATTTCATTCATGTCAAGAAACAGATGTGTTTTCATACGAAGTGGAAAAATAGAATGGACATTTGTTTCACAGGTGAGATAACAAGGAAAAATTGGTTTCTATCCTTAGGCAAAGATTAAAATGATAGCTTAAAAAGAACTGCTTARGTGACGTGTTTTTATTACTTAACCATGTTTTTTCTTGAGCAATTGTTCACCATTTATGAGCTGTTTAGTGGCTTGTCTTTGACTGACCACCTGAGGATAAACTGGAGTGACAGATGCCAGCAGGACTCTTCTTGGAGCTCAAGCATAGCAATTAGCTCAATAATTTGACAGATCAGCACTTTTGTGTCAAAACCTAAGAGTTCTCGAATACATGGGATACATCTACTATACAACACAAGTACCCTTGATAAAATATCTTGAGCAAAAAGTCAAAAAACCAGAGCCACGTACTGCATTGAGTCGTATACTCTAGCACAAAGAGCAAAAGAGAACTGATAAAATGTAACTCATGGCATTTTTGTTCTGTGTTATGTACAATATTCAATTACAGACACACAGACCCTTCTGATTAAAAAAATAATAATGAAGAGATGATAAAGTGATGCTTGGATGAAACAAAATGCTGAGAATTCAGGAGGRCCATAAAGCTTTAACATGGCTGGGTGCCACACACCTCTGCAGAATTACAGAGCCCTGGGAATGCCCTCTAGTTACAGAGCAAAATACAGTTTTGATTCACTGAGAAAAACTCTACTTAAGAAAAAATGTTTCTGTAAAAGGCTTTGTTAAAAGTCTTCATCTTTGAAAAAGAAAGTAAAAGACTGTCAAATGGACATGCATCAAGTGCATTTTTGTATAAATCCATTTATATTAATACAAAATATTAGTACAAAAGACTTATAACTAACCTAAAAGCCTAACCACTAGCTTTTTCTACATCTTTTACCYCAATTAAAACCTAGTTATGCTGTATTACTATGATATTTCAAACCTGTCTCCACTCCTTGAAGGTCTGGATTTAATAGTATGTTGTATATTACAAAAAATGGTATTAAAACTAATACAGTCCCTAGCTGGTGGCAAGTAGACTGGGCTTAATTTTCACACTCTGCTCTAACAGTAATTGTGATAACCTTTCACACAAGACAAAATTACATGTATTTCTAAGGATTTGGGCTTTATGAGATGGAAATAGTTTACAACGCCAGTCCAGATGGCCAAAAGATGCTTTAAACTTCATTGCAACAACAAAAGGAATAATTGGATGTCGTATTTCTTTAACCTAATCTTTTACTTCTTCACTGTTAAAATCCCATCTCCTCCCTCCATCCCTTCATTACCTCAGCTATGACTGCTTTCCTACAGACGTGATTAGGGTGCAAAGACGACAAGCAGCCTTTGGTTTGCCTTGCTGGAGCATCACTGAGAAACAGGTGTTTTATGGCTTAAAGCATTCATAAAAGCAAAACCTGTTACGTAGCCACACAAATGCAATTTGCCTGAGCYGTTACCCCAGTCAGGACCTTGCAATGAGCGCACTTCATCATACACAGTACTTAAAGGCTCAGTTTTCAAGTAATGCCATGGATGCTGTGGAAACAATTAGAAACATCAGGTTTAAGCTAACAAGATGGCAAGAAGAAAAGCAGTCGTGTTTAGAGCTGAAAYGTGCTAATGCACATTACCACTCTAGATGATACAGATCCTGGGTTTGCTTTTTCTCTTTAAATGAATGACAACACAGTCTGACCAGGTTTTGCCAAACGGCTGGGTATTATCAGAAAAGAYGCATTAAGGTTGTTATTTGAATCTGTTGTTTGAAATAAGTTGTAATACGGTTATTCCTTTAACTTCTTGGTAATGCCTACAGGAGCCCTGTTGACAGCTATGAACAGAACGSATTGCTTCATCTTTTTTCAGGCATTAATTTAAACAAAAATAATGAAATAAAAATAATAAAATAATATCATGCTAAGATATTTCATTTTCTGCAAGTATTCGTTCCTTGCAAGATCCTTCTTAACGCTMAAGTACTCAGCAGTACATGCCTAGCTACACATTTCGATCCTTTTTGAACTGACTCACAGTTGGGGTCAATAGCAGAATTGCAAGGCAGTTAATGAACCGAAGATAATGACTTATACTACTGTGATTCTTTGCGTATGAAAAAACAAAAATCCTCCAGTGCGGTTAGTGGCATAAACAGGAAACTGGCTTTTGCCTGTCAACAAGTGGCAACGATCCTGCAGCCAAGGAAAAACCTACAGCCTCCTCAGATTTACAGCACTGTCAAATCCACAGAAGTTAAATCCTTATACATCCTTTGGTGCACGTCTGTAGGCACTCAGAATCAAGCCTAAAACCTTTAAATAGCTTCCCTGGGAATTGTTTCAAATTTCTGTAAGACCAAATTTATTATCACTGCATTTTATGAAGCGGCTAAACACAAACTGAACAGCTCATGATTGTTCCAGCCTATTTGGCAGTTTCATTAGGGATGATACCAGAACGAGACAGAAGTTTGTCACTTCTGCACTTACTGAAACAGTCAGAATGGGATAAGAAATACGGTGCCTTTGCTGAGCTTTTAAAGTGTGAGTTTCAGTGTTCTAATGCATTGCTTCTCTCCATTTCATCTTAAGTATACCTTTTATCCACAAGGTATTCAGGATTAGGCATGAGAGTTTAAGGAAAAAGACAGAAGTCTAACTGTGATTTCATTCCTATCATGAAGGATTCCTTTTTTAAGGATAAGAAGCTTACAGTGACTTTTCTTCAGTGAATCCTGTGCAGTGCAGCTTTCTAAAGAATATAATAAAACACGGGTCTTCAATGGACTCATGAGAATCTGAGGGTTCTTATGTAAGCACGTGCCACAATTCACTATATGGAGGCACTCATAATGCTTCTAGCCCTTAAACTTCCAGTGTATAAATATTTACTGTGACTGGTCACTGTACCAGTGACTGGTCTCAAAAGAAGCTTGATGAACAGAACAGAAATGTGTTTGCTACGCTGTCATAACTTTTAACATCCAAATCATTTCCATGGGGATTCCTCTTCTGTGTGCTCCTTAGTCTTGTTCTTTGTTGAAACATGTGGTACAAAAAAGTCAAGGCCATTTATAATTCAGAGCTCAAAAMCCAGCCTCCTGCAGGCTGCAAAGCCTAGATAGACAGCAGTGTTTAGCAGGGCACTCTTCTCTTGTGGCTGTGTTTAAGGATCCTGACATTACCAAATCCTGTTTTTCTGCCTAATCCCTTTGAGCCGAGTTTTGAATGTCTTTAGCACAACTTAAGGAAGCTTTTCCAAAATTCGTTCCTTAGGAGACCAGTCTCAGTGTGATGCAGAGAAGGAAAAGTGTAGAATGAAACCTTTGCGAGGATAAGCAATCCATGTAGCGGGCACGGAACCAGGTTGGAACTTCCCTGGTAGCCCGCGGTGGTTTGTTCTTTTGCTCTACCTATAGACCCACAAACGTTCATCCATATGCTTATTARATCCTGTTGAGGTAGGAAATTTGGCCCTTTCTAACTGAACCTCAGAAATATATTGCAGTATACACTCAGCATAGATGTTCAAACTTTAATACAACCACAGCTTTTTCCCTCCCTTCTAAATACCTTAGGAGCATTAAGAAAAAAGGAAAAAAAAAAACAAAAACCAAAAAAACCCCCCCAAAACCACTAAACCAAACAGAAACCGAATATTCTTGCTCCAGAGGAAGAAAGTTGACAGCAAAGGTTACACTTGTATAACTATATCAGTTGCAATATAYGTTTTAGGTTATACCAAAAATATTTCCTGAATAAAAAGATTTTAGTGCACCACATAAATGGCTGATATACAGAAGATATTACAGAAATGGAAGGAGGACTATAAACTCCCACCTAAATTGATAGGCCCATTTCTCTGTGAGATACACAAGCTGGTGAGGTAAACCGTGTATTACAGTAATGGGGGAAAGCACAGGCACCTAGACGGATCCCTCCATATATAAGAAATGCTTTCAAACTTGTCTCGCTCATTTTCCAATGCACAAATAGCAATATACTATTGACTTTCAAAAGAAATATCCTTACCAACATGAACAGCCAGGGAAAACACTTCTGTTAATTCATCAGCAGCATTTTTATTTGTGCCAAATAACAAGGCAATGCTTGAAAAGAGCTCAGCTGCTCCTTCCACAGAGCAAAGGGTGGCTGCATTCAGAAAGCAAGGGCTAAAGGAACAGGTTTAATAATTTCAATCCATTTTTATGTTGAGCTACAGAATAAGAACWTTAGCCCTCATGCTCTATCACAAAATTCTTGAGTAAATACATTGGGAACAGGCTTTTTTTTTTCCCCCTTACATGATTTTGTTTTTCTGAATTTATTGACTACATAGAGATAAAATGCAATAATTAACATGTTACTGAGGACTTTCTCAATAGTATGTTAAGATGTATGTTAACTGTAGCAGTAATGCATTTAGCATAAATGCTTTTAATGCTGTTTATTGTGTCTTTCCTCATGGAAGTATGGAAGTATGGAAGAGAACTGTCCACACTCCTCACTCATTGACTTAAGTATGATAAAAATTATTAACTTATTTAATAATAAAAATGAAGATMTTTACTGTAACATTATTATTATTATTATTACAGCAGTAATTAGAAAATCTGAGATGAGGGACCTGCTTATACCTCCATTTTTAAGTTTAAAGTAGCTGTTCTGGGTAATCAATATCATTTAGAGAGCATATAACAAGAATAAATGGATTGACTGATAAGGTTTACAGGTCAGCGATTTCCAGCAGTCACACAGGTCTTCACCCCCACCTGCCATCGACCAAAACCAACCTGGAGAGGAACAAGGGAGGGGGCATCCACACCAAAAAGAGCACAACTAAGAGAAATAGAGGAAGGGGGCAAATAATACTGGTGTGCAGATGGATCCAGAAACAGGTCCGAATCATTTGGACGTGAAAAACAGTTTTATCATGGCCCGGGTTATATAGAAGGATTAACAAAAACTTACATCGCCAGATTCTCTTTAAAAGCAGATATTGCAGAATCTAGTGTGTTTCTAATTGCTTTCATGTCCTTGAGGTGTTGGCAAAAGTAAGACTACTTATTTCATCCAAGCTGATTTACCCAGCAAAAGAATTTGGGAGGGGAGAGGAGCAGTGCAAATAAACAGCGCACAGTGCATCCTAATTTGCTCAGAGACTCAGTATGTGAATATACTTTTGTTTATTTGCTTATTAAAAGAGAATAGGAAAACTAAACTGTTCTATTTGACTAAGATTTATTTTTTATAATTCTATCGCTCTATTCCTACATGATTTCCACTGTTGCTCATACAGAATATTATGTTCAAATACCATTTATCTAAAAATTGTCTGCATGACTCTTTACTAGCAATAGAGAACTGACCTACATAGCGGAGAGTGGTAAAATGGATTTAGCTTGTGCTAGCAGATCTATCAGCAATCATTTACAGTCCTGCTAACATCATCTACTAACTGTTTACAAAYRAGCCCATCGCAGAGAGCAGGGCAGCACATCGTGCRTTGCAGATTTGCCCTCACGTTTSCTCATTCTACCTGCTCTCAAGCCCWGTGCAGCACCCATTTATCACAGGAAGGGAGTGTCAATAGATCTTATTTTCCTTCTATTTAAGGAAAAGTTTAAGTCCTAGATCGGGAAAACACTGCTGCCTTCAGGAAGAAAATTTCTACATACATATTTTCTTTTCATAATCAGTTTTGCTGCTGCTGTTTAGGCTGTTCCAATGACTCAGGACTGGCTGAAAGCAGAGGGAAAATCAGCCGCAGCCTGCAATGGGTGGCAGGCTGCCAGATCTCTCCATCCCAGAGAGAAGAGCAACAGGCAGGAGAGCCGCCCTAGCTCAGCCTTGGGCTGCAAGCCTGGAGAACAAGCAAGCCTGGAGAACACCTGGAAGAGAGAGGAGGACAGAGGGAGCCGCTGCCCCTGCTCCCTGTCCTCTGCATGGAGGGGAAAAGGTGCATCCAGCTGCAGCACAGCCCAAGTCCCTGTCCCTAGACTAGCCTTTTTCTTCCTTGCAGGCAGGAGYAAGGATCCTTCCCCACGGGATGAGACGCAGGCAGAAAAGCAGGAACCAACACTTAGGTGAGTCAAATGTGGGGATTGTAAATATATGGAAGGAACAGAGGGAAGAAAAGAGATTCATAGGGTTTGAGGGCTAGACTGAGAACGCAGATCTGGCAGTTGAGGTAGGAGATGGTCCCAATGCAGTGAGAACAAATATGGGAGGAAGAGAGAGCATTTTCCTTCCTAACACCCCACTCCTCCATCCTGCAAATCAAGCAAAGTGCCTCCGAGTCCTTCCCAATGAAAACCCCGTGATCCTGCCCAGACCCCTTTCCCAGCAGGGYCACCTGCACTCCGGCACATCCCTGCTTGCTCCTGGATGGTCTTTCCCTCTCCACCCCATGCACCCTTCCCCTGTCCCACCACCCCCAGCCATGCTCAACTGCAAGGAGCYGACGGCAGCTCCTTCTGCCTTGGTTTTCCTCTAACTGAGGTGCAGTATGAAAACCACTGCAGACAGAGGAGGGTTTTTTTTCCATCGATTTCAAAGAACATTTGATCTGGACCTCGCAAATAGCTTTCATTCCAATTACTTTTCAAGGTTAGTCATGCAAAAAATCCCGCGAGCAGCCACAGCCGAGCGGGAAGAGCCATTCGAGGAGGGCTGCGTGCACCGTGCTCGAGTGCCTCGCTGGCCGGGCCTGCCCTCAGCATCCTGCCAAGCAGCCGCTCCGCGGCGGCGCCCGGGGAGGGCAGCAAGCGGGGAGCTGCCGCCCAGGACCGCGCACCAGGCTGCACCCGTTGGACAGACGGCTTTCTCAACAGGCCCCCCTTTGCTGGGAGTTGCTGTAATAAAGCTATAAAAGTGTTTAAAAAAAATATATGCAGATTTTAATATTCCAGGGACTGTTTCTAGAGCACCAAGACACGCAGCTGAAAGGATGACTGATCATTTTGTCTTTATAAAGCAGCTCCTAACACTCGAGTTAATTCCTTTTGAAGTTTGTTTGTTCAGTATTTTCATGGGCTTTCTGCTTTCAACCACAGAAGAAGCGAGAATTACGTCCTCCTGTCCCTTTTTCCTCTATCTGAAATAAAAGGCAGCAAGAGTTATTTGCGACTTTCACAAAACCTAGCTTATATAAAGCAAAGCAGGAGATGCCTTTCCTGTCCTAGGAGAGGTTTATAAATTGCTTTGGGATAAGAAGCATACAWTTTTGCAATATCATTACTTTCAGCCTGATTGCTTTTTTAGTGGATTTGATGGGCTCAGAACAGTCTTTCTATCTCTCTGTATTAATAACCCAAATAACCCAAATTTGCAAAACAAAAATTTGTTTCAAAACTGATAAAATCATAAAAAGTGATTGGAACCKTTTCACCAATGTGACATTTTCTAACCTAGAAATGCTTCTCTTACAAATCTGGGGCCTACCATACTTTAGGAAATTCAATGATAGTTATTTAAAACATCATCAAGAAAAAACAAGGATAATCCATTATAGGCGCCAACCAAGGAGAAAATTACAGCAGGGAAGTTATTTTAATAGAGTGCTAGCCAACAATAACTTGCAAAGCACGGGGCACTGTATTTCTCCTTTGCTATATATCCACTTTTATTGATTTTTCTCTACAATATCTTGTTTATCATTTTTAATCATGTTGTGGTGACCTCCACAGAGTTGGTAATTCAAGCAACAACACAAACATGATTCAARAACAAGAAAACAGTAATAAATAATAGGAAGAGCAAAATCTATATTCAGAAGCATGAGTGTGCAGAAGCATCCAGAATATTTTGAAGTATATTTTCCAAAGGACTCCAGGGTTATGCCGGACACTTTTTAAAGAAAAGACGCTGTAGGATATATGGTCGCTATCAGGGCTCTGCTGTGCAAGGCCCTACCCGCTCGGTGCCGATGGAGGCCGAGCCTTGCCGCTCATTGGGTCTAACACAGACACAGAGCCGAGCCAGGCAGGGTGCAGCCGGTTCCTCCAGGTGGGTGAGCAGGGCAGTGCCAGCTGTGGGTGCTGCTGCCTCCGGCCAGCCCAGCGCCTCGAGGCCCCAGGGCTTTTCCAAGCGCTTCCAGGAGGGAGCCGCTGGATAAGGCCCAGGTCTGCAGCCTCCAGGGCTCCATTCTGCGTGCTCATCTGAGGTGCCTTTCCTGCACCACACTTGGAGGGCTGCTGGCTGCCTCCCAACTCCAATATGGGGGCAAGCTCCAGTGCTGGTACACAGGGATCACGCCTACAAAGACCCACGGTGCGTTTTTGAGAGGAGGTGCTCTCAAAYACTGCTACCTACCAACTCGTGCCTGCCAAGCCTCTAAAGGAACCTTCCTCTTCTGGACGTGCTTCCAGATTACAGCTCTGAAGGGCTTACGAAGCTCTCCTTAGGCTCCCATCTCCCCGGTTAGGCTAGAAGAGCTCAGTGACTGAAAGGTGACTCTGTCTTGGAGTTGGTTCTGGTTTAAATCGATACCGAGTGCATTTAAAAACCATTCAACAAACACTGAAAACAACAAACTCTTTCGTTCTCCATCATTCATTTCTCCTCCTAGAGGATTTTGCCTATTTGTTTACATGTAGGGAATAAAATTTCTCACTACAAGTAGCACTTGGGCCATGATGCACCTCTACTGCTGCCTAAAGCTGCTCACTGCAGCTGTATATGCACATATGGTTTTCTGTTGCATGGTATAAAACGGCCTGGAGAGAAAAAAAAGTGGGGGGGAATGCGGATATGTGAACGGAGGGGGAGTTCATAAGATACAGGCCAGCCCGAGCTTTATGGTCATTTGTTTCTAAGACAAAATCTGAAATARAAAAGGAAGAAAGCAGCAGCAAATGGGTTTCTTAAAATATATACTTCTTAAAATAAAATATAATCCTGTCAACTGTTGTCTTACTACCAGTCCAACTACAGGGCTAACACTGTAAGGTGTATTAAGAGTTGCAGAAACCATAAACTCTCATATGAACTCTTTAATTTAAAGTATAGTTCTCTGACAGTTTTGTTCTACTAAGCTATTTGTTTGATGTATGTCTGACGTCACTTTAAATGAACTGCTTGAAATAGAAATACAATGTAGATAGAATAAACTATTTGTTTAGAAGACTGTATTCTCCGTGGGCGAAGTTGGACAGTAAAAAAAACCCGCAGAAGAATTTGCTAACTGCCAGCCTGCACACACAGCAGTCCCAAACATCGTATATCCCCTGCCCAAACGTATCCTTTCCCAATGGGTAGGGTTGCGCTTTGGGAAAATGCAGACTTGCACACTTAGGTAAGGTGCATCCCTGCAGTTTGTGTGCAGATGCCTGGGAGGCACCTAGTAAATCAAATCACCCAGTAAGCCCAAGGCAGAAGCTGCCCCACACTGCCTGCTACCTGCAAGCTATCGTTCAGCACTGAGCCCTGGTCACAGCCCGAGACCCATGCAGTGCRGAGCGTGGGTGCCATAAGGACCTGAAGCAGGAAAGACCTGGATGAAGCGTGGGTTAATTTGAAAGGCTCCTCCAAGGAAGCTTTGGAAGAACATGTTCTCCCAGTCTCTTTAACGCGTGCTCTGTCACTGAGGACTTGGGACAGATTTTCACGGCGTTACACATATTTGCATTCCCAAAGTTGCTTTTTCATATACAATCTCATTAATTGTGCATGACTGTAGCAAATGCAAAAAGGCAGCTCAGTGCGAGTAGGCCGAGAAAATTTTAGGAACTGCACAGGCATCGCTGGGCATGTTACATCACACTGCAAAATGTACAGTCAACACACATAAAATTGGGGATGTGCAAAGCAAAGCTGAAAGTCATCTTAGAAAACCACCCCTTGAAAATTCATTATATTTTTGGAGTAAAAAAAAGTATTTAAAAATTCCAGTAAGGCTCTTGAGGGGAACACCCAAAAACGTTCCCAGAAACTCCAGATGAAAGAATATTTGTGTTAAGGTCAGGTAAGATTCAAAAGATTTTCACTAAGATTCACTTTCGAGATCAATAAAATCAACCTAAATAGTGATGGAGAAAATAAAGACATATCCCTGGCAAGACCATGCTGACCTCAGTCTAGCAAAGCACGTAAATATATGTATAACCTCCAGCACACAAATTCTACTGTACACACTATCAAAACAGTTCATATAATCAAGGACAAAATACCGATATCTTCCGTTATCAAGCCTTAAAAGCRCAAGAAAATCTGTAAAAAAGATGTTATTAATGTAGCACCATCTCCCTAAACGGTCAGCCTTGATCCTTTTGCTTCTGAAGAGTATTAGTGTTTATAGAAAAATCCAACAACTAGTTTAACAAGAACAAACACTTAAGTCACATGAGATTACAATGCAAAAGGTTCTTTTGGCAACTAATTGATACTCAACACTTTTGCAATGTTATTGCTGGCAACCACCCAGCTCAGCACATCACATCTTCTGAACTCTAGGCACAGAAAYCAGATTTATGTGACTGATGTGCCTGCTTTTTCTGTTCTGTAGGCGCCTGTGCACACCCTGAGCCAGGAGCAAGGAGAGAAGCAATCTCTAAGCTGCCGCTGCAAAATGGTTGTCGCTAAGAGCACAGTAGTCCATTATTTGATTGTCACCATTCTTTGATTTATAGGCTATGGAAGCTATATTTTATCATGAATTTTGCTATACRAAAGGTTTTCTAGACTGTAGGATTAAATTGTTTAAGAGCTGAGAACTCTCTAATCTTAATTGCTTTTTTTTTTATTTGCTTACTTTATTGGCATGTGCCTTTAGAGCCTGTGTTCTGTTCAGAATCACTGAATAGAAGAAACAAGCTGTGCAACATTCAGGCAGTTCACAAATGATCCAGAACACTGTTTTACACACAGAAATTCTTTGATTTCTCAGAATTAGGTAAGTTCATGTTCAAGGTAAAGATGAGATTTGCCACTTTACCATGTGAAACATCCACAGCAGGCCTACGTCAAGATTCGCATATATTTGGGGGAATAAAAAGGTGGAGGAAGAACTGGAGAGGACTTTCATCTTAGCAAATCTTTTTAAGACAATTTGTAAGATCCTCACAGAGACCCAGACAAAAGCATGAATGTCTGTCTTTCCCTTCCACAAAACACTTGTCATGACAGGCTCAGTTCCCTCTTCCCTTTGCCCTTTATGAAAGGCCTTTGCATGACATGYACTCCAAGAATTGAGCTAATTAAGACAGAATTGAACCTGTAAATTCTAAAAATAACAAGAGCAGAACTGTTATTTTACAATTSTATTTCCTTGTGTCATATCAACATATAGGCAATATGCATCCTATTTCAGCTTTAAAATACAGCATCAAAATTCATGTTTGCTGTGGTATGAAAAGATGATTTCTTGAACTTCTRGGAGGCCAGACACTTGTGAGAATGCAAGAATCAGTCTTAACCGTGTCTCTGATATGAGATATGAGGTCTCTGGACTTGACATTACTTAATTGCTTAACGTAAATCACTGCACTGGTGGGACGGCGCTCACCTGAAGTGCTGTGAGACCAGCAGAGCGGTCCCTTCACCTACAAGGGGAGGAGGAGATCCCCCTCTTTACTTTGGTACTCTCGGCAAGATAGACAGTGCAGAAGTGTTGGCTTGACTGGGAAGGATGTGAAAATTTCAAATGCCACCAATGCTGGATATGTTTTAACATAAAATAAAGGCCTTTTGAATACTCACACACCTACTTTGAACTGATATGTCCTAGCAGGACACCAGTGACATTCGGTGTCATACGGATGACATACCGGTGACATATGGATTTTTAAAGTAGATTTACCAATGCAAAGAAATGCTTATTGCTCCTATTTTGTGYTACATTGCTGTTATCTCTCAGGGAATAAAAGGAACACTTTTACAATTGGGTGCCTGTGTGAGATACACTATCCAGGCAGTATCACACTCGTGTGATATCAAACATTAAGGCTCAGCAGCCCACATAGCATTGCTGGCTTTACTTCAAATCATCAGCAAGTGTTTCACATTAAGCTTCACACTAACATCCAAGGTATCAGAGGGGTCTCAAATCTCTACCAGCTGTAACACCCAAGCCTGAGGATAAGCAGGAGAGATTTGTGTCAAGATAGGTATTTCAGCTGTGCTGTAGGTTCTGTAAGCACAAGGATCTCASTACTTCTGCTTATAAAATTAAGATCCTTATGGATAGAAACATGCTGTTCCCTTTGATTCATGAGGCCTTGAATAATACAAATATACAGATAGATTGTTATAAGAGCTAACCAAGCAATGGCACAGAATGCTCAAAAAAAGCTGTAAGCCTACAGCTGTATGTACTGCATCATACAGCTGCTTGACCGAACCGCAATCAAACTAAAGAAAAATAGGAGAGGAGATGCTTTACCATACTGGAGCTTCTGACTTATGTTTTCGTTCATCTCTGTAGGTTGGGTTCTCAAGGCTGATGCACCTCAGTCTACTTTGAGGCTGTACATCATGGGAGATGCAATTTATCCAAGGGACTGGACTGAGAAGCTTAAATAACACAACTAAAACTCCCATAGAGTTGTAAGCCATATAGACATACGGAAGGGCAGTAGTGGATTACCTGGAACAAAGAAAACTCGACCAAATGCTTTCTTCRGCTAGAAATCAGCTTTCTTGTGTAAACCAAAATAACAGCAAGCTTTTCTAAACCCAGTTTTTCCAGATGCAGCTAGTTCCTGGTCCTGGATTTGCAGCTGGTGATCTGACAGCGATTGCTGCTGCTCTCTGCGCTCCTTCCCTGAGCCATGGGGCTGATGCTTACCCAACCTCTCAGGAACAGGGAGAAATGTATGTTATTCCATAGGGTGCGCTTCACTCGAAACACCAGAAGCTTGTACTAGCCTCAGCTCAGCTGGAAGCCAGTCTTTGCATGTGCTATAAAAAAAGGACAGTTGCCTGCTCTTTAAACGTTTGGTGATGTTTTCCCTGAAAACAATTCATTTAAGAAGGAAAAAAAAAAAAGAAAGAAAACAATAAAGAACTCCCCACCAAATACACATAAAACAAAGCAGCAGAGATTGCCTCAGGAACACGGAGCAGCACTGCCACAGTGCGCCCTGCCGGAGGAAAAGGAAGAAATCCCAATAAAGTGGAAGAGATACTGGAGCAACAAATGAAGAATCGTGAATGCGTAATGCGAGCAGCCCTGTAATTTGAACAATATGAGAAATCTGATGTATCCTCCTCCTGTGGCTACAATATTTTGTTTTGTTCTCTGTTTTGTAAAGCAGCACATGTTTTCTACAAACACATCCTGCCTCAGACAATACGCTGAAATGCAAGAATTTATCAAACTGGAGTATTGATAAAAAAAGGAAAGCAGATGCAAACCTTCACAGTGGCATTTCATATTCAGCATGTGAATCTCAGTGCAAGGTTTATCTCAGTGTTTTGGCTTCCAGTCTTGCCAGGATCTAAAAACATGCAGAGAAATGATTAAAAACYCATTTCATAATCATAGCATCCTGGTCCAAAAGAATCAATATTTTCTGAGAACTGCAGAAAATGTTTGGATTTTGGGTAAAGCAAAAATCTGAGTTACCCACTGATTCGTCCAAGAGAAAACCATGAACACATATTGATTGGAAACATCAGGTAGCGTGTTGCTATTCTCAGCTTACAAAAGCATATTGGGCTTTTTTATTTTGCCTTGAAGTCCTGTAGAGAAATGAAGTTGGAACAGTCAAACAGAACAAGGAAGTGACCAATTAGAGGGAGAGAGGGAAAAAAAAGCCTTCCAGTCCATACAGCCACCTGCCAAACTGCAACTGGCATTAGAGTTTTCTCCGATTTGACTTTAAAACTACAGTTTCAGAAAAAGTATTGCCAAGGAGGGAAAGCAGATGGAGGTTGGAATAGCTGGCAAGCGTTCTGACGACCAAGCTCCACCTGTAAAGCAAGCAGTTCACAAAGGAGCTCGCTAAAACACATCCAGCATTCARGAAATTTATTCAGATTCTATATACACTTGAATTAGCTGATTAAGTCAGCAGCCTGCAAACCTAACTGCCACATATGCAGTTCTCTGTTATTTTTCCTCAAAGTAAACAGTTTCTTCTGCAGATTCAAAAATTATAATCAAAAATCTACTTTCTAAACACAAACCACAGTGCCCATTTCRCCCACTCATCATCATTTTCTGCCAGGGATGATTATAGCAATAAATGTATTTGTGAAGAAGGTGGTACTCAACACTAGGAAAACCTTCCAGACTATCTCACTAGCAAGGATCTAGAACCACGTCTTTTGCTTCCTGTCATCACTTGGAAAATACATCAACTTTCAATGTACTGTGTTGTCTATTATGACTACCACAAATCTCAGTTATACTTCTAGGAGAAATTAGTAAATCTAAAGCAAAAAAAAATCATTTAAATATTATCATGTCAACAAATTAAGTCAATACAAGTCATTTCTTGAGGAATTCASTACTATATATTGCAACCTTATGCCACGCATTCACGTCACAGAACGGACTGCTTTGGAGGACATCTGAATAAATCATAAGTGAGTCATAAACTAAAGAACAAATGGAAAAAAACYTCTAGAAATACCACAAATAGAGCTCTATTTCTTGAACTGCTTATTGATCATTACAAGAAATAAGCATGTTGACAAGTTTCTGAATCTTTAAACTGCCAATAAGAAAATGATCATCATAAGCATTATTTCAAGAAGGAAAGTTGCCTTGTATTTGTACCATTCCAGTTCATAACAAACAGTAACTCTTGTGGTAACTGTAGGTGGTCAGTTACTATTTAATGAACAAAATTTATATTTATCAGTATTTTTATTTTAAATCACTCATAGGCTGTTAAATATAATCACCAAATCATAGGTTGTTATATATGTACTTTGAGGAGTAATTATAAACAGTGCTTAATCAGCCCCAAATAMATTCAAGTTAGCACTGACATCTACATGAGATGTAAATGTTCTCCTATTTTATTTCCCAGTTAGTTTCAAATATATTTATGTCTGCGTAGTAAAGTCAACCGCTATTTATAATTCAAATTACAGCTGTGCATATATAGCATGATATTTGTGTTAGCAACCGGTGCTGGGAACGAGTAAACACCTGAAAGGATAAGGTCAGATTTGTCTTTAGTCCTAATACCATGCAACTCCATAACCCCTGATACTTCAGCATGTCACCAGAATGTTTATAGACTCCTTTGTTGCAAACATTTTTGTTCCATTCTGCTTGCATGGATAGTCAAACTTAGTAAATGACTTCAAGGGGAGAAAACTCCTTGAAGAGCAGCACACAGTAAGGAGCCAGAGCGACATGGCTCTCCATAGCTACACAATGAGCAGGATTCCTTCATGGCTCCAAGAGCACTGAAGAAGCAGCAAGAGACACTCCAGAGCACTATAAAAGCCAAATACTAGAAAATCTTCAAATATCCAGATTCTTTTACAGTGACATTTTTGTTCAAACAATGGATCAAGTTGCTGCAAATCCCATCAACAGGGATTATTTCAAACTAGATATACAGTTTAAGAAACTATTGTAAACATTTCAGAGTACTCTTGCTTTGGCACTAGAAGAGAATGAAAGAAYGAACCCAGCTCTAGCATTTTATAACACAAGATGCTTTTTTATAAACAGGACATAAATCACAAAAATCTGGCACAAAGACAAATCAATGAGKTGGGAAAAAAACCTAAACTTTAACAACAATAAAAATGCTATGAATCAATGATAAATTGAGATCAACACATCAACACTTGTAATTCTATTGTATTACTTTGACATGAAATATCCCAAAACATCTAGGTTACATTCAGCATTATCCGTTTTTTGTCTTGTTTTATTTAAGCTCAGAAAGAATTTCAGAGATTTCAAACTGGAAACTAACTGTAAATAATGGTAGATAGTAAAAAGACAAAAACTGATGTGTCATCACTCACCCCGTCTATACATGACCTAACAGAAACACTCGGCAAAAKTATAGCTTTACTAATCAAGGGAGCCCAGGGAACGAACAACAGTGGATGGGACTTTCAAGAGAAGAGCAGCCAAAGTGCAGTGTATTCCCTCCAGGGAAGTTAATCAGGGAGGGGGAAATGGGTGCTCTTCATCCACAGGTGATATCCCAGATTATCACCACACTGATAACCTGTTTCTGTGGCCTGGCCTCATGATCTGTAACCTACTCCTTTACCTGTAAACACAGTGCTAGGAGACTAGGACATGAGTCCTAATAAATCTTTCAATTCACAKTCTTAATTCTCCTTAATGTGGTCTTCAGTAGCAAGTGAAAATAGAATACATTGAAATTTGGATGCATTTTTATTATTTACTTATTCAAGCATTGCCATATTTAATTATTTCTGCAAGTATTGCCATGAAGTTCTGCATACAAATTTTATACTAATAAAACACTTCTCTAATGTATATAGAGTAAACAAAAGAGAATGTTTTTTGTTTTGAGAAATGCCTTTAAAATACCTGATATCTTAATATTTTACAATTATACTAGATTGGAAAAGCACCTGAAATGATCAGAGATTTTTATCCAAGTATAAACACAAGAGTTTTACAGCATACAGAGGCAACAATAGTATTGAGAAACACTATCTTTTGGGGAGTATTTTGTTTAAACGGATGGCTTGTGTTTAAAGCTTAATAGCATTCATGCTATTTCACCTTTCTGCCTGTCCTGATGAGGAAATAAATCAATCAACTTCAAGACAAAATGAGCCTTTCCGACATTTACTGGAGATTGCTGGACTTCAAGTCCAAGCGATGAGCATGTTTCCTATTTGTAAGGAGATATTCCCAATGATCACGACTATATTCTATAGAAAATGCCTTCAATTTTCACCAAAAAAAAAAAAAAAAAGCATCAAATGATTTTTGCCAAGTCATTCTTCTCTCTCAGAGATTTCGTTTGTTTTTCAGTCAGCAGAAAGCAGAAGAGTCATGTCTCCTGCCAGTACTAGTGCAGCTGAAATGGAGACCCCTTTGTTTTCAGGCCTGCCTGAGATTTTTCTTCTCGGGAAAGACGTCGAGGCGATAGTGACTGCACAGCTTCAACATGCATCAATGCTTGTGCTCAGTATTGCTATCTCAAGCATAAAGAGAAACCTCTCTGCCAAGCAGAGATCAATGGGACTGCGGTGGATCAGCCGCTCTGCTGGGCGGCAATGCTGCTGTATTTCACTTGCAAACTTTAGTACTGTTTAAGACTTTCCTTCAGCAAAGCAATTAAAGCTTCCAGAGAGTGACAAATGCTGCTTTAAGGGTTGGTTAGCCAGCCTGAGTGTATATTTAGTGTAATTCAGGATTTCTCTGTTCCTGACAGATTAGATAATGTGGTCAGTGAATTTGAAGAATAAACGCAAAACTCATTTGCATCAGTGCTTTCAATTTGCTCAGAATGTTTTCTCATTTAATTATTAGCCCATGGTAAACTAGTTATCAATTAATTGCTAGAAAATGGAAGTATGAGTGTGCGTTATTGCTTAGATCTCTAATTGCCTATACTGTTGCTTTCTTGTTAAATGCTAATTAAAATTTTAAAACAGCAAAACATTAGTTAACTTTAAATGTTTTAACATGATATATTAAGGTATAGCATACATTTGCATTGTATGTGAGTTTTTTTGCCAAGTTAAGGAAAACCGACAACAAAAACATGTTTCCCGCTTATATCTGGCATTATTTATTTGATTCTTAATTAAACGAGCAAAATATTTCATATATAAATCAAATGCAGAAAAAGACCTATTGGATACTGAGAATAATACATATGAGCCAAACCCAAATTGACTGCAAAGTCATGCCTAGCGCCAATAATTAAGGTTTGCAGCTCACCCAAACTATCATCCTAACAACAATTCCTAACCAAGTGCCTCCAACTGCTGCCTCACAACACAGTCCTGTCTTACTCTTCGGTAATCAGGATTCATCCCAAGATATCAAGCTCCAGCTCCTAGCAGCACATCTCACTCACACTCAGCTATTCTGGACCCATAGTAAAAAGACCTTTTTTCCTCATCAATACTTACATGTATTTTTTCTTCAACATCTTCTTGTTGTAATTATTATGAAGTATGGATGAGCATTGCCTCCCTGCTTCATCAGTGCCACTGTAGAGCATGAACCCCAGCACATTGGTTTACCAGCTGGAAGTATCACTGTCCATTAACCTCTCAGTAAAACCTCCCTGTGTCGCTGAAGGGCCTGAATGTCTGTCTCCCTTCCCATCAGCCAGCCTCCCCTTTAGAAGACAAGGCTTGCTGGGTGATAATGAGCAATCTCTACACCATAAAGTTGGTGATTTAAGCACAATTTTACCATTTTAAACCCTATTTCCATTCCAGCAACCTYGGCTTCAACATACTTTGCAAACACAAGAAGCAATGAAAAACAATGAAAAACAACAAGCTAGGTACTAAGGCTAAATCAAGCTTATGGAACTCTCCAGAAGTTAAAACTATAGGCAGGAAAACAGCTGTAACAACTTAAAATGTTATATTACAGCATTAATTATAATTAATTAATTATAGCATTTCAGGCACATTAAATTCAGTTATTAGAAATAGCAATATTATACACTAAAGTTAAAGCTCAGTTTCTCCCTGAAAGCAGCACACAYAGATCAAAATGGTGTGGTAGAAGGAGGAAAAAAAAAAAAATCTCAGCAGGACAAAATCATTTCAGAGCAAATTTCTAAAAGGAGGGATGGTGTTTGTATTAAAAAAATGAGATGCAACATAAGCAGTTTGTAGCTATCRCAAGTGCAAACACTGTAGCTTCTTCTAATGCTTCTAATTTGAAAGTAATAAATCATTTCATTAGAAATCCAGATCTCAATGAAAATATATCAGTATTCATTTTGCTCTTCGAATACATTTGCAATCTTCATATTTAATTAGACATTAAGACAGGCAAATACTGATTTTTTTTTTAGATCAGCTGGCTCAAACAAGGAATTAAATACTTGACAAAGAAGAATGCAGAAAATTTCACAGAGTTTTATCTTTATGCAATATTTTGAGAGAAGTATTATTTTAAAAATTAACTTTAAAACGTCCCTTTTAAAGGGAAGTACTTGATATATGGCTTCAACACACTTTGCAAACATAAGCAACAATGAAAAAAAAAATACAATGAAAGGGAAAATACTCAGGCAATTTCCAGACATCCCAGATTCCAGGCATCCCGAGCAGACCTCCCCAAATCCTATGGTCATCCATGAAGGAGATTTACAAAGTCTCCACTGAGGTTAGCTGCAGTAAAACCTAGTCAAAGCAGCTGAATACTTCTGAAAATGAGATACTAATTTAGAATCCTAAGAATGGTATTTCTGAAGGCATTTTAGTCATTACAAGTGTAAAAGCTCCATTGATTTTTAGTGGAACTTTATCTGCCAAGACAGCTGAAAATCCCATTCCAAACGTCAATTAAAGCAGCCTAACTTTAGAACTTCTGGCTGTCACTGAATTACAAATGAMCAGGGACTTTTAACACCTTCAGGGCCCTTCAGAGATTCCAGCTCCTGAATTTACTGATTAAAGATACTGTTTTTAAATAGAAGCAGTTAATTTATCTATGACAAACTAAGCAGATACTTTAGACCATGCAGCTACATATCTGAATTTMATCTCTGCAAGTCTTCGCAGAGCAAACCCAGAGGGAACTAACACAAGATGAGGCCGAAGGAACAGCGAGAATACAAAAGGGAGTCCTGAAACGCAGCTGGTCTCAGCATCAACCCCAGGCTCACTATAACTGCAACCACCAGGAGCTCACCCTAGCTACTCTGAGAGCTGGGCTTAAGCTCTCTCCCATCTCAGGCTCTAGATGGTGAGAAATAAGGGAGAGGAGCCAGGAGCTTTAAGGTGAACAAAGCCCAGCCCTGGACTGTGGGGGCTCTCAGAGGAAAATTTGATGGAACAAGTATCTACCACATAAAACATTCATGTTGTCTATTTACAGCCAGTCATCGTTATCAAGTAAATCTGGATTTTTTTTTTTTTTTTCATTTTAAAACAGAGAGAGAAAATTATTTGTTCAGCCTTCTCCAGGCTGCCCAGCTCTGCTGGCAACAGGCAAGAGCAGACAGTTCCAGTTTTCTCCCATGACAATGTGCTTTTTTCGGGATCATTGGGAAGTCAGCCCCCCGGGCAAAGCTTTCTAGGAGTTCAGACATCAGTTATCGTGCAAAAGCAGGTTATCATAAAGCAACGGGTTTCCATTTGCTTTATTTATGCATTTATTTAGCCTGCAGGCAATGCGAAGCTCTTCATTCAGCTGATGCAAGGCAACAGGTTAAAACCTGCTAAACCCTCTACGTGTCTAAGATGAAAGGAGCTATGAGAGARCGAAGAAATGCAGACAAGCATTTAATTTTCCTAGAGTGATAATTAATTCCCTAATTGTGGTTAATTTCCACAGCAATTAGACACTTACTTTGTCCATCTACCTACCTACCTGTCCCTCTAGTTGCCCAAGAGGGTTTAAAAAACTGGGTCAGAGAGACTGTTCTGAYCAAACACCGAATATTCAGAGGCAGAATGGACAGAGATGTCCTGCATGCCAGGACACACCACGGCCCTGCCCGATCTGGTACTGCCGCTTCTACAAGTGCACGTGAAGAACCGTAACTGCATCGCATCTGCTCCGTGCTGGAGYCTCCGTGGGAAAGAGAAAAGCAGTGAGAAAACTCCCTGACAAAACACAGCACTGGTAATAAAAGAGTAAAAGTTATAACCTAGAGAACTTGGTTGAGTCGGAGCAAAGCCTGCGCTGATCAATAGTTTGTAGTCAAGGCTGCACTGGAAGTTTAAGAGAGAGAGAGAGGCTTCTCTGGCCGTTTTACATATATTTTATAGAAAAATAATGAACTTWTATGATGAATGGATAACTTCATTGAGAGTTAAATATCTCTTGACATATAGGTTAAGTAGCAATTCAAGTTTCCTGATGTTATGTAACAGTGAACAATTCACATGAAAAAAAATCACTTTAATATATAGCTCAAGTAGAATAAAATGCCTTTTGACAGCTGCCCTCGCAGACACGTTCCTCATAATAGCTAATGATCAAAATGTCTGTTTGAGAAAAGTAAACAGTGGAGCTGTCCTACAGAAGCCACACTGACACAACATGGCAATGTCCACTTTAAACTCCAGATTTTGGGAGTTCCGGATCTGAGACCGTGCTCCACATGAAGCCCATCATCTTTGTGCAGCTGCATGGAGATAGTGCAAGACGTGCACRAGGCAGACGTGGCTGAGGAAGACAACTGGCAGGTGGAAGAAGTCTCAGACGTGCAGCGAATGTCTACGCCTGCCAAAGGGGCTAAATGACACCTTGTCACTACAAGAAATCTCATGARTTTGGAGTCTAAGGCGAAAAAYGTTCCTTCAAATTTAGGTTTTATARGAGGCAAGTCAAGAATAACAGTATCTTAAAACAGATTATTGTAAAAATTGTGGTTTTGTTCAGTATCTGTTCAATAATAATACATATAAATATGCAATACTTAATAAAAAATAAAGTCCCCAGGACATTGAGACACAAGTACCCATACCATCCTTAATATCTTGCTTCAACATAATTGCAAAAGGGCACTAAAACAAGCCATTTGTGACAAGGGCTGCTTATTTGCATTGTTAAGTTAGCATAAATATTTATGGGGTGGCATAAACAGCAACAACGATTCCTTCTCCTCTTCCTCCCCCTCAGGGAATGGAGGCATGGAAACAGATTCGGGTGTGATCTACAMGTGGTTGTAGATGCAACGTAACACAAGTGGATCTGAGCACACCTTAAAAGCTTGCAGAAGCAGTATGTGGGAAAATAGCACTTTACATCCCAATCCTGCAGGCCACTGTTGTGCCACTGCAGTAACACACAGCTCTGGCACAGAAGGGAAAATATGCAAACAGAAAAGCAATTTTTATTCAGTTACTTTTCCTTTTGCCCTGTCTATAGAGTCCCAATTAAATAAGAGTGCCAATAGAGGGTGCAGTGAAAGGAGTATATACTTTCAGTTATGTCCCAATAAACAGATATATTGATCTCATTTAAATAGAGACAACATTGCTTGAATGTAATTTGCTCTCATAAGCAGATATACCMAATGTAGGAACCAATTTAGTCAAGTCTTCATGCAATCTTCAACCATATCCTTCTAATGCCCTGACTGAAACARTCTGGAGATAAAAACATCTGGAGGGCTGCAGATACAATATTACAGGGGACAACTGACAGTTGTACCTTACTCGCATTTCACAACATAAAAATATTTACCCCAATACACACCACAAATTCTCTAAATCTTGCAGCCAGGCTTCCCAATGCACCTGTATTCTGGACTAATGGACTTCCCTGCAAATCCATTCAAAGCTGTARCAAGGGCATGTGAACAAGGAGGCAGCAGAGGAAAGCAGCTCCTGGCTCAGGGGCTCATCTTCAAGCTCCCYGRTCACAAAGTGACCCWCCAGGTGACACAACTGCAGCACAGRGGCAAAGCTRTTWATAAYGAAGYYRTGTAACTTAATTACTAATKAAGTAAACCAAGAGGAAGAGCTGCTGCAATGGCATGAATATCACTYGTGCAAGTCTTGATCCAGCTGTGAGTGTGTATAAGGGGCCCATTGGAACAGTTGCTCCATCTCCACTGATTTCACACTGGATATGCCCAGTATGCACCCGCGTGACACCTGAAGTACAGATGTCAACATATGAAATGTGACATATTACACTTTGCGGTATGTTCACAGCTACAGGGGGATTGCAGTGTAATTGTCTTCACTCCCAACATATATTTTAGTAATAGGACTATAATTGGTAGTGCTTATAAGACATATAATCTCATTACAGGCAGGCATGGTAGCACGTGGTAGCTGCAGCCTGTACGTATGCATCTCATTTCACCTCGTGTTCAGTCACATGAAGAACATCTTCAGTATGCAGACCAGCCTCATTCCCGGCTCTGACAGCGGCCGTAGCTCACCAGGAACACACAATGGCCTGCCCTGCTTTTAATACCTTTAATTCACCACTTCCAAAACRGAGCCAGAGGGCAAGAAGTTAATGACACATCGCAATTATCTCATTACCTTTCTGACACTCCAGTTAAAGCAAAAGGATGCGAGTGGAGAAGGCACACGGATGGCCTGGGCAGACACAGCCCCGAGGCAGGCGATGGCAGCTCAAACACAGGCAGCAGATCCGAGCCAMGGCAGCAGGCAGCTTCCCGAGTGCCAGCCCTGAGCTAAGGGCAGCGCCCGCAGGCAGGGTGCAGGGTGCCGGCCGGCTCGTCCCTCCCGCAGCCCAGCTCCCTCCCTGCCAGCAGCCCTTACCAGCGCTTCTGTCAGACACGTGTGGTCAGCAAGAGGACAAACCCTACAGCCCAAAACCCAGGTTCACTACACTTTAAAAATCAAGAATAAAGAGTAAATTGGAAACACAGCAAGTTAGACAAAGACATACGTTATCCTCTGAAGGAATGCAGTTTGCTACAACTACTGAATCAGSTAAGACAGACCAGGGATCTGAGTCRGCGGGTCACCRCTGTGACCGGTCATCACGAGGCAGAGAACAGAACAAAGYGTAGTGATGGTGTCAGCAAGGCTCCAGCAAGAGCATGTGTGTCTGGACACACAGAGGGCAGCAGAAACTCTCCCCAACACTTGGAGTTTGCTCTTAAAGGTAAACAGTGTGCAGCTTCACAGATTTAGGTCAAAATCTCAGCAGAGATGTAACACACCACACTCACATACAGCAAGCATTTCTGACCAGGTAGAAGCACTGATGTTCAAAGCCACGCTTGAGAGCACAGTACTGAAACAGTGTCAGGATGCCTAGAGGTACTTTTCTAGATTAACTTACTACTACTACTTAACTTACTACTTATTTCTACACTACAGAGTGCAGAACATGCAACAGCTTGCAGGAGCTAGGCTAAACAGGCCTAGCTCGCTTAGTTTTTCCTCATACAACAGATGCTCGAGTCCCTTAATTATCTTCAGGGCTCTATATAGGCCCTTCTCTATAAGTTCCACATCCCTCATGTCCCAGGGARCCCAGAACTGCACCCAGTACASCAGGGGTGGCCTCCTCGGAGCTGAATAGAGARGAAGGATCATCTCCCTCGACTTCTAAGAAAGTCAARGCACTTAAGAAATCACAGTTGTGTTAATGTGATAAATTGAAAGATGTTTTGAAACAAGGTGTTAAGGTTCAGTGAATAAATCTATTTTTAATATCAGAACCACTTCTCTGATTATCCAGAATGAATCATTCTGAACTCTTGCCTATSATTTCAATCAAACTATTCCACTTGAATCTTTGGCTTTTGTGTTTCAAAAGTAAAGAACACGTAAGAAAGGGTTTGTGCAAAATGCCAGGCCATATTTAAATAGCATGAACAGCTCAGTCACTAACCAGTCATCACACTCAAGACACAGAGAATGCATGCACTGAAATTTCATCTAAGTTACTATATTTTATCATTATAAACCACACTCCATAAAACATTGCCTTAGTTCTTTTAACTTGAAAACGAGTCATAAAGAAAATATCACTTTAATGAATCATTAAAGAAGACTATAAATGTATCTAAAATAACATCTGTTGCGTGCAAGATGTCCATTTAAGAGAAGTGTTTTTGCATTCAAGTAACAAGCCCCAGAAAACACTGAAATTCAAAATGACTCAAACGGTTATAATATTGTAGCTAGCAGGACAGATAGAATTGTTCCAAGATTTAAAAAAAAAAAAAAAGTAACCTATAAATGAATACATTACAAAAGCCTAAGACAGCTCGGTCATGTATATCACTGAAGTACGGAGCAGAGGGTTTATGACTCATGCTAATCACATTGCACATTACTATATTTTCTATATGACASTTGCTCTATGCATCATTTAACTTCTGCAACATTTTTCTCAGGTCCATATCCACSAGTGTGGTATAACGCAGAACTGGCACAATCTTTCTCAGTTTACTGAACAGAGAGCAACATAACCTGTAACGGAGAGAATTAGYTTTCAGTATGCTGTTGCTGGCTGTTTATAGTTGAGCAGCATTAACTGCACCAATTTATACAGCAACAGAGCAACAAAACTACCACCTAAACTCCTAATGACCAATTACCTAAGAAAAGTAATTACAAGAAAGATATTATAAACCTCATTAAATTTGATTTATTTCTTGTTATACACATCTAATCAGTTTTTTTCCAAGCTAAGTCTAAACAGGTAGATACAGAAATTGACTGTTGCTGTTTTCACCAGATGAGGATTTGGTAAGTCAGGGCCTACCCAATWACCAGACGTCTCAGGAGAGCTTCACTTCAATCAAGTGTCAACTACAGYGTGCTGAGACGCTTCAAAAGTTCATCTTCATCCTCCTACAGCATCTCAAGCAAGTCAGAGAGAGAGGTCAAACATGCASATAAACATTTTATACAGATATCTATAGAGAAAAGGTTTATCATTACTGTGAKTATCTGTAACAGTAATAAAACACTCCATATATTTCAACAAAAATGATACCTAATGGCATCTGTTGCTATTGTTCCCTATAATGCTTCTTTTCTTGATGAATAATCTAACTATAAAATCCCCATTAATAAAGGAAATATTGTGTATCATTACTCCTAACATTKATGTACTGTGAAAAGCCACAATGGTTATGATAGAAATGTTAAAATTATTAAAAGATTTGTTTTGGCACTTAGATTATGAAATGTGTGGTGTAGTGGCATTTACCTAAAACTACACACATAGCAATGCATTTATGTAATATATGTTCTGGTTGAAGTGAAAAGATAYTGAATTATGGTGTTTGTACTACCAAAGCTCATTTTTATGTGCATTTTTATACATCTCAAACAGCTCTAACCTTAGGTGGTTTCATTTAATTCATTAGCTGCATTACACATCAGTACCACAGAATAATCTTTCTGTCAGGCCAGCTGCTTCCTTGCAACACTCCTAAAGGTGYTTCAAAATACAATTTTGGCTTGGCCAAAGATGCACCAAACAGAATACATGAAACTTGACCTAGACCGWGAGTCTGAGCATCAAATCTCAGGGAAGGGATTTGGAGGGGAGAGGGTCACAGCGCCTCTCTGCAAGGGGATATCGTGGCCTCTGCAACCTCATAATAAGCTGCTATATCTGCTACAATAGTTTTCCTGGGACTGTAAAAGTAGTGCAAGGGCTGGTTTCTAACACAAGATCTTTTCTTTTTCACCACCTATTTCTGACAAAACCGTAACAGAACATCAATAAGTAACCCAGGAAAAAGTTTTGCAGACAGGCTGCAAAGAGAGGAGCTCTACCAGCCAGACTGGCTGCCTTCCTGTTTCGCATAGGGATAAACACATGCCAGACTATGTGATCCATAGTTTCATTTTCAGAAAATGAAATATTTTACAGGAAAAACTTTGAGTAAATGCATCTTTAGTGAAAAAAATTCTCATAAGCTTCAGGAGATTAACTTTCCTACAAGTTATTTCAATGCATATTATTACAATCAAAAGACAATTTTGTTTTATGACAGTTATAATATTTCTAAGTCAAAAGCAAAAATAACTTGATATGGCATATCACTTTAATTTCCTCTCATTCATAAATCAGTGTTGTGTTCAGCAACAGCATTTCCAAAATATTTTAATGTACTTTAAATCTACCCTGACAAACCCTTCAAGCAGAGTTAACACAGTGCTCCTGCCACCACCAGCTTGCATAGTTCRATGGGTGAAATTGTCTTTTGTTGTGTTTAAAGGTACTGATTTTAAGAGGATTGACATTTCAACATTTTTTTTATTTTTAAAAATCAAATATGTTTCTAAAACTTGAGAARACTRCAACACTCATTTAAACTCTTCATTWCAKATTAGATGCAARGTGAGCATTATTCAGCAGGGAAACAACAGTCAACTTGTATCAGCTTGGAACCGACTTGTGTCTTTCTCCACATTGCTGAGCCTTCAAGCGCCGTCTATAACCGAGCTCAGCCCCTGCTCCCGGGCAGCAGCTCCTGTCTGCTTGGCTTCTCTTGGTGCCTTGGGCACCCGGGGAAGACTCTCCTGTGTGAATSAGAACCAAGATCACGAGGAGCCAGAGAACGGTGCTGGTAATGCAAGTGCCCRCACAAAGGCAGGAAGAAGGCACTGAATGGGGAGCTGGGCCCTACTCAGACAAGCAAGAATACCCTGTCTCCAACCTCAGACACAGAAAACGAGACCACGAACACCTCAGCAGCACACCCTTGGCTAGCCGTATCCATACAACCTCACTGTCAGTAAAAGATACTGGCAAATTAATCTTGAATTGCTGAAAAACTGCAGATACACAGAAAATGCTAAACACTCATGACAATTGCAGCAGGAGTTTAGGAAGAACAATATATTCCTCATGTGAAAACAAATTYAGAATTGCTTTTTAATGCATAAACTAGAACATTTGTTTATGYATTTCTAGGATATTCTCCCAAACTCTCAGAAGCTGCTTTACATTATTCCTTTTATAAAGGCTCTCCAACCCACAACAGTGTTCTATTATAGTGAATAGCAAAAGAAAATAGGTTCAATTTTGTTACATGACAATTCCTCCACTTACTCTATGACCCTAAGCTAGACATATCAATTAAATTCTTTGTTTGCAGAGGAAAGAAGGAAACTCTTAATGAGTTGTTCAAAAACAGTTTGAAAAGCTCAAAAATTAAAGAACATTTATCTAGCACAATAGGTCAACCTTTGAAATGCAGCAATACTTCAAAGAGGAAGTCCAAATTGCAGATATTTCATCATGTCCTTAATCCTGTCGCTAGATAAATGCCAGGAATTTCTCACTGAAGTCGCTATTAAGAAGTCRTACTGATATGTAATATGTTCAAGTAATTTTGTATTTTGAAACCAAGAAATCATGACCTCTCATTTGCCAAGTTACAYACGTGCCTGTGCTGAGCAAACATTTTCAGATTGCTCATCCTAGTTCTGCCCCGAGCCCTACGTGCACAGCTATACACGTACCTATACATCAGGGCCGCTCTCATRTAAGTATCTGGGTAGAGTTTAGACCAGGCACTTCTCCAAAGGGCAGCTGAGGCTGAAACATGACAAATTATCTGCTGTGAGAAAAATGAAGCAATATATATTGCATTGCTGTACTATGAATGTGCTATGAGCTTTCAAAAAAGAGCATCTTATCAGCAGAAAGATTATTAAATAATACATAGGAATTATTTCTCCCCTAGATGAGCCTCATCAGAATCAGCTAACCTGAATCACTCCCCTGAGTTTTGGGACAGAAACACATTGCATGGCTGGAGTCACAGCCTTTGGTGCCTCAAAGGAGAAAATTCCAGAGGCAAAAGGCAAATGCCCCTGGAAGCCTCAGGAACAGAGCAAGCAGGCAGCCATTCCAGGCCAAAGCTGCCTGCCTTGTAATCTTGTGACATGCCCGGATTCCTTCCACTGCTTTCCCAGCCCCACGGGATTGCTCGTCACRGCAGCAGGGCTAATGAAACATTTCTAGCCCCGTATAATGCTGACGTCCTTGCACGCAGCGCTGAGACAAGGAGAACTGCAGCATTTCAGAGAAATCAAAAGCCTTGTTTCTAACCCTGTTTTGATTCAAACACTTCCAGAACACCTTCAGAAATGACTGCATCTTCAACAGAAATTCTTTCATACTAAATCTTCACAAAAGCTGTTTTGAAATCTTTAACAAAGTGTTTTAGCAGCTTATGTCAAGTAAATATTACAGAATAAAATTTAAAGTCACCTCCATTTTTATTTTGAAGATGGGCAAAATCATAACTAGAGAAAGTATCATATTTCCTGCTATTGTATGACTTTAGGGGATSCATAAACTGACTCTCTTACACTGAGAGACTTTTTTGCAATTTTTATTATTTTTACTCTGTGTCCAACATAACTGGCCCCAGCACATTCATCCAAGATCAGTGATTCCCATGCATTACTGCAGAGCACTGTTGAACCTTCTCCAGTAAGTGTACTGTACTTCTCCAAAGGTAATAATTTCCACACCACTGCAAAATGCATTTACAAAACTAATCTTTCAAGGACTAGGAGCCACTGAATTGAATACCAAAAAGATTTATTCAGAGCACTGCATGCTGTATTATTAATTTTGAAGTTGCTCTCTCTTTGAGAAATATAGCCACCTCCATTCTACCAGTTCTTGACCCAGAATGCAATTATTTGTTCTATTTTACTCTTTCAGTTGATCTCAGAGGAACTGATCAAGTGTTAAGTAGCTTGCATGCTTGTTCCTCAGCTTAAATGATTATTTATTCTGTAAATTACAYACTATGCAACAATATATTATATACCCAGGATACAAAAATCATGCTGGATTTTATATTTGTCTCTTCAGTACAGAGTTACTGTTATTACCTCCTACATTTAGGGCTATAATTTAGAATAAAGCTTCTGGTTCACAGAAGTGTATGGGTTTTAGCCTTTCTCAATAAATCTGTGGACAGAGCCTTGGTAAAAGGGGCTGAAGCAGCTTCAAGGCATTTTCAAATTATGAAAAAGATGTTTTTAATCAGCTATGTAATCATTTAACAATATAACAGAAATAGTAACATACTGAAATAACCAGTTACTGACTTCCAATGTCAAAAGGAAAGTATAACAACCCAAATAGGAGACAGCACTATTCAAAAATGAGCTAAAAGGAAGTTCTAAAAGTTTATTTGCAAAAATAAAGATTTTTCACTATCTTGAGATTTATGTTGCCATTTCCACCTATGCTGTGCCCAAGACAAAGCTTTATTTCAGATTTGCCATTTTCTGTGATAGAGAACAGATGTGACGAGAAAATACAACCCATTAAAACTTATCCTAAATGGCTTACAAACAGGTTCCTTCCTTCAAAGCAGAGTCATTTCTGTCACTCCTGCCACTGTGTTAGAAGAGCACAGTATTTATTTTTAAGTCTCTGGCTGCATCCCTTGAGAAACCGATGGTCTTTTAAGAAGGTAAAGTGTTTGCAAGTTGCAGAGATGCATTTCCATTA
Source organism: Eudromia elegans (assembly GCA_003342815.1). Taxonomy (NCBI): domain Eukaryota; kingdom Metazoa; phylum Chordata; class Aves; order Tinamiformes; family Tinamidae; genus Eudromia; species Eudromia elegans. The sequence continues at coordinate 1,380,672 of PTEX01000067.1, forward strand.
TGCATTCTGTTTACAGCAAAAACATCTACTTCATTATTCATTTCTGGKTTTAAAATGAAATGAATACAATAGAGCTAGGAGATTCATCTCTCTGCWCCCTCAGAATGGTTTGCAGCAGTATTCTTGGTCCTATAATCCTTGGGAACTATTGTAATCAGTCGCTTTTGTTTTTTTTTAAAAAGTCTACCTCCCTCCAAATGCCAAATGCTTTATTCTTTCATTCTTACTCATTTTTGAAGTGTTTCTTARGAAAGATGGATTATTCTAATTGTGGGTTTACTGCCTTTTTTAAAAAATGAGATCTAATTTTTGAGGTATTTAAATAAAATAGTTCAGTTGTACTCAGAAAACTTCCCCGTAAGCATTGGATCTGCTAGCAGTACTTATGTATAAGCTGCTCTTGTTATGTGAGCACTGTCTGAAACCTTATTTACTTGCAGGATTCATCTTGCTCTTTCCCTTGTATTTGGGAAACACAGAATCTTATCCACATGCTAATAAGTTTCCCAAAGAAAATCTTTCAGATATAACTGGAATCAGGCCACAGTAGCCWGCTTCAAAGCTGGAATCTTCCTAGCCTGAGTGCAGGAATTAGAAATATTGTGATTATATAAGCTACGGTACTATTTTCAAAAAAGSAAAAATGCTCAAGAGGAACAAGAATTCTGGCTTATTTGATATGAAAAATGAAGGCACAAAAGTCATTCATGCCGTAAGAATGGAGATTAGAAACTAATACCCATGACATAAGTGTTAGTTGTGTTTTCATAAGGTCTAATCAATTTTGGACTCTTCCTCAAGTATTGCCTGCACAGAATCATTTTCTGATTAATTTGCTGGCCTGGAAACTAGAACTTCCTCTAGGCTGGAAATTAATTAGTTATTAAATATCTAAAAATCAAGGTGACATCCAAACTGCTTGGAAAAAAGCTATTATTTACTTGTGACCTGGAACCAGAGAGAGGTCTCCATCTCCCGAGTGCAATACAAAATACACAGCAAACTGTTTTCTTTACTGATTTTATCCGCCTCCACAGCTCAGTTGGACAGTTAAACCTTAAACTATCCAGAGGAGATGGAAGATGAGATTGCATTAGTTTTAATGCAATTTCGATTATGCAGAGGACATGACATGAATTGAGTRTATCTGAACATAAGAGACTTAAATAGAACATTTCAGGGCTTGTGCTAAGGATRCCAAATTGTTACAGCAAGAGATGGCAACCTCCTTTAGTAACAATCAGCTTGCCTATCTCTAAAAGTTAGCAGGAAAGAGAGAAGTAAATTCACAAATCAATGAAGCTCAYAGAAGATCTAACTCTTTCCTATGAGGGAAAAAAATCTTAGCATAGACACTTCCAAAAGAAATTCAAAGTCCAGTGGAATCTGAATAAATCAAATATCTGAAACAATGTTCATTTTCTTTCTTTTGAATTTAACTTCTCAGTCCTTTCATTTGAAATGTCCCACAATTATCTCAGGTGATAACTTGCTCCAATAATTGCTGCATAAATCCATTTCTATTTCCACTTAAGATTTCTATTGCCACACAAAAGTACCTGTATCATCCTCTCTTTGTGTTTAAGTTCAATAGAATATATGTGACAACTACTCTCACTTAATCCTAGTCAAAAGAACAATTGTAAGAATTACTCYTTCTTTCAATAGCTAACTATCCATCAGGCAACAATTGCCAGAAGCAGCAAAGGTCCAGCATCAAGTACGTCATTACAGACTTCCTAGGCCTGGCTGATTTGGTTACCTTAACCTAGCTTGATTTATTCTTATTTTCAAAAACAGAATACCTGTAAAATACTATAAAGACAGACAAGGGTGAAAACCAGCAGGCTTTATAGCTTTTAAAGATGGTAGTAAATATGTAAGAAGACTAAGTTTCACCAGCACCAACAGACCAGGCCAATGGAAAAAGCTCTGCTGCAGAGTCACAGCCTCCACAGAGATTATTGCCTCCTCCTCATCCCAAAGACTTTTTTCCCTGAAGCAAATAACTTTTTTTTTAAATTATCCACTCCACTTAGTTCATCCCCTTAGAATTATGACATTAATTTTAAGATTCTTTATACATATTTTGCATATATATATATATATATATAGGGAATGTATTTTGCTCAAGCTTGTAACAAAATTAAAATGGCCAAAAGATATGGTATTTTCCACGTACCCAACTACTCATCGTTAGGGATTCTAAAGTGAGACATCATTCAAGAAAGTACTCCAATTAGGGTAAGGAAAGTTCAAAGCTATTCAACACAGCTACCATCTCTGGCTCCAAAAATCTGAGCCAGAAATTGTTGCAAATTGGGAGAATTTATCAAGTAAGTACCACTGTATGATTGCCCCATCTTTATATTCCTAGTCATAGACTACCACCTTTGGATTTCTTTGGATTTGATGAATCTTTGCTCTGGCTCAGCCTTTAGAAACTTTTGCAGCTAAGGTCTAAAGATAGAGGTCTAAGATACGGTCTAAGATCTAAAATTAGTAATGTTTGTTCCCTCTGTAAATAAGATCCCAATTTTTGATTATGACCCTAAAAAGAAAAAACAAAACTTGCCACATAATTTGTGTTCAGCCATTGACCTTTTAATTTCTGATCTATKGTTGCCATTTGGTTAAGCACCTCACTGACAGAATGAGCACCAGTCTGACACAAAGGAGAGCAAAACTTAGGTTGTTCCTTGTTTGACCTCACATAGAATGTACTGGACTGCTTTCGCTATGTCCTCAAGTCAAGACGTRAGCAGAGAAGGCACCAAAATTTTGATGTTGTCTTAGCTCATTTAAAATCACCATGTTTGAGAAATATCAGAAGTATTTCTTAGACAGTAGGAAGTTCCACAAGTGGCAATTCAAATATTCACCTCCAATTTAAGAATTAAATCGTCACATAGCAGATCATGTAAGAACCTCAAGTGCAAGAAACTCTTTGTAGAAGTTCCAGGAGTTATGTTTTATGTCCAAAAAAATTAAATATTTTTTGACCTTCAAAGCAGAACCTACAGTCACTCTGTGCAGATAGATAGTAGATGTGTTCATGCAAAATTTAGGGTAAAGTTAAGCCCACAGAGAACGTCATAAGCACTCTCACCAGAGATCCAGGCCTGGATAAMATCCTGAACAGACATTATGGCAATTCAATAGCCTAAGTTTTAGAGCATAAAATATAGTACAGGAAGTAAAATAATATTTATGTGTAGTACACCAATATACCTCTCCATGGGWGATAAGTATGGCTTGGGAAGTTGAACATCTGCTGATTAGCCATAAAGGCTCACACAATAACTGCATTGAAAACTTAACATTAAATCTCATCCAACCATATACATWTTTTTTTCCAGAAAAGCAGCCTATTTAATGATAGCTAATCATGATACRAAGCAAGCAAAGGCAAAATAACTCMGTAACCTTTCATGTTATATAACTGCTTCAATGAACTATCAGCAGACCTTAATTTTCAGTGTGTATTTTTGGTAAGGTACCTTGAGATATACTGCACGTGGCACAYGAATCAGCCCAAAACAAAGCAGTACCTGTGCTTCTCACAAGAAAAGAATAACTTGTACTATGCCAAAGAACTTAATGRGCTATGACTCCAAATCCCCAGCAGGGAATAGCTCTGGTTTATTGTTTATCCACAGCACTTTCTAAGCTCCTCTATGGATGGTTTATACAAACACCATCATTCAGGTGCAAGAGAACTATACATGCTGAAAACTGCCTACGCCTCCCTTACAAAAGTGGGCTTTGGGCCAAATACAATTATTCAAATATTTGCCCTGCCTTAGGCCTTGTGTAAGCAAATTATCAGCTTATATATACACTTGAGTTTATGCAATTAAGCTTCCTTTGAATTCTTAATTTTGTGAAAGCGAATTACCATATTTATTGCTGCTTGAGATTAGAAAGGGAATATATAGGAAAGTATAATTTTACTGTATCTTTATAACTAAAATATCTTCCAGAAATAAATGAGCTGAACCCTTTCTGGCTTGAAATATAATTATCTTTTTTGTGTCCACAAATAGAAGTATTATTCAGCTTGAAGTATCTCACAGTTGGCTCTGCTGTTATTTATACTCTGACAGTATATAGCAGCCCAGTCACGAACCAGGATTGCACTAAGCCACTTGCTATAAGAACAAAGAACAAAAGGGACATAAGCTTTGTAATCTGACAGCCTGTCTACCCTTAAAAGTTTTATTGATAGAGCATTCTGGTAAACCCCCTTTACTTTGTGTGTCCAATTATTTTGTAGTATCAGTTATGTTCACTCAAGAGAAGCATGCTAGCATTTGTTACTCATGCACTGCTGCTTGTTACCCTAAATAAGCAGTTGCTTCTTTTACACATTATGCTGGTAGAACTTGTAAGTGTAGTTGTATTTATTTATCAGTCATTATATCCACTACACATCAATACTTGGAAATGATTTTATTTACGTTCTCAGAGTGCTTCCAAGGAGCAAATTGTCATCATGCCTATTTTTCACCAGTGGAATAGACACAGAAAGAGTGTCCAAAGYGCCCAGTGCTTTGACTGCATTGTCACCACTTACCAACTACAAACAGCACCAGTGTAATGTCATCTCTGTCACTGTGGCACTGTCAAGTGACATAAGGCAGTATGTGAAGATAAGTGAAATTTTAGTCAAGTTTACACCACTATTATTTATAAATGCACAGGTTTGTATATATAATGTATAGTTAAACTTGTGAAATAGTCAAGGTTTAAAACAAATCGCATCTAACAATCAAAAAAACCCCTTACAGAAATAGAGATGGACTTTGCCTGTTCTTAATTGCTTTAATTTTTCCTATCATTAGAGAATTTCTGTTCAAGAAGTCTTGAATGACTTGTCTTCAGCTGTTCAAATCTCTAACACGACCAGCCATTAAAATATTTGCTAATGAAGTCAGCGCTTATTCTGTATGACAATGCACTTTGCTTTGACTGATATTTTTCAGCTATTAAAAAACCTCTGTATTCACATACATCATAGCTAGCTAAAATTTTAAAATGCAGAATTACTTTTAATGCTCTGTAACAGAAGCGTTTACCACATCTGGCTATTAAACACAACCCTCTCATTACAGGCTGGAAGGGCTATCAGTTCAGACTTGGATGCGAGTGGTTACAAGATGTAGGCACGACCTCCAGTTTCTGCAAGCAGTAGATAACAAGAGGAGATACCTGCAAAGGCTGAGGAAGGCACACAGGAGGGGGCTAGGAGGCTGCTAGAGTGATACAGGCAGGGCTTGTTCTTTGGGGAAGGAAGATGAGGATACGAAAGCAGCAATGCCACGAGCATCAGTTCAGATGGCCCCAAAACAGACCAACTGTAGAGGATGACCTTGCAATGAATGGGTAAGTTGAAAAAAATAGGCCTTTATTTCCAATACAAACAGGATTGCGTTCAAGTATAGAATGTCTTCAGCAATTTACGACTACTGTTCTCACAAATACAAAAGATAGTATTAAACAGGTAAAAATAGTGAATACCAATAAGAAAACAAAGGAAATTTATCTGTAAATAAACTTGTAGTATTGTTTGTATTGTACCATCCAGCCAGATACTTTTCAAATAAGCATGCAACATTTTATATTGTTTTTGAGGTACAGACTGCATCCCAAAACACAAAAACTCATAATTTTCTACAGTTTTGAAAGATATTCAAATGTAATTATATTTTCTCCCTGCAGATGTGCTTTAGCCATCAGTAGATGTTAATTCTCCTAAGTGACTTMCAATGAGCTTCTAAAAAAAGAAATAATGAATTTTGCCTTCTTAAATCTGGATTTCAGACAAGGATATGTAATTGTTTTTCTTTAGTGTCAAGTTTCTTGTAGATATAGTACAGGCCCAGGGCTTGACCTTTCCTAGGCAGAAAGGACATGGACAGTTTCTCCTTCCTTAMACCAGCGCTAAAATGTCCTTGTTTTGCTCTGCTAGAAGGCTGAGAAATACTAGTTTTCATAAGCAAATTCAGGCTTTGGCTACCACAAACCCAAAACAGAGACCTCATTTTGAACCAGTCTGTGCCTTGAAAATTTTGCAGGCTTCCATGAGGAGGCATAACTGCATTCTGCCCTTTGAAATAACCAAGCTATTAACATTCACCCTTTTATTTGGAAATAGCCAGAGAAGACAGTGACGTGCACAGCTTTGGGCAAGTGTCAAMGTATAACAGGGGCTTAAATTCTCCTGAAAACTCGTTTCAGGAGTACCAGCATTGTGCTGGATCTCATCCTTGAGCACRTGTGTACCAGCCCTGAACTTCAGGCAGTGCAATGGAATGGGTGAAGTGGCCTAAGTCCTTGCGGAACTCGAGCTTTAAGTGTTTCCTTTCCAGAAGGAGCAGGAAGGGGAGACTGTCAGTGAAAGGAAACAAGAATAATAATATATAGCAGAAAACTCTTCTCCCTGTGCACATTGCAGCACAATTAAATTGTAAAGTATTTGGTCTATGAGCTTTACTGAGTATTCCCCACAAGAGTGTAACTAATCAGCAGCCAGGTCCCTTTGATTTTTTTTTGCTTAACAACAGTCTAATAAATTAATGAAAACATGAGGGTTTTGTTTGTTTGTTTTTACACACTGTTTTAACTACAAGGGGGTTGTACTTAGAAGCAATTGGAAAAAAAAAAAAATTGTTCAGAGCAACAGCCTCCTCTAATCAACTAAGACCTTAACTTTCCAGCCCCCCTGCTCAGGCACCATAGCTGGGTTTTGGCTATGAAGTCAGGACGTGCATTCAGAAAGCAAAGACCTTTCCTGCAGCCTGAGAACTCAGAGCAGGAAACGTGGGCACCTCCTGCTAAAGCTCCTCCGCCAAGGGAGAGAGAAAAAAAAAACACCCTCTCATTTAATGCACCAGTTTTATCTTTTGCAAGCTCTAGCAGGGCTTTGGAGAATCCATATCCACTCCCCGGTATTAAATTTTAATATTTAATCCTCCCTGATGTAAGAAGGGTTAAAACTTGGAGCAATTGCAAAAATCAAGAATTCAATTTGTTCCCAAATAGGCACTCCAGGGCTTTGGACTACATTACCTCAAATGACAACATGAGGACACATTATAAAATATTACATAGTAAGCTGGATATATATCAGAACTGAAAAGAATTGGTCTCTAAGTAATTTAGTACTAATCTGAAAATTAAATCCTAGAACAATTACCTAGCAATGGAACACACCTAATGAATTACCTGGTATTTCTGTACAGGTTTTTGTGACCCTCCCAGTATAATTCACTTAAATTACYGCAGGAGTGACAGTGGGTATCTCAGTCGGTGAGCCTTGAACCATCTGAAACCAGCGAGTCCTGCAACCTCCACCCGCAGGGCTGGGCAAGCCTGTGTGGCAGAGGAGGAGACCGAGGCCAGGGAGACCCAGGAGGTCTGAGCTGTGCACACCAGCAGCAGGCTGGGGGCTACGCAASATCTCCTAGTAAGTTATCCACACACTAGCACACCACACGTCTATGGACCACGTGTGACAAGGGGGCCACGTACAGTCGAGCAGAAGAGGGGCTCCCCCRTGGGCGCTGGGGGCTGAGCCCGGCTGCTTTCAGCACACCACAGGCTCCAGCACAGCCCACAGCGGGGACAGCAAAGCAAGGGGCCTCCCCAGCAGGACAGGCCCTTCTGATCTATGGGCTTCTAAAAWTAGTTTTCTAAATGTCAAATGGGCCCAGGGCATAAAATTCACTTTCTCATCAAAAGTCTTTCACCCTTAGCAGGAAAAAGGCGCTTGTAGCTCTCAAGCAGAGTGAGATTTAGCACGAGCGCAAGGACCTGTTGAAGGGACAAATTTGAAATTCCTGGGCAGACCTGCTATACTACATTAATTCTACACGCTCATTCTCACTCAGCCACATAATACGTTTCATATCACGTTCCCTGGTAGCAGATAGCAACTCGTCTGTATCTGCAGGGATTCATCCCCGTTATGGTAATGACCGAGATTCTGCATAAATGCGTCTGCAGACACAGGGTGGCTGAACACGGGCTCCTCTTCACTAGTCGAGGATCAAGCAGCATTTTTCAGAGACATTTACACAAATAGATTATTCTAACTTACTAATGGGTTCCATGGAGAATAAAATCYCAAGAGAAAAAGTAGGTTCTATAAATAATTTTAAGGCAGTTAACTTGCAATAGYTTTTCTTCTTAATGTGCAGATTTCCCAGAGAAACTTCCTATCAGCTCACAAAAGAAGATTTCTAGTTTCCCTAAGGAAAGAATAGGTRTGAACTAAAAAGCAAGTATCACTCTGACACTTGAAAATCATGTCAATTCATGTACTTTCACAGTGTAYCTGAGAGTCAGTGAACATCATCAAGACAATTTGTATTAATAAATATYATCAAAATGGCTCAATTCTGTCCTAGTGTTATACTGTAACACAGGAGATTTGGAGCAATACGATTAGCACTGAACTATATTTGCACCTACAAATGAACAGAATTCATTACATTTTGCTGCCAAAAACACGTCCAACTCCAAGCACATTAGTGCAAGACTAAAGAACGGAAAATCCCAAGTCCCATTCTGATTATTTTTTATGAAACAATTTGTTCTCTTTTTCCCCATAAGRGATTTAAAGATGTCACAGTAAGTCAATGAATGTATCATCAGTAAAAACATAGGCGGTCTCCTTTCCCCATATGAAATAATTTTCAGTATGAAGGAATKTGCAGTAAACTAACAAACAGAATTAGTATTTTTGAGAAAAACAGCCAAACAGACAAAAATTACAGTCAGCCAAGCAGGAAATTCCAGGCTGCAAAGCAATTCAAAGYACCTTTGGAACATACTTCATGTCGAAATAGAAGTTACCCCAAAATACTACCTCTAATCTTTTAAAAGCAGATAAAAAGTCAAGAGTCATTTACTTCAGCTGTAGTTCCCAGACAGAATAGGGGCAGCAGTTGATAATCAATTTTCCTCCAAATTCCCAGCTCAGATTTGTAGCATATATCCACATGCAAGTAAGAAATACAGCACACRCTGCAGCACAGGCTTTTTAAACCATGGCAGGGAGCATTTAAAAATCTGCACAGGAAGCAGGCTGTATATTTGAGGAACACTTTGGGAAGATTTATCCATTGCCTTGCCACAACTTATGCAGGAATTCACTTCTCAAGCTTCCCGGTGTGACAAGGCTTACAGAGTGACAGATTATGCAGCCTATAAGAGCCCCACAGCGCGCAGGGCTGTTTAGCCTTTGTAATCAATTTTCAAAATGTCATAGGGTGCATCCACAGTTAGTGTTATTACCTGTGTTACAGTAGCACTAAGACACCACARTTGAAATCAAGGATCCATTGTTGCAGACTTGACAGGTATCTACACAGCAAGAAAGGGCAATGGAATCTGTCTCAGAGTTTACAACCTAAATGTGCAAATAAAGAAAATAGCACCCGTTTCACAAAGAGGAAGATTAATATCTAAGCACACAGCTTGCCAGATTTAGCCTTAAATGCTCTGACCAATTCACATGGGAAGATTGATACACGGCTGGAACAAAACATCACTCTTCCAAATCTAGTACTATAGATACAGAACAATAGACGAGGCTTTAATGGCAAATAYGGAAAGCCCAAAAGTAACATGAAGAAAAGACTTGAAGTCCTTTCTTAACTTTGAATCCACAATGGAGCTAGAACTGAAGAAACCTTTTTTTCCTTCTCTTTCAAAACAGCATCCCTCTATAGCCATGGAAAGCAATTTATTCCAATCTCCAGGGAGCTACACAAAATATGCCCTTTCCACCAGCCCCACACTTCTCCAGAGAACCTGACCACTTTATTTCCTTCTATACCTTTCATTTTTCTGACAGTCTTTTAAAAATTCTAGCAAGGCAGTAAATAAAAGACAGTACATCGAAATAGGGCTAACTTGCCCCACCCTGACATGAACCCTTGTTTCAATAAGGTTATCCACGATGGTCCCCATAGCAGGAAATGCGGTTGCTCACGTCCAGGCAAGGGGCAAGGTAGTCAGTACATTCATAGCCAGGGAGCTATGTTGAAATTAATGCACAGATAATATATTTTCAGCTTTCAGACTCAATGCTAGAACTCAATAATGCTTCGTATTTATAGAGGCTTACTCAGCCAAGAAACTTAGCATGCTGACATCTTTTAGAGTAGTTAATGTCTCTGCAYCCCTCTACGACTGCTAGACGGCACTGTTTTCTTTTTACAACTACACAAATCAAGTGGTTTGCTCAAGGGCAGACAGGGAGCCGGTGCCCATCCAAAGCTGATCAGAGGTGTGTTCTGTTCTTGCTTCTCAAGCTCGCCTTGCGTCACCCAACTTTGTGCTGATCAGCATTTTCACACTCCTACAACAGCCTTTGCAACMGAGCAGCAGCACTGGGAAATGCTGTAGCTTCCTGAGCATGGAGAAAGGCACAGAGAGCAATAATGAGTGTTTAAACCAGATAAACTACACCCTCAGTCCATATCTATTGAGTTGGCCACAGATAGGTAGCTTGTGTGAAGTGACTCACTGAAAGGAGTGACTGCTATTGAACAGAACTTCAGGACTGCTCACATGAGGTGCACGGGGCCCTTCCTGCTTTAAGAGACTTGCCTGCTAGCTTGTCAGGCTCAGGGGATGCACAGAAGCAACGATGCCAGCAGACATTAGACAATCCACTGCAGAATGACTATAGGAAATCACTACATCAATCCTGAGAAAACACTTCTCTCCAATTACTTATAAAAGGATGTTCTTACTAAGCAGATATGCAGAGCTCAGTGTTTCCAACTGGCCATATACGGAACACAGAAAAGTGGCCACTGGCTTAGACTTAACCCATGTTCATAAAAGGAAAACACACTTAAAGAAATCTGATTGATCCCTAAGTCTAAAAGGGAGCATTCACCCTTTGCCAGCAAGGCCAGGCACCATACGGACAGTTTGTTAGGCTCTTCTGAATGATTTTCTTAACATTTTAATAAAAGCAGTTAGTTTTTCCTTTAAGCCAATCYACAGGCTTCTAAATTAGTTTATTTGGGTCTGCTTACAAATATAGAAAGTCAGTTAATCTAGAAGTGCTGTAAGTATCTATTACTGTAGGAAAAAACATGTAATTTGCCACACTTACATATAGTTTTAAAATTATTCTCCTTACCATCTGTGACAATGACTTTATAATGGCCCATTTTGAACAGGCTGAGATTTATACGGACTTTTGGTTTAACATTTTGAGTTTATTCTCTAAACTCTGCTCCTTTGACTGCAATATCACATTACTATCATATGCTTTTTTGTTCCCAACATTTATCACTTTCTATGGCCCTTGACACAAAAAAGAATTCATGCAAATTCACAGGCATTTGCCACTGACACAAACACACTCACAGAAGGGACTTGTTTTATTCCTTTGCCTCCCCCAGAAATCCTCTGAGATCATGTGGGTGTCAGGTTCTACGTGGGACAATGTAAAACTGACCTGCATTCAAAATAAAAGCATATTCAAATATATGCCTATACAAGGAAAGGAGTTTTCTCTTTTCTGAAAATGGTCAGATGGAAAATTAAATCTCTCCAAAAAATCATTTCATTCTTCCATAGTTACAGGTTATCCAGAATCCCACTTTTTTAAAATCTTGAGAGATAAAAAAAATTAACATACTATTTAGGTATACATAATTCAGCAATGACTTTACATCTTTAATGAACTATTTTCACTCTTTCCTTATGATTGGACTTGACCCCCATTACTTTCAATTATGAACGTAGTTTGACTACATATCTGAAAATTTCAAGTTTCAATTTTATCTCTTGATGCAGACCCAAAAAAACATAGTTGCTTGTCATTCTAGAAGAATTACAAGTAGTCTTGGAAAAAGATATAAAATGAATTGCAATTAATCTCAATTGTTTTAAAACTGTAATAAGAGGTCAGTTATGTGTGTGCGCGTATGGATATATGTATCTGTCAGACTTCACAAGACAGCAACTATTCTGTGTATCATTAATCCTACACCATTTGTGGGACGAGAAACAAAGTTACACAATGTGAAGCCTGCTACTATGTTCAGCCTCACTGCAACCTATGAATGTCATCGAGTGTGTCACCATGCCATGGATTTATTAATTGACATTAGAGAAGAATTTTTATTCTCTTATGGACCCCACATGGCCTTTGCCCAAGCTCTATGAAGAACAGGCAGAATGAGAGTAAGTTAGCTTGCAGTAAATGAACTATTCCACAAATGCAAAGCGACTGCCCTTCACTACTTAACTTGTGTTACACTCCTGCGGGATTCAGGCTCTTCTTTTCTCTTCAAATGGTCTACGCTTTCAAAGAGAAGGCATTCCTGCTAAAGCAGCCAAGGGCTGTTAAACAGATACAAAAACACTGCTTCTCTGCGTTCCTGGAGGCAGAGTGTCACAGCAGATGTTGCCCTGCTCCTACACCTATCCCCTTTAGGCTCTTGTCAGACGTGCCCCATTAGCCTGAGCAAGCCTTTGATTCAACCAAGCAGAGCCAGAGCAGAGCCTGCGAAGAGGAGCAGCCTCAGCACATCTCCAACCCGCACCGGACTAACTGTCCTGAAAGACTCACGACACACTTTGTTTAGAAGCAGAATCAAGTCAAAGGCTGTTAGCGCCCATTGAGCGCCAGCCTCTCAGCTCTGCCGCTGTCCCACAGCACCGTGAGTGCCTGCATTCACCACTGGCAATAGCACCAAGGCACAGGGCTGGAGTGCACTGCAGTGTCCCCAGCCACACGAGGGGGACCGTGCACGGCCGCCAGCACACGGCCACGCGGGAGCCGCTGGCCCGCTCGCAGCTCTGGGGCTTGGCTGTCTGTTAGTACAACACATAAAAACTGAAATTACCTGGATGTTCTCATTCGTCCAATCCAAGACATCCATAGCAATGGAAAGGTCAAAGCAGCCCTGCTCAGATCAACAGGGCATGGCCAATATCTGGTAGGATACTCTGCTAAATAAAGTGTGGACAACATTTTTTTTTACAAGTCTATCAACGTAACATCTTCCTTGAGCATCACACAAGGATGTGTGCCAATATGTGTCAGGGAATCTCAGGCATAAATGGAAGGCTTTATAGCAAAAGAGAAGAAAAAATAGGTATTTGAAAAAATTTTATTGAGATGCAATAGACATGTCTGAGTAATAATGGCACCTTCTCACCTCAGAGCCTCCACAGCAAAGAAAAAGCTTAAGAGAAAAACCTACCAAGCAAAACACTAACTCCAAAAAGGGCATGTCCAAAGAATTATGGGCTCTGAGCGCTGTCATTATTATTTACGTCTTTCATAATAGGCAACTCAATTTTGCTGGCTCTCTCTGATGGTTGCTTGAAACTGATTTCACTGTACTGTCATTTAGTTGCCTTTAGACTACATGTCTAAATAACTATAATCTTGACTACAAGCCAGGAGCTTTCTAATCCAAATAACTTTAGTTTATCATTTAGGAAATTACCCATTAACAAACTCCCTGCTCTCATAAAGCATGCAGCTGGGTTAGATTAACACAGCTAAAAAAGTGAATAGATGTCTTCAGGACCTTTCCATGTAAGGATCATTAATGAAGTCTAAGAGAGAATACTAGGGCATAACATTAAGAGCTTTTTTTACAGTTCCTATTAAAAACAAAAGAACACAAACATGTACTTGTTATGTTTTCATAAACTCATAGGTTTCCTCTCAGCCTCAAATAGCAAATAAAAATATAAGTTCATTTAGATTTTGTTGTAAGAAATCTGCTTGCAGATGCTCTGGCAGCCAATAGAAACAACAAATTAATACACGCGGCAGCCACTCATTCAATCCTCTTCCAACTGCTGAAACCCTTCTAGAAGCCCCAGAGCAGTCAATATCATTTCCCTTATGTCACTGTCATAAAATCATACACACGGTAAATCTAATTCATCTTGAAGCATGTACCTTTTCAGGCATGTCAGGGAACTTACTATATTATTCCCCTGAGTTATAGAGGGTTTTCACATTTCTTTTCTTCTTTAAAAGGCAAACATGGGAAAAACTGTTCTTTCCTCATAGGACAAGAGGTCCTGAAATCCATATTTTTCCCCATCAGAAATTACTCAGAGGTAATAAAACATTATAACAATTTGACAAAGAAAGCTTTCTAATTAAAACTGAAATAGCCAATGCTGTTAAAGAAAGTATTTTTATGTGTTAGAGTCATTTTAATACAGTCACTGTTTCCAAAATAAATGCAAGGAACACTGAAGGGTTGAGGGAAGGTGTGAGATTACCTTGCAACCTCCACCCAGGCATCTTACGAATCATCTTTATTAAGATGTAGTTAATTGCACCATCAACATTTTCCCATGTGCTTCTGCCTCCCTGTGTACCTAGTATGGATCAGTTTTACTTAACAAGCATCTATTTAATATTCTGGGTTTGCCTCATTTTCTCAGTGTATGTCTGAGGCCTTATCTACTGCACACTGTCCAAACACTGCTCTGAATAAAGAATTTTTCATTTCCTTTGGGCTCTTCTCTGCTGTTTGTCACTATCTGAATGCTTCACAACATTAATTGAACTTGACAAAGTAAGGCTGTAGAATTATCTCTTCTTTACAGATGGGGTACTGAGGCACAGGGAAGTTAGAGTCAAAAGTAAAGCTAGTCAAACTTCACAAAGAAATTTTCAGCTGAAATAAAAAGAAAACAAAAGGAAGCACTGCCTTTAAATGAAAGCATTTAATGAAAAGCAGAACCAGAATCTTAGGTTCAGGTTGAATGAAGCAGAGAATGAAGAGTTGGTCATTTCAACCTAAAAAATGGAAAGTATGACATTTCCATTTGAAATTCTACATTTCCACTTTCAATCTAAAAACTTCAGAAGTTGCTATAACCTGCCGGTGCRATTCAAGTCTACCAAAAAAACAGCCATTCAGTTTGGATGCTCAATTGTAGGGCTTACCCTCACAAACATATTAAAGAAATTTGAGGTGAGCTGCCATGGACAAGATTAAGGTACCAGAGCTTAAGGGTTCAAAATCCCAAAGTAGATAAAGAAGCAACGTTCACTATCTAAGGTTCAGGTAACTAGAAGTAACCAATTTCGCGTGCACTGGAGGTCAGCAAACCTCAGCTAAGGCAGAGCTGTTCCTCTGCAGGCTGCTAGGCAGCACAAAGCAACAGCTCAATTTTAATGTGCTGATGCTTCAAATGGACCAGGGTCTCTGCTCTTTCTTCCCCTCAGCCCAGTTGCTGTTCAATATTATGCACCAATAAGAGATGRGGAAAAAAAAGCCAATTTAATCTTTGCAACTCTGAAGCAATTGAGGGAACGGCAAATGTGTTATCTGACCAGGAAACAGGTCTATGACAGACTCAAACACTATTGACAAAATAAAAGCAACCTTACAAGACTTGAAAGTTTTCAATTTGCCCATGTCTTCACTGGACAAGGCCAGAACTATTCAGAATGTCCTGTATGATGATGCAAAACAGAGCTGAGCCTGAAAACCTTCCTGCATATATTTAGCTATACAGTTACTAAATATTATTACAGATTGTCCAAGTTTTACTCAGATTCAATTCCTTTTTGTCTGTCCACCAACATGCAAGTTTATTAAAGWCAACTAAAAAGTAATACCCAAACAAAAGGTAAATACAGGTGCCTGTGGCGGTGTTTATGGAGTTAACACTGGGTAATTCCAAATGCTCTAAGTCTCCGATATCTTCTTGGCAGAACTATATGTTTCTGTCTAGGTATACGTCTGGGTTTGATATTTTGAACACACATCCCCAAGATAAAGGCCAAAATCCAAAAGTACAAGTCTTTAAAAATTTTTGCAGAAAGCTGTGGTAAAATGACTCAAGAGTGTGAAACAAATTTCCAAATACTTTAAGATGAAAATATTTTCTATAATCATATTAAATTCTAGAATTCTTTCCCTACTTTCCAATGTTATTAAATAGTAGCAAAATCATTGATTACAAGAATATATCTAAACTAAATCTCCTAACAGCATGTCAACTGTGCAAATATTTTAGCAGATAATGGCAAATTTCACAGCAATACATTTATATTTATTAATATCAATCATTCAGGCCRGGGAAGTAGGAGTAAGGGCAATATCATATGGGGCTGTAATTAATCACCTTGGACATCTCATTGTCAGTGAACATAAATCAAGAAGCAAGTGTTTATTCGTATCTGACTGATACTTAACCAGCATTAACACAGTGACAAAATCTAATGCTTGTCACTAGCTGATATATATTTTATGTACCTTTGACACCTAAGATGCAAGGCTGTTTCACACGAGTGCCCTCCGCCACAGGATTTATTTTCTGGATACAGAGCACATCCTTTAAAAATACTACCAGCATTACAGCAAGGCTCAAGGAAGAGTTTACTAAAGGCCAAGTTATAAAGTTTCTGAAATTAAAAATACCTTGTAGATCAACATGATTAAGGCACAACAAATACAWGTTAAAAATAAAATTGGACAAATGCCAAATTGCAGGAGGGAACAAGGCAATTTTTAGATTGCCAGCTCTAGTCAGTAGTTTAGTTCTACATATGTCTTTGCTAAATATCCACTAGATCATTAGGAGACAAATTGGCTTTTCAGCCCAACAGTTAAATGCTTACAGAGACTAGGGAGAGAAGATGCTTAATCACAGCCTGAATCACACAGAAAGGAGGACCCGGTTCTCTCGCACCACACAGCTCAGCACCTCACTCCAACACCACCAGCCCTTCTCCAGAAAGYCTCCCCCTTCCATCGTGCCAAGCCATGTCATCCCGCTGCAGAAAGCCCTTTTCTCCTGCAGAACTACTTAGTTTGAATATTACTGAGAGCCTTCTCCCTAATGAAGGATGAAACACCTTGTTGGGCTGCATTCAGCCTGTGCATACTCATTTTAATGCATGAAATATGAATAACTGGTACTTGTATACCAGAAGTGGAGGGGTCCTAGTGTTCAGGAGCAATTTTCTGCCCTAAGTTCAGGTATCCACTTGTGCCAAATCCAACAAGAAGGGAGCTCATTATGACTGCTGAAGATGCACAGCTCTGTCTTAAGCTATCAAAATAGCATGTTTCCAACTCTGAAAACATTTAACTTATTCCTCAAATTATAGTCTTTGCATTTGAGAGAAGGCTCCCCGTCACATTTGCAAGCCCAGGCTAGATTTAAATCGCTAGTGGGGGATATAAAATTTACCCTGAGGCACTAAAACTAATTTCCCCCAAAAATCCAAAAATCCACAGGACATCATCATCATCAGGCTATCCCAGACTGCCAGGATAATTGGTTACAGAGATCTGGATGAGCAGAAGGCACAGTATTTTAAAATTCATTTCATGTTGCTTCAAGTGCCTTCAACCCCTGCAATTCCTGAAAGGACTGATATTACCCCAGGCAATGCATGTTAAACATATATGTATATAAATATACACATACACACAAATCTCATGCAAGCAATTAAAAAATCAAGGAAAGTCAATTCAAGCTGCACTCAGTATGTTAATTCTCAGCACCCATTGCTGGTAGATCTGGACCCACTTTTCTGGATCTGTGACCTACAATGCTCTGATTTGCACAGACCCATGAGCTGAGCTACAGAGATCCAAAGGAACCAGCTGAGTCTGAACTGAAGCCTGGACCTGCTGTGGTTAAACACTCCAGGCCACTGGCAAGAACTGAAAGCCAGTTTATGATAATAGCCATTGCAGCTCAAAGCTCATTAAAAAAATAACCTAAAAAATAATTGTACAGTTACTTATTAATTCTGTTTTTCAAAGGAAATTCACAGAGCTGCAGGCAACAAGGGCTTCCCTTTCCAAAGACTGTGATGCTGGAGCCAGCCAGAGAGCTGGGCTGGCTCAAGGCAGGTTTGTCTGCAGGACCAAGCTGGCCACAGCCAAAGGTGTCCAACACAGCTAGGAACACAGGTCATCACCCGAGGTTAAACACAGCTCAAGACTGCTGAAGACAGCATTAATCCTTTGGCTTTTCACATTCAAGATCGCGGCACTTCAACTCGAATATTCCCTAACTTACTTGCCAGCCTACACATTCTCAAGCTACTTCACTTTTTATATCTAAACTCAAACCCAAATATACTGATTGCCATCTCTTGTGGAAGAAGAGAAGATAATTCTTATTTAATCACACAATTCTATCAACAATATATAGAGAAGAAAAATATACATACAGCAATATTTCTAGGATGTACTCTAAACACTATGGTAAAATTTTACTCACAGGCAGTGAATACAAATCCAGGTTTTAGATAAGTCTTTTGCAAAACACTAAGCATACAACATATGTTTACAGTCTTTGATGGAAGTGTTCTCCAAAGCATAATTTACATTTAAAATCGTATTTTGGAGAACCTAATGCTAAAAATAAGTGTCAAGATTTTCTTCACTTTTCCTAATTAGATTCAAGTATTTTATTTAACCATTTCATACTCTTATTTGCTTTCTGACATTCATGACATCTTACTACTGGGTAGCACTTCAAATTGCATTTTAAAAAAAAAAGCATTTACATTTAGCTACAGAGATACAGCAGGGGTAGGTAGGGAACAGGTAGCTCTTATTTCCTTTCATACCTGCTAGGACAAGAAAGGACAGACATTGCCAGGGTCTGTTACAGACACATATTGAACAAATTAATATTTTAAATGGTACAAAAAGTGTTCAGTGCTTCGCTAGCATATTTTCTTTTGWTCTGATCACAAAGTAACACAGTAAAAACTGACTCACTAAACAGCGCCTAAAAAAGACGACATATTTAAATAATAAGTTTTCATTCAGGAGCCACCCATGAAGTCCCTGGTGCCTGCAGTTGAAAATTACTCAAGTTAGGAAAGCACTTTATACCGCACACCAAATTTCTTTAGTGCAATTCCAATTACACAACTGCAAATGAAAATGAATCAAACCACAGTCAACTAGCTCAGCTGTGGCTCCATTCTAGCTCAAGACCAGATGTGCTGAGATATTCTAATCAGGTCCATTTTTAATTCAGAAAAAAAAAATCTATTTCTGCACCTGTTTTTATAGCCTATTATGCTTCTGAAAGAATTTAAGATTACAATATTTTATCCAACATGTGTCTCTAAATGCTTCCTGGTATAATTCCATTACAGCAGATAGCATGAGAAACTTGACTCAACACATCTCATTAGAGAAAACATGCTGCTAATTTGTGAAATATTTTGCTCAACCTGCCCAGTTAACTGAATAATTTCTTCCTTTTTAGCATGGTRACTAATTCAAGAATCATATCTTCTACTTCACTGATACTAAAAGTTGATCTGAAAAAATAGCTGTTATAGTTTATGTTACATCAAGTATTGCCTTCTAAAAACAGCAGCCAAACAATAGCATAAGTCAGAGTTTTATTTATTCCTAAATGTTTTTCACAATTTTTCCCCTCACACAATCCAGGGAAGGCTTCTTTCTCCAGCAGGCACCTCCATACTGATGCAGAAGGGATCTCAGCTGGATCAACAGGGAAGGTGACKGAGGCACATCAGCCTCCCCCTACAGAAGGGGCTGAGAAGCATTTGCTAGAGAAACCTCCACTGTGAACAGAGAACTCTCTATATTGTGACAGAAATTCAGATTCAGCCCATCCCAAGAGCAACCAGAAGTTGCTACTCTACTTCTTCGTTTAGCCCTGGTCCCAATTCACATCCTCTAATACAAAAACATAAGAGTGCATCTTTCTACAACTTTCCAGACCTCAAGAATGGAAGAGGGACAAAAATTAATTAATAGTGACAGATTTCAAGAAAACTCACAAAGCTAAGAAAATATAACACTTAATTTAAGCAATGTAAAGGTAACAAGATGTTGATAAAGAGATGTTAACATTTCTTGGCACAAGCACAAACTYTCACCCATTAGCAAAAAAGATGAGGGGTTTACAAGGTATATGTTTTCCCTTAAATTCAGCATTAAAGCTTTAATTTAGGAGAAATGTCTTTTCAGACCATACAGCCCCTAACAAATTTAGCAAATTAAACCCTAGTATGCGGCAAACAATATCAAAAAGATAAAGATTTTGTTCCCCTCTTGCTTTATTCATCACTTAAAAATCAACTGCAACTAAATAGCCCCTAGCAGGGGCAGCAAAAGCAGTGACGTCTGATCCAACAAGTGGCAAACAGAGCCATTATAAGCAGTTCACTGTCAAACAAACACACCTAGTGAAGCCCATGGAGGTTTTCCTAGCATCCAGTATTACTAAAAATTATCACTAACAATTTGGATGATGAATTCTCCTCGTTTTTACCCAAAACGTTCAGGCTCTTAGCTCCTGTTCAGCTCAGGTGCTGCATTTCAAAGGGATATGAGCCAACCCGCAAGTTCCCACACATGTAAAGACCAGACCAGGCTCCAAAGGAAGATTAAAGGGATTAGGCTGTTTTATGAGAAAAGAGAATGCCAAAGGGACATATAATGATGCTGTACAACGTGTAAAGACGTGGCTACAAAGAGATAAACTCTCCTTTGCGCAACAAGGTACTTTAAGAGAAATGAATGGTGGATACCAGAATTTCCCAAAGGAATTGAGGAATCACCGTCATGGGGCACTTTTAAGATTTGGCTGATCAGGAATAACATCATTTATCCCAGCTTCTGTGGCAGGCAGAAGGTGAAGAGGGAACAACCTTTCAAGTCAGCAAATAGTTCCACCCATACAGAGGAGCCTGCATCTCCCTCCCGCTACAGGATGTGCAGCTCCCAGTGGGGACGAGTCCCGGGAAGTGCTGGTCAAGGGGGATATTCCCACGGGCACCCGGCTGCATCGGCACCAGGCCTTGGCTGACCGTGCCAGCCTTTCCAGGGCTGTTTCCCATATCATACACCAGGGGTTGTGCAAAGCCCCAAACAGCCCAAGGTCTCCTGCCTTCCTCACAAAGCCTTTTGGTTCAAATAATTTTTGTCTCACAGGAAAAACCGCTCTGCTACCCCTGTAATCAGCATTAACGCAAACTTGATTACCAAACCTCGCCCCACGGGAGGCCTGCTGCTTTGCAATATTTCTGTCTCACAATACTGTCCCAAGAAAAGTGTTCTTTAATGAACTCTTCCTAAGGAATTTATGAATAAAAAAAGTCACACTTTTCTTCTCCTTCAGCCTCACAGTCTTGATTATAACCTAATTTATTAAAAAAGAAAAAAGCTATGTTATTACAAAAATACTGACTAGGAAAACTGTCTAGAGAAATGACAACTCATGCCTTTAATGTCTTCATTTATTTGCAAAAAAGTAGTGATGTTATTAGTTGGGATACTGCAATCCTGATCATTCAAAGCAATGAGTAAGGCAATGAAATTCTATGTTTTTGATAGGTTGCTAAGGCTGAACTTAACCTTAGGAGATAAATGGTACAAGGAATTTAAAAAAAAAAAAAAGTTGGTTTTTTTTTTTAAATATTTGCAAAAGCATTTCTCCTTCCTTTAATCCCTGAATCAGAAACCTAAAAACAGATTTTATATTTAATTAAAGCTATGTTAAGAAGGGAAGACTCTTAAATTAAAACCATTCTATACATAGGTAACTAAAATATGTATTGTAAAGCTAACGTGCAACTGGATCCTGGTGTTTGAATAGGCTCATAAACCTATGTGGACTACCTGATGCTTCTCAATTTCAGTTGGCAGAAGTACTGAAAAAATAAGGGAGGAAAAAAAAAAAGTGTTTCATTGTATTGAGCTTCACATATCCATAAGGAACACTGATCTTGTAACAGCCCCAGGCCTTCAGTGTATTTTATGCACACCACTTGTGTGCACATCAACTTCCTTTTGGATAGCAATATCCACTGGAGCCACATATGTGCATCAGACCTATGTCAGAAGATGCTGCCCCATAGCAGAAAATGCAAAAACGTGGTCTTAGAAGAACTGACTGTCCAGGGTTGCYGAGAATGTATGAAAATAGAGCAAGGTTTACAAAGGACAAATAGCGGGTTTTTTAATGCTAGAAAAAGAGAAAGCAGCCGCCACTGAATAGAACCTAGAGAACCTAGAGAAATAAGAATGAAAAATAAAATAACAACAAGAGAAGAGGTATCCAAAGTGAGAGAAGTAATAATCTCTTCACTTCAAATGTTTAAAATTAAATTAGAAATCAAAATAGCAAATGCATTTTACACTAACAAGAGAAAAAAATATGGATTATTTAGGACCACATCAACATCAATGCCTGGAATTTTCATTGACATCTTCTCAGCCAACTTTACAGCAAAAAAGATCTCAGGAGCTTTCTTCAGTGTCTTTTCTGTGAAATCATTTCCTGCTGCAATCATCATGACCAATTATATATCACTTCCCCACGAGTAATAAAAGCAATTCACTTCAGTCAGGCTTCCAAATTATATAGGAATCATGTTTATAACAAGTTTCCATTATTTGCATGCTTTTATTAGAACAAGAATATCACCAATGAAGAACACKGTGTTCCTTCAAAATTCTGCTTTGAGAGAAGCAAACTTTGAAGGCAATCTCTGAAATATATAATTTACAAAATTACTGTAATTGATGTAACTGTTATATTGAGAGGTGTATAAGTTCAGAAGCTTCCTATATAATGCATTTCTGTTTTTAAAGTGCTATCTTCTCTTGCATAGTGGAGGATAGCTAATAACCTGTCTTTCACCGACCACCCAAGTCAAGCAAGAGGCAGGGCCAAGTGGCAGGGCTGCTTGAACTTGTCATTTCCTCATTTGACAAGTAGATAGATGAAATAATTCAAATCAAATAAAAATTAGACTGGACCTTTATGCAGTCACCAACCTTCCCGGCAGTGTGAAATTCCACTTGCCTTGGAGTATAATGCTATGCTTCAAATACCTTAGACTAAATAACAGCTACAAGCGGAGAGAGATTTTCTGTGCTCCTATGATATAAACTTACTTCTTTAAAGGAAGAAACTCAGAACATATTCCATGCTGTGGGAAGTGTAAGATAAGACCACCAAGTAAATTCCAGCTRCTATTGTGTTAAATAATTAAGACTTAACGAATTTTAACATGTGTTAATAGAGGCCACTGTAACAATAAAAATGTGCTTCAGACATGAGACATACACATATGAAACACTTTTATTCCAGTTGGAATATTGGAAGCTMTAGTCATAGCTGTAAGACATTTGGAGAACTAGTGTATTCCTACTGTCAGTACTGTCTCAAGATTACTCAAAAACCTCTGCAGTTTGAAATGGTTGTTTTTCATTGACTTGCCTAAAATAATTKGCACTATAATTTTATACCTGTCAAAAATCCAATATACACCACTGACTAATTGCTATTTTGTGTGCTCATAAAGGTATAAAATCAATTCAACTGTTCTCAAAATCAACAAGTTCTTTGTCGTGAAGCTATAGAATGGTAAACATAATTATGTTTACTACCATCAGTCCTCAATTTTCATTTTTTTTCCTTGCCTCATATGTAATCTTAAGACAATTTTGAGACCAATCTTGTAAAACGCTTAAACTACTCTAATTTGCTGAGTGCCCTCAACCCTGTTAGCATACAACCTTTTGTCCAGCTGAACCCCAGTGATTTGCATTTTTGGTCTTATCCTGTTTCTAAATCAAAGAACTTAAAAGAGAGAGAGAAAGAGTAAGCATCATCTCAAATGTGGGTGATAACATGAAATAAAGGTAGCTTTAGGGGATTTGTGTTTTTTTCAGAAGGTGGCAAGGTACATAAGGCACATGATTTGACACAGTATTGGAAAAGAGATAAAAACATTGAAAACCATTCTGTATTCCTTGGGCCTTATGCTGAGCAGCTTCATTCCATCTCATCAGAGGGCATGTGCAGAAGGCAGGGTAGGGCTCCCATTATGTACAATTCCCACTCCTGCACCTCCTGCTATGATGTTCTAACATTGCTGCCATTGAAACAAGTAACACAACTTCTACTCTGAAAACATTCCCCATTAATGCCACTTTTATCAGAGCCTTGAACAAAGTGAATGAAGCTTGAAACGCTGCCATCAAATTTCATGTCCATATATTTCAAAAAACAATGCATCCGTCCTAATTTTACAACATGTTTGGGCAGAATAGTTTCTTCAGTAAAAACAATGTTTTCAAAGCTACTGACTGTGGTTTTTATTGGCAATTGAAGTGGATTCTTGTGGATTCAGGAAATAAATGTGAAGAAAAACAGTTACACGCTGAAATAAAAATGCTATTATCAATAGGTAACACAAGCAAGGATGCCATTCTCTACAGGAGACTGCTCTGCCGAGCCACTGTGAGAGTACATATTTCCACAGCTTGCAGCACTAGCTTTGTAATAAAACAAACAAGCAAGGGCACTGATAATCTAGCAGATGAAGAAAATAAATACTGTCTACATTCCTAAATAAGTCTCTGCTTCTAACATGCTAGTTATTTATCTCTTATCTGGCAGGAGTTTTAAGTCAATATCCATCCTAAAAGAAACTCATCAAGGATAGGCTTAATGGACCTTGTAACAACAGATGAATCAGAACAAGTTCAGAATGTTTATATTAGTTGCAATACAAGACAGCTTCCCAGAACCAATGATTTAAAATCATACCTGGCCTGGCCTTATATACCAAAATGCCAGCCCTATTTTGTAACAGGACATAGGTAGTTTTGGTACCTTTGGACCGGATACTTGGTTTTTCCTTGTTTCAAATACTCCCAAAGTCAACAATCACAAACAACACAAAATGCCAAGAAAAAAGAAAAGAAGAAGAAACCCATTATAGCAAGAGGGCCATATAAGTACCTTTCACACAGCTGGCTGGATCTTGTCCTCATGGGTCTCAGCCTGGGTCTGTCC
The DNA here is from genome assembly GCA_003342815.1 of Eudromia elegans. NCBI lineage: Eukaryota > Metazoa > Chordata > Aves > Tinamiformes > Tinamidae > Eudromia > Eudromia elegans. Next base: position 1,405,515 of record PTEX01000067.1, read on the forward strand.
CCACACCTCCTCTCACCAGGATTTCTGGGAGGGCAGGGGACCTAGAGAAACAGATTCACTACAGCTGAGCCTCATGAAGTACTCAGCTTCTCCAAAGTCCCCAGCAGAGCTGTTTAAAGGCAGAAACTGAGCCAGTCTGCAGCAGCGCCTGAGCTGCAGGTGGCCCTAATTAGCACTAACATGCTAATTAGTGCAAGTGTTAATTGGATGCCCAAACCAGTCTCACCTGTCCTTGCAGTCTGCAGTGCCTTGGCACAACTTCTCTCCAGTTCCATATCCTGCACCACGCATGGTAGACAATAAGGCTGGCCAGGGGTCTGCAATGTAAAATTGCAAAGCAGGAAAGATGCAGCAGATGCAGCAACTGAGGAGTAGCAACAACTTGGTGGGAAAACGCACTTGAGCAGCTACAGTGCTTTTGCCTGGAAGCAGCGCTCGGCTTCATCAGTGGTTCCGCTTCTCAAAAAGACCTTACCTGTTCCAGAGGGAATGGTCTCGGAGTCGACTAGGGCCTTCTTTCCTATGCTTTGATATAATACAAAGTAATCTCTTCTCTTTGTATTTACTGTCTTAATGCATTTAAGCAGTTAATCCATAACATGACAAAGGCAGCATGAAAAGAGACTTAAAGCTTAGTTTTAATAAGCATTAATGCATTTATGCTGGTTTTGGCAGACCAGTCTTTTACTAATACTTGGCTTCCCAGATTATATCCATGCAAATTAATGATCTGTCACCAGACTGCCTATGTTCTAAGGAAACAGTTAGCCAAGTATGAGCGAAGCCTGGTATGAAAGCTGCCGTTTCCCATTTGTAATAAAGCCTTTCTCCTTTAGTTTTCTAACAAATTAAATTAGTTGAGAGTAAACATGTAATTACAGTCATGCACCAACTTTGCATTTCTGATCAAATAAAAGCATCTTTATAAGTTTTATGTTCCCTTGCTTGACTGAAACAGGAAAGAAGTAGGATAAACCACACTGAAAATCACTATAGAATTCCACTATTGTTTTCACCAAGCAACAAATTCCTGGAAAAAAAAAAATGTTTCTTTCTTTTAGGTAAGTTTCCTCTAGCAATCCGGTTGCAGCATAGCCACTTCATACCTAAATCAAAGGAACAAAAGTATATCCAGCTATACTACTGTCCTTGAGCAAAACTGGGGGGATGATTTAGCAACTGAAGTCACCTTGCTGGAAAGGGCTGCATTTCTACGTACTGCGCTATGAGCACTGGGGAACAAGGGCCGTAACTTATTCCTTAATACAGGCATCACACAACACCTACAACATCTCCTTCCTGTCTGTTTAGACAGGAGGGAAACAGGGTGAAAACATATAAACTACAGCAATCTCTTAGAAAAAAGTTTTCTCAGCCCTGTCGTCAGGTATTTGTCTAAATATTGTGGAATAGATCCTTACAATATAGCTCATGATTCCAGGATTTTTCTGAGACCTGCTAAAGTAGTGCAGGACTCGGAGAGCATATCTGTTTGTGGCTAAACAATCCAAAAACTGCTCTGAGGTGGAAATTAAACTCAGTTAAACTCTAATTTCCACTGTTTGGTCCAGCTGGATGAGGGCTCTTTCTGCTTTTATGCTGGTAGTTTCCTAGGGGTTGACTATTTTGATTTGTCTCAGCCAAAAAAACTACACATGGATGAAGATTTAGCATTGTGAAAGAGAAAGCAAAGCTCAAGCCAGTTGWTGAGGCAGGAAGATGGAAGAAAAGGAGCCGAAAGGGATCTGAAGAGACTAGCYTACCCATGGCTCTTGCTTGGTTTATATCAGTGGGTAAAACGTATCAGCTGCTAATGGCTTGGCTTCCACAGGACGTGCTGTCCACATTTCACCTGCACAATGACACCAGCTGCATTAAGCACCCTCACTGGCGACTTCATCCTGTTGTACATCCTGCCAGCTTGACGCAATTAAAAGTACTGCTAACTAAACCAGAAATGAAATTAGGCAGAAATTTGCTGCCTAAACATGGCACTCAGAGAAAGCTTCTAAAACACTCGTCTTTTCTGACCATGGGAAGAGAAGTCAGCGCTGAAATTGTCAGTAGTTCTAGTACAATCATGTACAGCAATAATATGCCAGATTACTAAAGTTCTAGTATAATATGCCTAATAGCAAAAAGTCAGAACAACCTTAATACCTTAATATATGCTACTTGGTGTACTTTGAAATGCATCATACTTTTCTTTGTAACTAAAGGAGCATTTTGCACTCTTTCGTACCATTTCCCTAGCTATTAAAGTTCAGAAGAAAAGGTCCAAGCAATTTCAAACTCCTTCTAACTTCCTTCTCTGCAGTCTTGTTAAAATATTTTCCTTAAATCTGGTTTAAAGTTATATTTCTTCAACTGTCTCTGAAATCTAAGTCAAGACCAGTCTCCAGTGCTGTAAGAACTGTGTATATAYATACATATATGTATCATATATATATATATTCCTTGAAGACCTCCCTGTTCAAATAGACATGATAATTTGGTACTAAGTTCCTTGTGATTTGAATCCCAGACATGTTACACTGTACTAGGGCTCATAACAGCCAGGGGATGAGCTGCCACTGCCCGAGTGTCAGCGCTGCCCGTAGCAGCCTTCTGCTGCCATCGATTACATTGCAGAAAGGAGAAAAAAAAACCACACAATTTTTCACCAGAATCAGACAGAAGTGGCTCCCTGTTCCTGGATGCAGATTTCCAGGCCTCAGCTTCTGCTGTCTCACCTGTGTCCGTGTACATTGGTAACAAGCCTCCCGTGTTATCTCAATGCAAACTGCCGCAGCTCAGCCTGTGGGTCTCRAGCAGAATACCAGAAAGTGGGAAAAACAATCACCTATAAAGACATAGTTCTGATGTAATGCACGCACATTGCTGATTTCCTCCCACCTATGAATGTCTCTTCCTTTCTGTGTGTAAAGGGAGACCTGAGAGAGGGAGATATTGCCTGGGAGAGAGAGGGGCACCTGGRGCAGCAGCAGGAGGGTGTCACCACTCCGGGGAGACAGACGGACAGACAGAAGAACAGCAAGACGGAGAGGGGCCCCAGGCCCGGGCTGGTGCAGTACCTGCCACCCTGGCTCTGGAYGGGGTGCAGGGGACGGCATGGCTTTGTGACAGTGGTCAAGGACAAAGGGATCCCATGAAAAGCAGCGCAGGCGCCAGGTGGTGCAAAGGATTGAGGCAAACTAATAAATGTTGCATGGATTCRCAGCATCGAGGCACATTTCATGAGAGCTGACAATAAAAATCATAGAGAGCAATTCAAAATTGGCTTCCCTTCCACCAGTTCCTGGGGCATTGGGGGAAAAAAGCAGTCCCAAACCATCTATTTTCCAAAAAGACATCTCCCACGTTGAACAAACATCAGTTAATCCCAACAGCACAACAAATACTTGGTGCTCACACAGTGGAAGTGGAGCAGGAAGAAACAAGGGATTTTTAATATTCTGCTGCACCTCCAGCAGCAAAAGCACAGCAGTGCATTTTTCAAAGCTGCTTCTTTGTGAATATGCATGAAACTCTCCTAGCAGTACGAAGCACGCTCTCCTCTCAACGCGTAGCTCATTTCTCACAAYGGGTTAGTTCCCTCAAATAGCCAAAGCATGTGGCATTGTTTTTTAAATTCATATAGGAGTATTTTGCCAAGGACTGAACTTAAAAACCTTCATATTCAGAGAACCCTATGAGAGTTTCAGTGCCTTTTGAAGATTTGTTTCTGGTCATAACTCCAACAAGGGCAAACAGCCGTTCGGCAAACCAGAAAAATAGTCCAGAGCTTTAAGGCAGGGGTACATAACAATCTGAAATACGTAACTTTGCAAGATTTTTTCTTCCCCAGAATCTCCAGCTTTGGGTTTTTCATGCCCGCTTCTTTCTCAGACTGTATGAGAAAAGCGCTGGCCCCGACTCCCCTAGTCAATCTTGGAGGAGCTACAGCCCAACTCAGAACGATGGGCAAGAGATGCACTTGACATTCAGAAACTCGCAAGGCTGATGATACAGCTTGCTTGTAAGAAGCCATATGTTCACAGTTCCTTATGCTTTTTTCTGTTTCTAGACACGAGACTGCAGTTATTTGAAGAAAGTGTCCTATATTATATCCTCCATAGGCTGTACCCACGTCAGCAGGGTGAGTGACATAATGACAGGTAAGCTGCTGTTGCTTCAAGAAACATGCTTTATTAGCYAGACAGTATTGATGACTCTTTTCCAATCGTGTTTTGGGGTTAGAGACTTCAGTCCATGATTTATAACAGTCATTACATCTAAAGCAAATAGTTGCCTAGATATAAGGAAAAAAAATTACATATCCATCATAGTTCAATTATCTATTCTGCCCCAGGGATTCTTTCTTTACAGGCATTTTTCTTGCCCCTCTCCATGAATTCTCTATGTAGCATTTCCAAAACAGTTCATTCCATATACATTATCATTCTGGACCACGTCTGGATGTCTGGCTCCACAAATTGTTTTTTTCTTCCTCCTATTGTTCCTGCTGCTGTAAAAGGGTTATTTTTCCTTTCAGTTATTTTTTAAGAAAATACATTAAAAAAATCGTGACACTGGAAACTAGAAATTCAGYCTTAAAATCCTTCACATACCATGGGGCAGGTCAGGAGTGAACGCCGGTAGGGGTAGGTAGGGTGAAGCCTCGCAGGATGGCAGAGCAATGTTTTGACATCTTCATTTTCTACCATTTCGGTTTCAGCCTCAGACCACGTCTATACATCAGACAGGTTCCAACAGACCATTTCCAAACTAAATGGAAGTARCTAGCTACCTTCGAGGCTTGCCTGGCTTCTTCCTCATATTTCTTCATTTCTTTCTGACCACCTCTTTCCAGATACCAGAAGGGTGGTATCCTTCGGTTCCCCAAAGAGGAAAGGTTGTGGCCTCTGGTGATTTTCCTTTTACCACAGGCATTTCTGGTGAGGCAGAAGAGCTGGAGACAAGAAACTCTACMAGCACATGGGCTATTTCTCGAAAACTCTTTTGCCCCATGCCTGAAAGAACACGCACAACAAGCTGAGACAAGGGTGGRCGCCTGGCCCCAGGGAAACGCTCCAGAAGCTCTGGCCACCCCTCAGGCTGGGCAAAGAGAAACGCACCGTGCACAGGGTCAGCCCAGGTACCCAGCCCAGAGGGAGCCTCCGCCAGCACAGAGAGCAGCAGCGGTTTCTAATTTGTTCAGCTAATTCTGTCAGTTAATTGCTGTGGCTCCCACTGGAGTGAGGGATCCCAGAGACTGTCCATTACACGATATAGTCCATGGAAACCATCATAAATCACAAGAAATACCAACCTACTAGCATTAAGGTTCAAGAAACATATTTTTAATGCTCACTAATTTTGCTCCCAGGTACCATATCAAGTGACTTGGCAGGAACGTACCCCTAGTAGAAAGGTCCCTTAAACATTTTAGCTTCATATTCTTAACAGTGGAACAAATGGCCTCACTTGTGGTGGGGTCCTCAAGGAATTGTCATAATAAAGGTAATGAATGGTGCCTTTTGAGAAATCACCTCAGACACCGGAAAATTACTTAATAGAAACACTTTAGCCATTGTACTTCATCATTTAAAGAMGCCTTCATGTGATTTTTAAATTCCATTTTATCTAACCTGTCTGCTCCAAAAGTTGCTCTGAGCCTCTGCTACGTTGCAGGATGATGCAGGATGAGTAACTGCTATTTACGTATTTAAATGTATTTATTTATATGCTAAAGATCAAACTGATAGCACAAAAATGGCCCTCATTTCAAACTCAGGCATTTGGTATAAAATGATCAAAATAGAAAAGATGAGATCTCCTGCATTATTTTTAATCATGCTTTACTAGTTCTTTTATGCAACCTCTATCATTCTGTCATTCATTAACTTCAACTTTCTGCTCTGAATACTCAAATACACATAAAGTTTTGTTAAATACTTCCARCATAGCTGTCTTTTTTGTACCTGTAATCTTCAGATTGCCTGGAGACCTTACTGGCAAACCTGCACTCAAAAAAGCAGAATTAAACCTCTGGTTCAAAATAAAGCCCAAAAGCTTCTACTATTAGCTTCTACTAGTAGAGAATTCAATCTAATTATTAGCTGATTAAAAGTATCTGGAAATAACTAAATAAATAAAGCCTCCTGTTGCTGTTTGCTCCCTGTTCTGAGCGGCCCGGAGGGCGAGTGCGTGTCAGGGAGGATGCTGAGGAGCAGCTTTGGTGATGGAAATAACATTAAATGGAGGTGCAGAGTAAACAGTACAGACGAAGGGCAATGCAGAGTAAGCTAACGGAGCTGTGCCAGCTTGAACACAGACACAGCTGCCCGTTCTCTCTCCTATCTCCATGCCAATGATGTTGGGATTTCTTCGTCACGGAGACCCTTCCTAACGCATCGCGGGCTGGATCTTCTCGGCCGCGACACAAGACCGAGCGCGGTGGCGCTTYGCCCTGGGGGTGCTGGGGGCCCAGGCGTGTGCATAATGGCACTGCCCTCCAGCGGCACGCGGCCACCCGGCCTGCACGGAGTAAGAGCCGTCAATGAATATTGAGCTCAGCCTGCACCGTGTGTAACAGAGCCGTGTCACGTCTATTGGAGGACAAGTGGCCTATTTCTGCAACCAAATTATATTTACTTGCAAAATGATGTATTTATGAGCAAGACAGAACTGCGCTTTTCTGTAATACGGGCTAACTAGCATGAGCATTAGCAGGGAGAAAATTTTGTTGAGCTGGGAGAAAATGCACTGYTTCAAATGGACTCTCAGCTCATAAGAAAAATTTTCCAGATCTTATAATTCAGAAGAAAGCTCCAAACTTTTCTGAAATCAAGGCATACCTTTGGAATTTGGCTTGACCTCCTGAAAAATCAGCTTCTTGGAAGAAAACTTTAACAAAAAAATCATTTTGTAAACTGAGTCAGGGACAGAAACTTCTAAAAAKAATATTTCAACATGTTTATCAAAACTATGCTATTCTTTTGTTAAGAAAGGTGTTTAGTTGCCTTATGTTTTCTAGAGAGCAAATAATCTGTCACTGTTTCTTTTATTCCGATTGTAAAACAGCATGTGGCAGTTGTAAAGATTAATTTGTGCTACGTCTCACTTATGTCAGCTGCTCCTCCTTTGGGAAGGGAGAGAGGAGTAAAGAGACTTGGTGGCTGCAAAACATAATCTGAAACATTTCAGTAAATTAATTAACAATTGAATGCTAAAATCTAATTAAGAAAGCGCGAGCTCTGAATCTCATTTGTGCTAATACGTGTTTGTAGCATACCGACAGATCTCCAGTCGCTCAGGATTGGGTCTCCAGGGTGCCCTTTCCTTTAATGACGTGTTCAGCGCTCCAGTCCAGCCTGTCGGGTTGTGGTGGTGGAAACTCGGAGCCTCCCAGTGCAGGACGCAGGTGCCTCCATGGGTGGCCGGGGAGCAGTTGTGGTGATAACTGCTCCTGTGGATGCTCCACACGCTGTTTTCCAGTTGTTACCAAAGTCATCCAAACCACGAAGAGAAGYAGAAGGGTTTTCACATACGCTTACATGCACACGTGTGGTTTGGGTGCCTGTAACAAGGGAGCCGGTTAYCAAAATCCAGCAACATCCTGGGTCCTGCCTGTACCTTAACAGAAAACCGTCGAGTTTTGACACTCCGATGTCYCTTAGGATATACCCAGAACATGGCAGCACTGCCTTCAACTCTGGGGACAAAATTTCCATTCAGACTATGGAGTGACAAACAGCCTTATGCACATACTGCTCGACCAGATCCAGAAAAGCCATTGCCACGTTATAAAAAACCTTTCCGTGCATCTTTTTGCTCCTCACTGCTGCYTCATATACTGGTAGTTTCTATCATGTATTCTTGCCCTACACTCCCTGGATTAACCTGCTCCATTTGCTGCACCCTGGACAAATTGTTGACAATCTGTATTAAATTTCAAAAAACATATTTTTGGTATCAAAAMCCTTTGGCTTACAGACACAGAAGACATCAAATAAAATCTCTTCAGTAAATCTCATCAAAGAGAGCTGAAGTATTTACTAACCCATTTCTGCACTCAGCTCCTCTAGCGGTGGCACCTAATCTCCCAAACCTTTTCCGTCTCCGTCTGCTTCATTCCAAGTGCTGTAATTTCTTTCCTTTGCCCTCCTCTCGCTCCCTCCTTTCAATGTCAAGGAGAGGAAAGAAAAGCAACAGCTGTTTTTCTAAGGAACTCTTGCAAACATCTCAGGCAGATGCTCCCAGGGTTTCTCAACAGCATTAATGCAGTGTTGCTTAAGCCGTTAATATTCATCTCTGAGCGGTGGCAACTCGTGCTGACTGCAGAGATTCTGGTGGAGGATTCATTTCTCTTTTGTGCTTTATGGCTCTATCATGCAACTCGCAGGGCAAGCTTCTACTTTACCAAAGGTACCTCGAAAAGTCATGTCTCTGATTCTGGAGATTCAAAGTTAAATCAAGCATTTTGGATTTAGACATGACCTTCAGCCGGGCCTGTGCTTGGACATAACACATGTATTGACGGGTTGTACTCAAAAACTACTCTGAGCACTGACGTATCACGTGCCAAAAAAGCTGCACCCCTAGGCCGTTGTCATGCTATCCTGCCCACTAGGCCAAATTTCACTGTGTGCTAGCTCCACATTACGGAGACAGTAAAACAATCCAGAGAGGCCATAGTTAGTTGATTTCTTAATCACCAGTGCAAGGTCTTTGTTATAATAACATCCACCATTAACAGGCATGATTGCTATGGGGGTGGGCTTACCAGTTAGTAATTAGCAACTGGCAAWTAGCAGGAAAAAAGCAAAGCAAACAAAACACCCTTTGGCAAGGAGTACTTGACTGTGCTGTGGTCATCTTCRYGAGGAGCTGTGCTCCCATGGAGAGTGAACCTGGGCATCTCAACCGTGTTGCACAGACACTGAGGGCACCTCTTGACATGCCTCTTAGATCCGTGCCCTACGCTGGAAGTGCAGGACACTGCCTGCAGACGTGCCCGAATGCTACATAAATCAAAGCAATTAAGTTACTGAAATAAAGAGTYGCTATTTTTGTAACCAGAAGCCATGATTACTTAGGAATTGTTGATTTCCTTTCTACTGAATGACTTGTGCCTAGGTGGTCAAATGTTAATAATGTAGGAACCATTACATATGTTCCTACTTCCTCCGTGCTTYTTCAAGTCTATATTATCTGTTTGCCCTCTTATTCTTTCCATTACTTATCCTAATACAACTTGTTCTGAAAGATCACCAGTAATTCACATAATTCACATAAAATATAGGAGTGTTACTATTTTTTCCTTTAAAAGAAGCATAATAATTGCAAACTGTAACTACTGGAGCTGAAAATAACTCTCCAGACAGTTACACATGCAGAATTAGATTAAAATGAGCTCATTTTTTAAAATGATCTGATAATTTGTAGGGGAAAACATTAAGTATCTARCAATTTTCATCAGTAGAGCATGTTGCAGTCCTGAGAGCTACTCAGAGGGGCACACGCAGCTGTGAGAAACGTGACCTGTACAAGCCAGATACCACACACTAGATGCTTGTAGACCAAACTGATATGATCAGATTTCTGCTGTCCTTTTAAAAAAAAAAAAAATGAAAAATATATAAAATAAAAAGAGGAAGGGCAGAGGGTGACATAGCTTGTACTACTCAGTGGAAAAGAAAGTCTAGACAACCTAATACTAGATGCAGTTCCAGAAGGCTGACTGCTTGCTCTTGCAAGCAGAGACCTGCGTTCTGTTCTCATAACCTCAGGCTTTGCTCTCTAGAGCCTGGCAAACACCACAACTGTTCGTATGCAATGGGAGCAGAAGGCTAACAGGTTCCAGAGCAATTATTTTCTTTGACCAGGAGAACAAATATGACCAGTGACTTGTGTGACCAGTGGTGGCTGGTGGCATTAAATTCTGTGCAAGCAGTGTCCTTGGAGTTCCCAAGGTTTCATGGAAAAGCCAATCTCCACCATGGTCCAACAAAGTCACTCCTGGGAATGTGAATGTCTTTATTACCTGAAAAGCACCAAAACACCCACTCATTTTTCCAAGCCCCAAGTCATTATCTACCCACCTGTCCRGAAGTCCTTTGTAGGATCACAACATTATTTTAACTACACCTCCTAGAACTACTGCAAACGGAACTGGTGAGAATTACTTTAGCRAGCCAAGAAGGGAGTCTCTTTTTCTGTGAGACAATTTAGAAGCCAGATCTCTAGATGCAGAAGACAGATTGTTAAATCTTCTGTTTCCAGGGACTGCTATAATGAATTACTATTGCAGCTTGGGTACCACCGCTTGCAATAATTAATTCTGACTAGTTTTACGGTTAACCTGTAGTATTGACAATATTACTGAAAACCCCTTGAGTAGGCTTTGCAGGTTTATAAATATATCCAATTATCATGTATTTGATGAGATTTAATTTAAATCTAGCAAAAAATATTCCCAAGTGAGTCATCTATTATTCATAACTTAAGATGAATTCAGCCTCCATATCACAACTTTTCCTCCTCCTCCTTTTCCAGACCCATTGCTTCTACATAAATTAAATCATTCACTACATATATCCAAGTCAGATTTTCTTTCAGAAAGCCATATTTTAGATAAAGCAATTACATTTGGTCATTGATATATCACCTAAGCTTTCAAAACCCTAAAAATGGAGAAGGCTTCAGATGTTAATTTGAACCCATCTTACACCCTGATAATAGCTTGTTGTAGAGAGGAGGCTGTAGGATCAGATGGGAAAGTGGAGACTCACCCCCGGCACAATGTAATTCTTTCAAGCCATTGCCAGTGGGAAGCATCAAGCTCTATATCAAAAGTGGTTGAGCTGCAGATGGTGGGAGCTGCTGCTGCTGCAGCTTACTCCCCTGAGCCTAACGAGCCATGGCAATTTATGTGAGCAGAGCACGACCCCTATCAGGAGCAAGGTGCTAATTAGCTGCTGTAGTGTCCTGGCATGCTAGGGCAAGCAGGCTCTGCTTGGAGGTCCTTCTTCCCACGCTGGCATCAGAGGTTTTGTTAAACAGGCAGCTCAGAAGGATTTGGATTCTGTTTAGAAATTCATGTTTCCTTTTGCGGCAGGACAAAGTGCAAGAGGCACAATTAACTTATGAGGAGCAGAGGTGCCACCCAGGCACCGTAGAGCTGAGGTTGAACTGTGGCCCTGGAGGAAATCCCAGCCACGTGACTCACTCCAGAAGCAGAAAGTGCTGCTAATTTATGGCTTGCAGATTGCTTACACRAAACATACGCTTTGCTGTCCATGCTTTGAGATGAACAGACCTATCAGACCCGGGCAAGGAGGCCAGAGCGGGAAGCAGAGCCCTATACTTACRGATCTACTTGTGAGGGAAAATCCTGCCTCTCCTGAGGAGGGAGAACTGGAGCAAAGAAAGTGCTCGTTTTCAGTTGTATCTTGCACTACTTTGTATCTTCCTCTTAGTCCTTTTCTTTCTCTTTTCCATCTTCATTTGTTTTCGCTTTGTACCTGCATTGCTCTCCTTGCCATTTCCATGCCTCCTGCGACCTTGGGAGGCCCCAGCAGGCTCCATGCTGAGGAGAATGATTTTAATTTCCTTCCAATTGACTGTGGAGTTTTCTTGACTGAAGATCTACTCTGGCTGAAACAGCAGCCTAGAGCAAGCTAATTAACCCCAGTGCCCCGGTTTTGTCTCTGGAATAATGCTCACCTCAGCTGTGGGAGGCTGATAGGTTGAGAGGATTTATTATTATTATTRATTAAACAAAGCTCCAAAAGCTTGACCCTTGAGCGGGAGCATCGCTGGTACTTCCCAGCAGTCTGTGGTCATGCTGAATCTCCTGCAAAGGCAGCGGATGCAGAGGGAAGGGGAGCAGCTCCGGGACGCTCTGCCCCAGCTGACTGCACAGCCCAGGCTGCTCACTAGTGAGACACACATACGTGGTGTCTGCACTGGTTATGGTGTGAGCTGCGAGGAAGGAAAAGCCAAGTTCCCAAACAAGAGCTCTCAGGACGTAGCATTATCCATCTGTGAAGCCACACACTGTAATCCAGGTAAATGCACAGCAGACTGCTGGGAAGAAGCGGTCCACAGCGTCACTATAATTAAGAACTTGTCCATCCATCCTGATCGGCCATCACCACCAGCTCCTGGTCAGGCTCTGTGCTTACTGTGCTGGTGGCAGAGCAGGACAATGCTTAGAGATAAAGAACCATAAGAGACTTTAAGGAAAGCAATGTTTCATTTATGTAGCCTCCTGCTTATCTTTGTGACTCTTCATATCCCATTCCATGAGCTGTCTGTCCATCAGTGTTCCCTTTCCTGACACAACGTGTCACCCCACTCGGAAGGGCTGGCACGTCAGTGTGGCGCTCTCTTCCCAAGCGCAGAAATGAATTCCTACAAAGTAAGGCTTGTCAACATCTTGAGAGACTTAAACCCTAGCATGGTTGCCACCGCCTTGAGGTTTTTTGGAGAAATGAGGGCACTGACGCAGAAGTGACCCTCTGTAGGTGGAAGGAGGTTCCAGCCCAGGCCATGGGGATGTGGCAGCCACCATGGCTGGCAGAGGCTGCTGCCCGTGTGGTAAATCCCAGTTTTAGACACTTTTTGGGAGCAATTTCATTCTCCAGCCCTGTAGCCAGATCTGCAACATGCTCCTTTCATGCACTCGTGGGCTTCCACAGGACACAACCATGAGACACACCAGGTTTCCCTCACGCAGGCAGAGCCACACAAGCTCCATCTCAAAAAAGAGGATCAGGGAGATGTGGATTTGATTAACCTTAAATCACAAGTGAATTAAATAAAAGCAGAAACCACATGCTTTATGATGATCCTAAATCAGAGGCAGTGATTCATTCTCCAGGCTTGAAGCGGGAGTGCTTAATGGCAYGATAAGAAAGCTGACCCTTTTCCTACTGTGAGTAGAAACACTGCTTCTTCGGCAGCAGCTACTGAATAATTAACCTGCATCCCTGCTATTGYTTGGGAGTATTCACCATTAGCTCCAATAAAAGAGTTCATGCGAGGCTTGGATGTGAAGAAAAATAATGATGCCCGGTCCTGCTGTGCAAACCTAGGGCTGGTGCAACCCTCGGGACTACCTGCGAGCCCTGACACAGGCTGTGCAGCTCAAACCCACCAGTGCAAACAGGCGCGGGAAGCTCCTCTGGTGTCGTTTCAGCTGGGCTCTAGGGCCAGCAAGCTTTACCCTGATACTGTCTGTATGGGACAGAGGCAGTGACTGAGAGGTGACCTTCCCCTCTCGGAGCACGGAGCCGGCCTGTTTGTGCCGCGCTGGAGCGGACACACGGTCTGTGCTCACAACGCTTCCCAAGGAAGGAGGGAGGTAGGAGCCAGGCGGAGAATGTCACAGCAGCCAGGAACGGCCACTGACACGGCGAGGTAACGGCCTGTGCGAGCAGCGTGTTGGAGTTCAGAGCCCCCCAGACTGCCCCGCGGCTGCCCAGGACCACAGCGCCCGCTTTCCTTCTCCCCAACCAAAGGCTGCGTTTTAAACTCATGCACTTGGAGCCATCTGGCTTTACATCCACCGGAGACTCCTTGCCACTTGCTGTCACAAGGTACCGCCTTTCTATCATTTGACTCTTCCCTTGTTTGAGCCATACTGACTAAAAATCTTCCTGTCCTGCTTGCACACTCTTTCAGTTTCTCTGTTAAAAAAATAAAATCTGCCTAAAATAACACATAGCCTGACAATGGTTGATAGAACCTTAAAATGTTGACAAAAATGGAGAAGATCATTATAGAAAAAGATACAAAAAACTGAGACAAACCTTGAAAGGTAAACCGCGATGGTAGAGCCAAGGGACCAGCGAGATTGGGACCGTGCCTCTTTACTGGCCATCAGCAGTGTGACAAATCAGTTCTCAAAAATAACAAATAAAAAGACATGAACAAATTTTGAAAGTGGCCATAAGTGTGCATCAAAACCAATTGAAAAATTAGGGAACATGGAAGGATTTCACAAATCTTATTATGAAAGGAAGACGGAAAGAAAGATGGAAAGAAGAAGAAAATGCAGCAAATATAAAAGCCTTCAAATCCATAAAAATCTCTTGAGCAGAGAAAGGGACAACTCTGTGTGTTCTGCCCACTTGGGCGAGTATTCAGAGCTCCTTGGGTTTTACATTCCAGATAAAGGCAAGAGAGTTTAAGGTTGACACCAGGACCTCAGTACTGCAGACCCATCTTAGATTCAAACATCTGTAGGTATTTGTAAGCTGAAGTCAGTTACTCTAAATATATATATATATATATATATTCCTCAAGGGCTGTGGTTTTTTTTCTTTTTCTTAATAAAAACTAACAGAGCCTGTCAGCAGCTACACTTTTACCAAATGTGTGCAGATTTATGCCAGGTATTTTGATCTGATTGCATTGTGTCATTCTGTGCAGCTGAGTGACCTTAAACAAACCTTCAGGCTTGCTGTTTAAGGTGCCTGATAATTATTTGATTATTATTTCGTGCAAGTGAAGAGCTAAATTTCCCGAAATAGCCGATTTTCAATTTCATCCTTATTTGCACACTGAGTGAAACCATGACATTTTGGAGTTCTCCAGAGTCTTTTACACTGCCTGGCCCTATTATATGCTGTTACCCTGCTCCTTTTTCTTCTTAATTTATTTCCTAGATCATTTTTTGTTATTACCACAGCTGAGTTGGTACATCACCTAACCGCACGCTATTTCACACARCACCACATTAGGAAGCAAAAACAAAAAATTGCTGCTTTGCAGCAGGCCCCGGCCGTCATCTCTCTCCAACAGCAGCTAAGAGGGRAAAAAGCAGAGTGGTCTTGCAGAAAACACAAGGCCCTGTGAAAYAGGCACAGCCAGGAGACAACCTGCACGCCCCCACACACACTTCCCACTCTTTCTTGCAAGAGAAGCATCCATGTCCTGGAGATAAAAATTTACATGAGTTCTCCAACTTGGAGATTGTTTTTAGAAGTCTCKGGTGATCTGCCAAGCCCTGGAATATTTTCTCCCTGGACAAGCTGTACAAACCAGCAAAGAAATATATCTGATTTTTCTGAACTTCTCTGTGAGATCCTTTAGCC
This sequence comes from Eudromia elegans, assembly GCA_003342815.1. Taxonomy (NCBI): domain Eukaryota; kingdom Metazoa; phylum Chordata; class Aves; order Tinamiformes; family Tinamidae; genus Eudromia; species Eudromia elegans. Next base: position 1,420,601 of record PTEX01000067.1, read on the forward strand.
AAAGCAGACGTCCTGTAGTTATTAAGCTGCTGCCCTGACAGCAGCTCAATAAGCCCAAGGAATCCACAAATTCATCTGTCCATATTTTTAAGCAGCCTTCTGTCACTTYTCATCACACATAACATAACTAACAGCTCTTCTCCTGTAATCCAGGCATTTCTCCTTGCGAGTTTATTCCCTAGTGCCACTCATYTGCCCAGCTTGAGCTAGGAAACAAGAAACTGAACAAACTCAACCCGCTCCTCCGATAAACCCCAACCCATACGAAGCCCTTCTGGGCTTCCTCTGGATTGAGAGGTGCAAAAAGCTCAGCACTTTGTGGGAAGTTTTGGTAGTTCCTGAAGGGGAGATTGCATCAGGCATTGGGCATGCCCAGTGTCTAAATGTGACTTCTTCCCTGGGATGCAAGCACAGAGAGGAACACCAAACCTGGAGCATCTCAAGGAAAGCAAGGCTGGCAGCGTGCAYGTGCAGAGCAGTAAGGAGGACACAGCAGAAAGGAGGATGAAAGCCTCAAATGAAACAAGCAAAAAATAACTTTGCTCTATGAGGTCCGCGATACTCAAGAGCCTACTCATAAACTTACTGTGTTTTCTCTGGGTTATCAGTCTCTGCATTTGAGTAAGGAAGGATTCAAAATCGAATAAAAGCTTCAAGTTCAACAATGTTTTCATGGAAGCAAAAGCCGACAAGAGGAATTTAAGCAATTATTCTAGGCCAAAGGAGCAGTCAGTTCAAATAAGTGCATCACAGCCTTCAAATTATCAGCAATAAAATACTATGTCACCTAATAATGACAGTGATGATGATAATTACAAGGGCAATGATTTAAAGCTGAGCATTTTTATAGTGCCTAATTTAACAAATATAAGTTACTTGTTTATGCATTTGCAGACTGCAAAGGCATTTGTCTGGGTTTGCTTTTTTAAGATTAGTGTTCTAGTTGATAGAAAGAAAGAGTGTGTAGAAACTATCACACAAATGTCTCTCTGTGCTGACTGAGGCACAATTTTAATAGGCAGAAAGTTTACAAATGTCAATCTGTATTTACAAAGAAAATGGGGAAAAATCGAGGCAAGAAGTAGCAAAACTTGTGGGGGGGAAAAAAAAAAAAAAAGAGCCAGGAGCTCGAGGGCAGCCTGGGCTCGGGCCAGCCGCCGTCCGGGTGAATTTGCTGCGTGGGACTCCCAGCCACCAGCGTCACCACCATTTGCTCGTGGGCAAAGAACAGGAAGCCAACATGCATGTTGGCAGCGCTAAAAAATACCTCTTACAACAAGGAAAACTCAGTGCTGTCCTCCCGATGCTGCTCCAAATGTGCAAGAAAGCCCCTTAGGGGAAAACGACAGGGAAAGACAGCTCTGAAGGCGGCTGGGATCTCCCTGCATTGAGTGGGATGCATCTTTTSTGAAAGTTAAGGGCACTTTGGGGGTTCAAGGCACCTGGAAAATTATTCTACCAACTTTTGGCAGTAAACGTTGACTTAACSGGCTGTTGCCTTCCTGTCCTACAGGCAGGCCAGGGGCAAGGTGCTCCATTTCCCTCGGGCACTCAGGGGAGGGAGGGAAGCTCTTAGCTAAGGGACAGCTCTTACACGTGTTCTTAAACTTTGCAACACCATCCCTTTAAAGCAATAAAATCATCCCATTAACCTCAGTAGCTCCTAGATCACATTTCTCATTTTTCCCTACACAATTTAAAAGAGCAAAAGGARGGAATTATACTTGCATTTGCCTTTTCTTTTTCATTTGTTTTTCCCYGCTAAAAACTGCCACAGCAGCAGCTGCAAACTGGGCCTGGTGCAGGAAGCTCCCCCTTGCTGCACTAGCAGTTTCCTTTCGCCAGTGAAGCTGGAACTCCACGAGCTGCACGGACTGCCCAGGGCGATCCCTCTGCAAAATCCCATCTCAATATCTGATAGTTCTCCATGCAAATCCACCATGTGTGTCTGAGAGCAAGAGTGAGGAAATTGGCACTGCAGCTGCAGCTGTGTCTAGTCATTTCTAAAGTCCATTTGTTACCTGCTTAGATTTATGGTGTGGTGACAGGATATCTGCAGGTATTTTGCTGGCTGAGGGTTTCAAAAACAAACCCGAATGGTTTGTGCTGCTGCACCCCTGCGACTACCTGGCCGCATCTAACTTTGCTCTCACTCAGTCTGGGCTTTGCTGCTGCTTGAGGAGGAGGTTCCTCCTCCTCTGATGTCTCTCTGCGCACAMGGCACTTTCTGCCCATGATGATCGTGCCACCCACCACCTCCTCCACACCCCAGGTCTGGGGAACTCAATATCATCCCCAAAACATCCGTTAGTACAGGTTTCCATACCATACATCACTGCGATCCTTCACAAATCCCAAGCTTTGCAGTCTCAATAGTTCAGGAGATCTGACTCTTCAATTGCAGCATGTCTCTAATCGCCCCAGCCCTCTGCTGCTCTCCACACGATCAGCTGCTCCAGTCAGTATTGGGAAAAGCTCCGTCTCGTCTCTTTAAGCATAACATTGGTGGTAGCTCTGCTCTTGYCCATTTGAGCCTGCATACGCTACTGCTTTTGCAATTCACAGCAAACACGCCRAGGTTCACACACTGCTGCTTTCTGCCATGCACCCCCCAGCTAATAACTTTGTGTCCAGAAACATCCAAACCAATAATTTGCACCCATCAGCCTCATGTAGTGYAATGTACCAGCTATTTAGTGATGGAAAATTTATCACTCAGCCGGAGTCAAGGATCTCGTTCTGAGCAATACTCACACTGCCCGGGTCTTGTCATTTCGTCTGCACCTGTCTCCCTCCGCAGGCTCCCTACGAGTCTCAGAGCAGCGAGCAGCATTTTCCCTCCAGCCCCAAGGGGCAGGTAGCCTGGAACCACAAAGATCTCACAACATATGTGTTATGTTAGGCACAAAAACTGCCCATAAATTCRTCTGTAAAAGCTTGCCAGGCAGTATGTAACTAAACATTCAGCTGTTACTGGTTCCCTATGCAGATGCTGATTTGGAGCAGAGCAGTTAAGCGACGCACATTAACGCCCCCCTCCTTGTGTACCAGGGACAGGGAAGGGCCTTTTCCTTCCTGCATGGTGCTCTGGCCATTTACTGCATGACCAGTGCCCATGACTGGTAATAAAGCACAGGAAGGTAACAGCCTAACCCATCATCGTAGTGAATGGCCAGGAGTCCAGGTCCTTCTTCAGAAATGTTATAATTGCGGTAATTAACTGCTGGCTGGCTCCGTTGTGTGGCACAGCTCTCGTGCTCGTTCCATCACCATTTCCAGCGGTAGCAGAGCGTTAAACCTCCCTCCAGCTCCACGAGCAACGTGTGCTGCGGCCAGGGCAAACCGAGCTCCCGGGCTCGTGCAGAGCTCCATGTGACTGCTGGGGTTTATGCAATGCTGCATGGGGCCAGGGGTGCAGTATGGAATAATAAACCTGCCCACAGAAGAGGGCACTAATGCACCGCTGCCATGGCCAGCACACACCACGCTGCAGCAGAGAAGCTCCCTTGCCCATGGCGCCTTTGGAAACCTCCTCCTTGCCTTCACGGCTCATTCCTTGCCCTAATCCTTGATATTGCTTTCGCTTTAGGAGAAGCTTGCACTTATTCCCAGGCAAGGATTAACAGGAGGGGGAAGGTTTTAGCTACACCAGGCTCAGGGGAGGCTGCTTTGCTTCCCTTGCAGCAGCAGGAGCTGGGGCTGGGGACAAGAGCTCGGGAGGGGAAGGCGGCTGGGGGAGGTGCACACGGAGCAAGCGGGATCACCAGGAGAAGAACGGGGTTGGTACCACGGCCAAATCCGATTAGCAGAGCGCGGCACTGGGCAATTAAAGCAGCCGTCCTTATGCAGAACTGAGCGGCCGTCCCAAGTGCCAGCGCTGACAAATTGCACCATCTGGTCAGCGAGATAAAGTCTTCTAGCAGGGACATCGCAGGCCAGAGGTTCCGGGCCACGAGCCAGGACACACCAGGGTTCTCCCTGTCCTGACACGGGCCACTTCCCAGCCCCTTGGCTCGGTGCCTGCAGGCTGCCGGGCGGCTCATGGACAGCAGGAGCAGCGGGAGAGCCGGGGCCGGGTCTGCGAGGCAGCCCGGGCGCCCAAAGCCGTCGCTGGAGGTTGGCGCGGGGCAGAAGGTCTCCAGTGTGCAGGCGCAGGACGGTGATGGTTTAACTGCTGCTCTGAACGCGGCGCCAACCGCTTCGGCAGCGCTGCGACGTGGAAACAGCTCCCGGAGACCTTCCTCGCCTCTGAAAAAGGAGTCCTCAAAGAGAATAAATATTCATACACATCTGCCCGCCCGAAATGAAAGGAGAAGGAATCAATAGTTTTCACAGCTCCGGAGCCTCTCACCCAGGGGCTGCTATTTGAGGTGTCATATATAGCTCGCCTCTATGAAATTCTGTTTAATACAAGTTTAAAAGCAGGCAGGCCTGGGACACGGTGAATCAAAGCCGTGCTCCGTGTTACATCGCACAGCAAAACACCCGCGTGCCCCCCAGCACCTCCAGGATGGCGGCGTTCCGGGCGGAGAGCTGCTTTTGGCCCAGCCCTGGAGGTGCAGCCCAGAGAGCCGTGGCAAACACACACTGCAGACTAAGTGCTGTTTTTTTGTTGCTGCTTCCGTAGCTAGAAACCCCATTTGGCAGCGTGAGGTGGGTTACTGTGCCTGCCCTCGCTTCGTGCATTGCCGTCACCGCGGCTCCTTCAGGGCCGCCCGCAGTCCCGCACGGAGCCGAGTTGCAGCTTCGCCTCTCCCGGGCCATCCAGGCGCTTGGCTAGAGGAGAGCAAAGGAGCCTGCGGGCGCCTCGGGCCCAGCCTGCCCCTTCCTGCATCCTCTCTAACTGCCCCCGCAAAGCCAACCCGCTGCCACGTCCTCTCCCACGCACAGCCCCAGCGCACGGGGTTTGCTTGCGCTGCCCTTCGCAGATAGACCAACCACATCATGCTCTTAAGTGCCCAAAATGACATTTTACTGCTTTTTCCTCCCCACCAAACTCTGCATTCTCCCTTATTACAGCACTGAGGAATCACTGCCCTACACGCAACTGCAATGCCTGACTGTGGCATGTGGCACTCGCAGGACTGCGCTGATGACACGGGAATTCACTCCAGGCAATGCTCCATGCGTAACAGACCGAGCTCCTTGGGCAGCAAGGAGAGCCCCCTTCATCCTAGGGGGCTGAATTACTCACCAAGCACATGTCCCTTCCCAGCACAGCAGGACTCCCCGCGCCACAGCAGCCCCGGAGCTGCTAGTGTCCTTATTGCTCATATACGTGTTTACAGGAGGCAGACCAAGTCGTGCCGCAGCAGCAGGGAGAAGGGTAGCCAGGTGCCAGACGCACCGCTGTCATTAATGGACTTGGTGGGCAAAGGCACTGGGAAATAGGGACGTCCCACGGCATAAAGAGCAGCACAACCTGGCAGCTGCATCCTATGCAAGCAACTAAACAGCTTTTCCCACACATCTGCAAGGCCAGCAAGCAACAAATTAGCCTGCTCTAATTATGTCTGGTAATGGGAGGATTTGAGCACAACCTTCCTCACCCCTTTTACCCAGTCCCTATTACTCACTGCCACGAGCACCCCACACCACCCGAGTGTTACCATGTCCGTCCGTGCCCAAATAATGGGCACACATGGATGTGGAAGTCCTGAGCAGCACCCACTTGCTTCTCAGACCTGCTGGGGCAGATGAGATGCTGCCCATCCTGAACATGTGAATTTGGGTCCGTCTGTGTTTACGTTCTGTCCAGGTCAGGGGCTTTCCCGGCACCGCACACACGTGTCCCCGCCAGCTCCAGCTTCCTCAGCAGTCTCGTGGCATCCCGCATATCCCTCTGCAAACTGGAAGCGTTCCCTAGACCAGCAGAGCCTCCCTTATTCCCAGCAATTATCCTAAGGTCTGCTTTGCATTTTAAATGTCACCTGTATAAATCAGAGCTGTTCACAGCAGCACAGGCCTCTCCGGGCTCGTCTGCCACCACAGCCGCTTTCTGCTGCCCCCGGAGCCTCCCGTGGCTGCAGCCGCTGCCCCCGCACGGCCTCGCTGACACTGCCAAGCTCCCTGCTCCTCCCCACAGCCGCTTGCCCACCCCACAGCTGCTGCAGGAGGCCCCACTGGGCCCGTTTCACAGCTGTCTTTAAGTCGCTGCTTACACAGGTCCCACAGTGCGGCGTCACTGCTGGGGSGCACAGGAGGTGCCTGGGGTTTGGGATGTTTCCAGGCGTTTTTTCCGTAAATCAGAGCACAGTCCTGCCGGCAGCCCAGAAGCCATGCTTCGGTGGCCCACGTCCCACATCTTTTACAACGCAGAAGTCCCTGGAAAGCCAAAGCAAAGACCATCAGCAGCGCCCTCCTCAGCTCCTTGCTGAGGATGAGGACCCATTTCACGCCCGTGCCCGGGGCTCAGCTCTGACGATGCCGGTATCGCGGGTCCCCACGAGGCCCCTGCTCACGTTCTCCAGCAGAATTGCCCTGATAGTTACAATTCTATGGAAGTCTATGAGGATTGTGTGAACGTAGGAATCACTCTGGGTGAACTCATTCCCTCCTCCTAATGATTACAGTTTCCCCTCACCATAATCCAGAGGAGATGGGCTCAGGAATCCCGTGTTCTTCCTCCCCACAAGAACCACAGCTGGAGAACAGCGTGGCTGCTCCTTTGCCTCCTCCAGAGCCCTTAGCTTTAGCGATGACCCCGCACCTTCATTACCATCCATCTGAATGCGTGGAACAGGATTTGGGCTCTACCAGGCAAGGTGCAGAAGTGAGGGCTTCATAACAGTGTGAGCCAGGGCTTGGAGGGCGCCGCAGAGCTGGGCGTTAAAGCTTGAGCTGAGGAACAGGGTGTCTAGTGGCCCAGAAATACCCGAGTTTCCAGAACTCACTTGATTCTTCATTTCTGATCAACAGCATGGGGGAAAGTATAAAATAATGTTCCCTGACTAAGACAGATCTCAGCAAGACGACCTCCGGGGAGAAGTCCTTCTTCTAATAATGAGCTTGCAAATAGCATTTAAAAATTGTATCCTCAGAATTAGCGAGGCCAGGACGTGCAACCTCCAGGACTGATTAAAATCCTCAGGCTTCATCACGGTGGAATTGCTGCGCGAATGCCCTCGCAGCGGCACGAGCCGGAGCCCCACGTAGGACATGTTAATTCAGGGCAGCTCTAATCTATCGTGCTGGATACCATCACGTTGTAAAACCAATGCAATATCTCTGCAGGCGTGATGGAGCTCTTCTCGGCTTCGCTTCGATTTATTCCCCAGTTTCAAAGCAACCAAGGCTGCGTTTCCCACACCAATGGTGCCCTCACTTGCAGGTGGCTTCATAGGCCACTTCCACTGCTTTTTTATATTATTCTGCTTATTTTCCGTGTTACTTTCTGTGCGCTCAGATGTAAGGACAAACCCAGAACCCTGCATTGCTGTTGTGGGACCTGCCTCCCAGCATCACAGGCAAGAAGTCATGAAGTCAGCTGCTCTGGAGCCAAAAAAAAAAAACCGTAAATCGGGAAAGAAGAGGGAAGGGAAAGGTAACGGGTTCAGCTGGTGCATTCTTCAAAGACAATCACTTTTTTGTAGGCAGTGCATCCAATTGTTTTTTATAGTAACGCAGGACGCCTGGAACAAATTAGTTTAGCTGTTGCATGCAGGAAGAGCTGCCCCTAATTAGATAAAATCTGATTTCTGGGCTCACCCAAAGCGACTCGGAAACCTGGCCCTCGTTATCAATGGGACCAACTGCGGGAGAGGAGCTGCAGCAGGCTTAATAATGCAGCAAAATATTAAAGGGAGAGGCTTTAATTCTTAATAAGTAGATCCATGGGTTTCATTAACTGCTGTTCAAGACTTTTTCTTTTAGGGTGGGTTTTATTACCTCATTAATTTAAGCCTGGCCGATAAGACACATTAGCCTAATGGAGTGGCAGCAGCGCTAAGGAACTTGCCCGGCGGGATGAGCTGCGGTCTCAGGGCTGCCGCACGCCCGCAGAGGAGCCCGAGCTCCTCTTCCTCACCGAGCACCACGGGAGGAGCCCCGGGGGCTGCTTCCTACCAGAGCCTCACGCTCCTCCATGGCAGCGGTGCTGGCGCTGGTGCCCACTGGGGTGGGTCCAGAGCAAGGCCAGCTCGGGAGCGGGGCTGCAGCAGGAGACACAGGCTGCATTTTCACATTGCGAACACCACATTTTTAATGTCATTTTCATTTCTAAAGTTCAAAATGTATCATCTTAAGCCCCTGTCCATGGTGGCATCCTTACTTTACCGATTTGTGTTACTTTGTGGTACAAAAGGGTTTTCGTGATGAAGGGGGACCCGGACAGACCAACATGATACTGGGGCACAGGCAACCCTCTAACACCAGCGCTGTGACCTCCAGCTGTGCACACAGCACCCCATCTCAGAGCCCTCCTCCTCATCTCCCTCTTCCCTCCTCCTCACCCCGCATTTCCAGCCAGTTCTGCCAAGTTCAGGTTGGGAATAAACATCAAGGGCATAAACCCCCTCCCTATGGCTGCGTTAGTTATTTCTAACTAAAGACAGAGGTGTGCAGGCTCATGGTGTTGGCAATACGAGCCCAGGGCCTGTTCATAGCGAGGATGCTCCCCTACGTGGGCAAGAAAAATCACCGAGGTCAAGGTATTTAAGTAACCCCAGGATCAGGTATCGATCCATAATGGAGCAAGGGAGTCAACTCTTCTTTATGCCCCAGTTTAGCACAGCCAGAGGGGAGCATTAGAAGTGGTGCCCAGGGCAGCCGAGGAGCGAGGCAGGGAGCGCGGCGGCTCCCTGGCCACACGGCGCTGCTTTGCAGAGCAGCAGGGGGAGAAAAGAGCAGAAAACCCCTGCCCAGCTTCACTCCTCGTGCGAGCGAGGGCAGCCCCCGCCTCGATTCTGGCGGGCGGAAACACTGGCAAAAAGGGGGAAGAGCCCGCTGGATCCCATCCTTCTCTCCCTAAATCATGGATTATTTTTTCTTGCCAGGCTCCAAAGCATCACACTGCTTAATAACAACCCATCAGAGTGGCACAACGGCTGCTGACGGGTACGAGGTGCGGCCCTGGGTGCTGTGGAGCCTCCACGGCACAGAGAGAGGAGGAGGAGGCGGCGAGAAAGAGCCGTAGCTGCCGCGTAATTTATTTTGTCCTTTTTCCTTTTTTTTCCCCTCATTAAGCAGCATACCAGAGCAGGAGAGCATTCGTTCTATTAAAAATGCTTATTTAAAATCTCCTTTTGGAGCTGTTTTTTTCCTCCTCAAGGCAGCTTTAAGAAAATCATTCTCCTCTGCAACAGGAGAAGGGAAAAAGCAATATTTCTTCAAGCTGTGTTTTGTGTTTTATCTGAGGCAAATGCAGCTTCTTGACAAAAACATAGCAAGCCCGACTGCCAGCGCTGCCTTTATGTGCTGGAAGTAATTGATTCGGGGACAGAGTGCTTTTCAAGAACCATTAGTGTTAAGAATCACCTACTGCACCAAACAAGCATTATGAAAAATTAATCACATGCAGGCTGCTATTATTGTAAAACACCTCTGGGCCTTGCAGGGCAAGTAATTGCAATTATTTAAAAATATTAAAAAAGGCTTTTTTAATCTGTTTTTTTCACATTTTTGGATGACTACCCTGTGCAAATGCCACTGCCATCTTTCACCATCCGCCCATAAAAACGCCCAGGAAGGAGGTTTGCAAGTGGGGATGTCAATACTGCTGCTGGCCTCGCTGAGGCAGGAGGAGGTTCCTGGGACTCACCTGGGCAATAGGAGTCGCTCCTAGGGAGGCCAATAGCAGCGTGGAGCAGCAGTGGGAGCTGGCAGTGTTGCCCAAACAAGGAACCAAGGAGGAAGCATCCCGATGGTTTCACACTATCCGTGTCCTCCTCACCCTCGGTCAAGGGCAGCGTGCACGGCTCCCAGGATAGGACACTGCAGAAGAGAGACACTAGAGACGAAGCCACTGCATCACATATGGAAGCTTCAGGGTTTTCCCCTCGGGAAGCCAGCACAAACCCCTATCCCAGCTGGCCCCAGCGCAGCCACAGCACCCACACCATGAGGCAGGGACAGCACCACGGGCAAAGGAGCAGCCCTGGACCCTCCTCAGCTGCATCGCCAACACAGTCAGCCCACCTGGACAATCACGGAGCGCTGGGAAGAGCAGCCCGGGATGCAGGATGCTCCTGTAACGCCGGCAGTGGCGCAGGGAGCCGCGGGCTCCAGCGGAGCAGCGCTGGTTCACACAGACAGTGGCGGTCACTGGAAGTGCTGGGGGCTCCTGCAAAGCGAGCACTGCCCGGCTCCGTTGGGATACCCCTCCCGCAGCCCCGGCCCTGCTGTAAGGGGGGTGACACAGCCATGCCACGGCCCCTCTGCGCTCTCCCTAAGGAGCACCGGGCACCAAGGCCCCGCTCCCGCAGCCTTCCCAGGCCACGCTGTGGGCAGCTCGCACCCACCCGGCCCAGAAACGGAGCATCTGCCCTCGCTCTCATTAGCACTGTCCAAATAGAAGTGACTTCCTGGGACCTCACACAGCTGCCGTGTAAGAGCCCAGGCTCCCGGCTCTGTTAGGAGAGGAGGAACAACTACCATTGGCCACATCAACGTCCCCTTGTGCTAAGGAAGCAGCAGCAGTTCCTCCAGCAACCATGTTCTTTAACCATACAAAACTTGGGCACAAGAAACTCCATCATCTTAAGGAAAAAAAAAAAAAAAACAAAAACGCTTTTCACTATCAACTTTACAACCAAATGTCCTCCTGATCTATGTCCGTGCTGGACAATGACTCAGAAGGGAGCATTATTCCTCTTTTACTGCTCGGTAGTAGGTGGAGGCATTTCCAAACTGCGGCGCAAGGGTGGGCTCTTGTGGCAGCAGATCAGCTCTACAGCATTAACACCAAACAGCTGGAACACCAGGCCAGGCTTGATGCATTTTGTCCTCAGAAACACCTGAGGTTCTACTTCCAAGATTCTGGTCTTTTAGCACATATAAAATTATTTTACTCAAATATACTGATTTAGGGGAGAATGGCAATACTTTTTCTTAAATAGTTTTTTTTTTTAATGAAATATGGAATTATTGACAGAAATCACGATCAAAAATTGGAGCAGATGGAAAGGAAGACAGGGACAAGGAAGGAGGGAGGACATGGCCCATGGCAGGGAGGAAAGAGTGAACAGCCCTCGTGGGAGAAGAGCAGCTACAGAAGGTACCTCCCTCACACGGCCCTTAGCTGGTCTTGAGCCCAGGTGCTCTAACACGAAGACGGAGCCGAGTTGTCCCTGGGGACGAAGAATGACCAAGCTCAGCTTTGGACATGCTCTCTCTCCCCCAAGGATAGGGCAGGATGCACAATTTTTAGGGAAAGGGTCTAGTCTGATCTAAGGAGAGCAAGGCTTTTCACTGTTAGGGCAGTTCTTACCACGCTTAGCTCACGAAAACCAAAATGAAGCCCTTGCTTTTGTGGCAGACAGCAGAGACTCTGATACTTCACCCATAACACAAACCGACACTGACTAGAGAGCGAGAGAGCCGAGGTGGGTGAGAGGTTTTGAGGACCCAGACTGGCCAAAGCACAAGAGACCTCAAGAGCTGCAGCTCTGCTCAAGGACGGACCTCAGGTACATCACACTACCCACCACTGCCCCCCTTCACCTGCAACTGCCCAGATTTTGCACGGCAAATGAATGGCAAACATCAACTCTCTCATCTCTTTTCCATACGTTTGCAGAGGAATCACCTGCAAACCTCATGACATCCTTAGAAAACTGAGTAAAAACACAGATACAAGTAGTCAAATATACTATTTTAATGCAAATTCATAAAATTTAAGCTCTGAATTTTGAAAATTGAGGACATTTCAAGAAAGAGTATTTGGTCCTTTTCCAAGTTTCCCAGCCCCAATTAAATACTTTCTTTAAAAACAACAATTAGGCATATAWTGCATTTTTAGTTAGGAAAATGATATTGCACATTATACTGAGAAATAACAAAAGTGTTTCAGCAAGTTATTCCAGCAATGTTTTCAACTTCACTTTGATACTTCAATATCATTGATTATTTTTTAAGGTTTCTTTTTAAGGTTTTCTTTTTTTATTGCATAGCATGTGCCCTGTGTTTACAGACTAAAATATATCAAAGTATGTTTAAAACAGAGAGGAAGAGAAGCYGGCTCCTTAGAGAACACAAACCTTTTACCATATAGTCAGTGTCCCAGCAGACAAAAACAGTTCCCGTGGAAAGACGGCTGTCGGATCACCTTGGCAACACCCATTCCAATAGTGTGTGTAATGAGGAGCTGATGATTTACTATTTGGCACTGTAAGTAATGGCCCAAGTCACCAAGGGCTGAAAGGCTGCAATACGTGTCTACGCTGCTCCTATTCTACATTTACCTTTAATTCTAGGTCTGGCAATAAACAAGAAGTGGAAAAAAAAAAAAAAAAACCCCAAAGCTAAACCAGCTGCAGCTTCCTAGCACCTGTGTAATCCTCTGAGGAAAGTCCTGAAACATGTTTCTGTGCCTAACACTGCAGTGGAGCCTCCACGAGGGCGGGGGGCTCGTGCAGGGCAGGGCTGCGCGGGAGACGCCGCAGGCCGGAGCAGCGCTGCCRGGGGAAGAGGCCTCCTGGGGCACAGGTACAAGGCGCCCGCCATGGCCTCCCAGGAGCAACGCACGTGTCCGGCTTTTCCAAGTGCTCCCCGCTCGCTCCGGCTAGCGGGGGATCCGGCCCAGCAGCAGCATTCGGGAACGCCAGAGCCACCTCCTGCCTCCTGACTGGGCACGCGGAGCTCCTCGTGCCCCTGCACACATCCCTAGTGAACTGGCGTGCCCAGTTCCAGTCTACCAGCCTTGCATCCCTTCCCGGGCCTCTCTGGATCGTAACACTCCAAATTTTATCTTGCTTTGAAATAGGCAACCAAATCACTGTAAGACATTCTGGTAATTGCATTGCAAAACCATTTCCGAAGGGGATGCACCCTCAGCTATCAAAGCAATCCCAGCACAACGTTTGAGAAATCTTAAACCTCATCTCCCCTCAACCTCCCCATCTCCCCCCTGCCCCACACCCCTAACAAATCCTCATTAGGACTAGGAAGACAGGATTTCTTTTTGCCCAAACACAATATTCAGCTACAATAGAAGGTTCTATAGTGAGGTCCCTGAGATGCATCTGTGTACTAAAAGACTCAGCACTAACCTCATATCTAATAGGAGAGTTGTGAGCTGCAACACATGGCTTACAAATTTTACCATAAGGTGGTAACACAGCAGACCACATTTGCCCACATATTTTAACTTTAATTTAAAAATAAGGAACACAATAACAGTGTTCTGCTACTGCAGTCAATAAAAATAATAAAATAACCACATAAGTAACAGGGATCCAACTGTAAAACAACAACAAAAAGTTATCCTTAGAGTAAGTTGGTTTGGCTTCAGTTTGTTTTCATCCCTCAAAATAACCCAGCCTGATTTGGACTGCTTTCTTCCTGAAGGCTCACATACAATATTCCTCAGACGTATCTAAGCTGCACTCAGAGACAGCAGGCTGCAGAAAGAGCAGCTTTGGCCATTCCTCAGGGGAACCAGAAGGCACAGTCTGCAGGCACAGGACAGCACTGCAGTCAGCATGGCAGCAGCTGCAGGCACAACCCTGCTATGCTGGCACACACACAGCTGCCTCCTGCAACAGGAGGAAGTTAACACACTGCAGCCTCACTGGCCCCTGCCCCAGGAGGATGCAGGAACAGCCTGCTGGATCACACCCATTTGGAAACATGAATACTCCAGCCCTGAAGTGCGCTGCGGGATGGGCACAGTGGTCAGTATTCTTCTAGTACTAAAAACAGAAATAAAAGCCTCTCAAGTTACTTACAGATACACYGAATTTTACAACCAAACAATCAAAAATAATTTATCCCTCCCCAAAGAAAGCTTAGGTTTTCCTGGTGCTGAAGACAAATGCAAGGCACTCATTAATGTTAYTAGGAATGTGCAACAGCTTGTTCTCCATATACTGTCAGACAGTTCTTTACTGTAGCAGCATCTCTCCTGATGAGGCACTAGACACATAACAACCAAAGTAAGTTCTGGAATACCTGCTCAGCTAAGCAATACCAAGTTAGCTGCTTAGAGAGCTCTGTGGCTTCGTACACCCCCTTCTCCCTCCCCATCCCCTTACAAAAAAAGGCACCTGATTTATTACTCATTTCTGTAGCTAGAAGTTCTTGTGACTGCGCAGTTTTGTACAACTGTATATACAAGGGCTCTCATGACCATATTGATAACTCCTGGTCTTGTAAGAAGTTATCTTTTCAAGATACTAYCGTAGACAAAGCATTTTTGTTTATGCCAAAACCCATGACCAGTGGGTTCCTACCTGAGTAGTACTTGTGTATTGCTAGACAAAATAACTCAATGATTAAACTTGTTAGAAATTGCACTTTCCCATTCCTTCCCCAACCCCAAGATCACTTCAAATTAAATACCAGACCCTTTTCTAAAGGGACATCTTCAATGCAGCTACAAAGAGGTAGCTAAATGGCACATGCCAATTTTCTTTTTTTGAAAAGTATATCCAGCCTTCATTTGCAATAACATTTTTCATAGGAAGTCTAATAAGAAAACTCTATGCAAGTGGCACGTGGAGTTACCATAGTTCCAAAGACTGAACTCTAAGGGAACAAGATCTCCCTTCAGGTCCATAATTGAAAACCAGCAAGCATGGGCATACTCAAGTGACTCAGCATAGGCAGGTGCAGAGCTGCAGAGGACAAGGACGTCTGAAGGCAAGTCCCGTGCTCCTCCCAACGTACGATAGAAATGACCCTGAAGAGCCCTTCAGATCAAGCCCACCATTCGATCAATCTGTCTCATGTAGTTACTCTTCAATGGCAGCAGGTACCTCCTCTCATCTGGGACTCTGTTGCACTGTTAATAAAACCATAATAATTTAATAACTCTATTTGCAGTTCTGTGTATAAAGTCTGTAAAAAAAAAAAAGCTGAGAATCTGGCAAGTGACAGGCACTGTACCTGTAGCTCTGCACCTCAACTGACTCCTAGGTAAAATAGGTCACCTTCATATATATTTTAGAAGATTTGGATCAAGCTAAGGACAAAAGCCTTGATTAAAATCACTTTCTGCCCTTCTCTTTCCCCATCACAGCAACACTGGAAGACTTTCAGGAAAAGCAAAGGAAAAGGAGAAAGTGACTGGAAATAAMCTAACAAAAAAGAAACTAATTGCTCAAAATTACTTACAAAAGGACAAGACTGGACCTTAAACTAAACCACTCTCATATTATCCTAACCTATTCCAACTACTGAAAGTGCTTTTCAGGGGGGAGAGTCTCAGATATATACTGTTCAGAAAGGAAAAAAAAAGTGCTAAAGTACAACTTCCAAATCACTTTTTCTTTCCCCACTGCCTAATCCAATTCAACATATATTCCTTCTATATTAACACAATTGGAAGAGTCTGGTTATTCCTTACGTTAGAACTGAAGTTGACTGCCTTCAGTTCATTCGATTTGATTTTTTCTGTGCTATCCTCTTCTCCAAGGAAGGTATCCCGCCACAGTGAGTCACGAAAACGTTTATCCACAGTCACAATATGTCCCTCAGTAGTAAACATATATTTATTTCCAGATTTGTGCACTGGATTCTCTTCGTCGAACAACTGAAAAAGGGAAGCAAGAGAGAGAGCTCAATATACAGCAACACKTCTGTGTTCTAGCATCAAAATGCTAAAAAAAGAAAATAGCACTTGCTTTGGCATTTGAAGGATCACACARAAGGCATACTTTTTAGCACTAAATGGTTAGCTTTCCATTCAAGCAAATGGAAATGAGTGATTTTAAAGCAAGGGATTTATTTTGGCAGTTAAAAGTAGGCATGGAAATATTTTTCTTAAACTGTCCTTTGCTTTCTAAGCCGCACTATGTGGGCATCCCTAAGCTGGCATTCACTCTCTCCACTTGGTCCAAAACTTCTTTGATTGAGAACAGTAGTTTAAACAGTGCTGGCTCAACTCCTTCCTCCTGCAACTGCCAAAGCCTTAKGAGGAGAAGCCAGAGGCCGCTGCTAAGGAGACAAAAGGGCTCCGAGCAGCAGCTCAGCTGAGYAGCAGCTGCTTTCTGCTGTGCTCTGTCCCTGCTGCTGCCAACAGCRCCCGAAAGCCAAGCTCCAGCCTGCACCCCAAGGTGGGAGACAGGGGTCAGCGGCACTGAGCACTCTCCAGTGAGCTCYGTTACTTACCACCTCTCCTACCCACTGCTTAGCAGTTTCTAACAGTGTCYTACCTGCTTACTAGGACATGCCTGCAAACAGTGCTTATAAGAGGATGCTTTTAAAATGAAGAATATATACATACCAGGTACAAATATTTACATGTTTCACTGAGAAAAAAACTCTCCATTCGATCTTCTTTTGTCTTTTCAACAACATGATGTAACGTAGCATAGCCACACCTGAAAAGGTTGAGATGAGTTTAGATCTAGTTCCCATATATTTTGACCTCCAAGTATCTCCCAAACTTAGACCACTCCATCTGCCACAAGGGATTAACTTAAAATAATTAAAATACAAAGAAGCAGTAACATTGATTTTTTTTGTTTCACAGAATCATTTCCTGGTGACACTAATCACCAGCACTGTGCAGACAGAAGGAYGGTGGCCTATTTATTCTATTGTACTGATTTACTAAAAATGCCCTTCAAGAAAAAATAAGTTAGGAGGTCATCCTCAACAAAACCTGAAGAAAAAAAACGCCATACACTTCCCCATACTGAGCACATAAGACATGCAGGTTTTAAACACTTCTCTGTCTGCAAAGGTCTTTTGAAGGGTTTGTCCTCCCAGACAACAAAACTACACATTGTCACATAGTGCATTTTTGRTTCTCTTAGACCACATTCTACACAGCAGTCTGAATCCCACTTAACTGCAAAATTGCACTTTTTTTATACTATCATATGATTCCTACAGACATGRCTATAGTAGCAGCAAATATCAATAACTGAATAAAAATTCTTCCTCTAAAGGACTAAAAAGTCCTTCTGAAATTTACAAGAAAATCAGAGACTCACTATTAAAATTATGATTCACAGTTATAGTTTTGAGAAGAGAATTAATATGCAAAGTCTAGCATCCTCCARCCCAGTTAAACACTATGGGTCCAAGGGGTTACAATTATTCTTGCTAGAAAGATGTGAATTTGCTGACTTYGGGCACAAGATCATCAATAATACCTTTTAAAAGGTAGAGTTATAAAATTCTGAAGATATAAGCTTTTCACTTGGCTATCATTTTCAAATGAGAAAGAAATAGCTGTTCAATAAATTAGTCAATCTTTACGGTTTTTGGAAGATGAGAGGGTGGCTTGGTTTCTTTGTTTTAGATAGAGATATATAGAATCCAATCTACCAAATACAGATAAAATATGCATGCTTGTTATATCAAGGTATTTACATTTACATATACAAATATGTACATTTATATAATAAAACATGCACACTTATGTAATAAAGTATGCAAACATAGCAGTAAGATAAGAATACTGAAGACTGACTTTGCTTTTGTGTATTTTTCCAGGCTCTGGAGGATGTCCATTCCTACGTGAAGGTAAAATGGGTTCTTCGTGGCCTGGGTAGAGAAGGACATAAGGTAGTCAGGGAACCGAAAAACTTGCAGAAATAACTCTTACAATAAAGGCCTTGCAGGGTCACGTATTCCTGTGTGTCATGGTAAACTTTTTTTGGCAGAAATTGACTTTGATTACTCTGTGCAAGCTTCTCACATTTGCCCTAGTGCAAGAGCCAATAAAATCTGTAGTAAATTCAAGTTGATAGTTTTCTTTTAGTCAGAAGTAGTTATTTTAATTTACTGTACTTGYAGCTAGTTATAGACTGTGCCTGAACAACACTTCAATTATATTCAYTAAGAAATCAGATCCCTGCTTTGTACAAGTCAGACATTTTTTCAAAAGGTCTTTTACAATAATTTTTGCATGTCTTACAAGCCTACCTTGAGGGCAAACAACATACTAACTAATCAGTCCTCTAGAAACTTCTGGACAAAAACATTCAGACACTGAGCTACTAAATCTATTTCAATAGTCCATTAGCAACAAAATACAAAGGGCTAGGGGTGGAGAAAGCAACTTTCTGGAGGAAAAAAAAAAAAAAAAAAGGCATTTTCTCCAAAACTTTCAAGCTGTTAGTGAAGACAAGTACCTGATAAAGAAGATATGTGGATTCCACTAACTCTGGCCTCAGTGGATAAAAGGGAACATCCGGTGCTTGCAATTGCCAGTTGTATCTTTCTGGGAGAGCGCCGTATCGTTTCCATATGGCATAATAAAAAGCATGGAGACAAATAGCATCTTCCACATCTCCTATCAACACCTAGGCATAACAGCCATAAACAGGCATGTTTAACTCTCCAGGCCAGCAAATTGCTTTCCATACAATAATATGCTCTACAACAAAACACTCCCCTCATAACAGGAGACCAGTAAAAACAAAAACAAGATGTTAATACATAATCCCTCCAYACCAAAAGCATCAGTGAGGTTTATGTCTCACACTGAGATACAGTCAGAAGACCAGGATAAAGTAGAAAAATTGAGAAGTATCCCAAATCTATCAGAGGGCAGGTCAAGCCTCCCAGAAGCTGAGCTGCCCCAGAGCTGTGAGAATATGCAGGTGTAAATCAGTGGTGAAAGCTCAGATTCATTTACAATCCTACAACTAGAACAAGCTTCTTCAACACCCCTCCACTGTGTCACATGGTCTCAAAATCAAAGATAGTAATTTGTACCTGCAGTCCAGGAAAAAAGGCTTGCAGAGAGTCAATCCACGTGTTCATCAGCTGTCCAGTGAACATATTTACATTAACATACAAAGGAGGGTCACCTTCACCTTCATTACAAGCTTCTCGGCTGCCGAGTAACAATAAGCATATGTAAATATTCACTATTTTAGAAGAATATAATGCAAGTTCCATTTAATAACACTGCCACTAGCAAAGGCAAATGTCCGTAGCTCTGTTAGTGCTACGCTGAAAGACACTTTTGAGGGGAAAGTCAGCACTCAGAAAAATTCATTCTTAAAGGTATCTGCATCATATCCTTACATAACATCAAAGTCCTACCAAACAAAAAAAAAAAAACCCAACAACATATATTAGGTTAAATCAGGCCTTAAGCAGTACTGCAGTAACTAATTCAATACATCTTCTTAACATGTCTATGGTCTTATGTCACTTAGTACTTTGGAGGTTATTGGTTTAACCTCTTTGCACCAATAAAGCTACATTGATCAACTGACTGAGAAGTGAAGGGTATGTTGAAATTTTATTTCCAGTGACTACCACAAAAAAAAAAAACCCACACTTTCAAAAGGATGGTACAGACATCACATAAATGGTATCTCTTGCTGAAGTATTTACACATTTAGGAAAATGATACTCAAGTGAAATAACGTACCCTCTTCTCAAGTGGTTCTGAATGCTCCGATAAGCATCATTGAACATCTCTAAGTCTTCCCTTTCTCCAAAGAGGATGTAAGACTTCAGAAGGTATTCATAGAACGAATCAGACCCTGCGCCCAAGCCACTCTGCTTTCCAATCCAATGGCCAGTTTGAATATTCACAACATTTCCTTTCAGAGAAGGCAAGACAAGATTTTAGTCAAACATTGTCAAATATATCAGAAAGAATAAATCAAGAACCAGAACTTAAAAATATTAAATATTCAAGATATGAATAYTACATATTCAAAAAGATTACATCTTCAAGAAGTTTTAAGGAGGGAAGAGSAAAGACTACTATAAAAATAAAGTGTTACTTATGGAATTGATACACATATTTATTTKTTCCAAGTAAATTTATTCCTAAAATAAGCTGTATTAGCAAGGATACACATGCAACAACTCCAAACTCATGTCCCAAATTGATGATGAATTTGTCTTTGAAAAGTGCCATTTCAAATCCAAAAAAGCCATTTCAAATTTTAAAGATACTCCATATTCCTTTCAAAATGCTACTTGGTCAACAGAARACACAATATTGGATACAAGATAAGGTTACTACTACTTAATGGTCAGAGAGGAAGCATATCGGCCTGCTGAATGACAGCACTCCACTACATGAGATGGAGCTAACTTAAAACGCAGAGCTAGTCAATACAGCATCACCGTAGCCCAAAGACCTTGCTGGAGAGATCTCGGGCATTCTGGGATTACCTAGCAGTCCAGTGTTATTGCTCCTGAGATTCCAGAGGGCTTTGACAGCTCGCCTGGCCACCCACTCAAAGGTGGAATCGCCAAGCAGTCTGCTGAGAATACCAAACTCCACTAAGAGGGAGCCGGCTCCAGCAGTACAAGTTTCATTATTGCTGTTTGCAGGTACTCCTTTCTTCAGATTGACCTATTAGGCAGGAAAAGCCAGCGTTAATCGCAAGAACACAACCTGCCTGTAAATCATCTCATATAGTCTTCTTCTAATCTGCAGTCTTACCTTTATTATAAAACCTTTACTAATGTTTGCAATGCATAGTGTGCTATCTACGTGCTGATAGAGGGCCAATGTATGGCTGCTTAGTTAGAAAGCTCTCCTAAAAGAATTCTAGAAATTCTTCTAAATTTATATCAAAAGGCGGGAAAACCCGATTTTGCTATCTTTATATTTGTTACCCTTCCAAATTTCAATCCACTTTTTCCACATTTCTACTAATCATTTAGTTTCTTCTAGGCATGATGCAAGTATTTCTTCCTCCAGCTTAGCTCATTTGAAGTCAAGACTTCAAATATTTGAAGTCAAGTTATACCACTCTCAGCTGTTTTATCACACTTTGAACAAAGGTGAATGTTTGAATTTCTTCAGTCTGATAAAGGTAAAGAGAAGAAAAAAAAAAGGTAGCACAGCCRTCCTAAGAAAACAAAAGTAGTGAGGCAAGTGCTAAGTAGCACTACATCTGAGAGTTCTTCCACTATAACTTAAGTTCTTCTTGATAGCTTCTCTTTAAAATGGGAGGTGGTGACACTGTATTCATGGAAATTACAATTCCTAAGCTGACTCAGCACGACAAGTATTATAGACCAGCTTTATTCTAAATAGTAACTTTCCAATTGTTATTCACCTTTTTGATATTTCTTGTTAATCTTTTTAATGACAGCACTGTTTGCTACCATTTGATATAAGAAGGGAAGGAAGAGAAAAGAATGACATGCTCCGGTCAAACTGCATGAAAATTGATGAGGATTAACACAAGAGTATACAAAGTAAAAGGGCAGCTTAAAGAAAAGATTCAACTGGAGTTGCAGAGCAGTCAAACAATCGGCTTTGGAATCTGTCTCCACCGCTTTGATGCACATGGGGCTCACTTACCCGAGGATAAGGAATTCCAGTTTTGGTGTTCTCGAAAGCTGGAAGTAGCCTCACTGCTAGGTCGTGAGCCATATGCAACAGTTCATTGTCATAATCCTTAATGGTCATATCACCAAAAGGCTGTTTGGTATCTGTAATTATTATGTGGGCAGAAAGTAGGCTTCCCAAAACCCTGTTAGAAAATGAAGACATCCTCAATTTTTAAATATGATCTGAACCTAGTTCTTCAGCTAAATTCTTACCAATGTCACGTTTAATAGAAACATTACTTTGTTCTTCTTACTAGCTGTATTATTTATTCACCACAGAAACAGATCTTCTGTTTCCGCTACCATGACTGAAAGTCTAGACATCACATTCATCTGTCATTCACAATAATCCTCAGATCCTGCTCTGCAGGATTTACCTTAACCCAGGAGTTTCTTACAACACACCAAGCATATTTATGTGAACACAACATTCCCCCATTGGTTTTTTTTTGCTGCTGCAAGTGGCAATAGAGTTGTTAAATAAACCTAATGTTCCATCAAAAGAAAGCCTACAGTTAAGCAGTAGCTGATAATCCACTTCAGAGATTTAGAAAGTCAGAGTACCTTAAACTAATCTTCAAAGCAGACAGGCTTTCTGTTTTTACATCTACAGTGACTTTCTTCATAAAAAAATTAGAAACTGAAAGTAAGCAGAAGGTCCATAGAAAATAATCAAAATAGGGTAAATCTGTCATCGAGATTGACTGTTATATGCAAATTTATGCCCCTATTACAAAAACTAAAGGTCTGCAAGCCAAAAGAAGTTAAAATGTTTAACCTTGTTTCTGTTTTAAATACAGGAATTTATGACTATGTACCTGATTGTTGCCTCAAAAACTTGGACTGTTGAGTCTTTGTCAAAAGAAACAGTGTCAATCACCAATTTCACCGCTTTCTGGAATTCTGAGGAATTTCCCATTACCTTTTAGATAAAAAAGACAATTTTGTCTAATTATTGTTTCAGAAGGGGGAAGTAAGAGCACAATAAGTTCACATCTTAAACTTGCCATATTAGCCACCAACAGAATGAAGTACTTCAAGTTCTTGCTAACAAGCCTTCCCAGGCTATGTATCTTAAGGATATGCAGAAGTACACTAAAAAAGGGAAACTCACGAAGATGAATTTTTGTCCTTTGGACTAACCTCTGCATTCATGTATTTCTCCACCCCCAAAATCACCATGGGCAATCCCTCTGAACAAGCCTCTAAAATCTCTTAAGATCTTGTGTGTTGAGTGTTCTGTCAACTACTTTGCTATGCAGAGAATTCAGCAAGTTCTGCTAAAAAAAAGTTAAAAAAAAAAMCCAAAGAGACAAAAGAACAATGCAGCCTAGTTTGACATTTATTTGACCAGGAGAGTCTGACCCTTTGGGTTTTTGACTGAGCACTGCATGCCCTGTTCAGGAGTTTCCTTGCACTGGTTTTGTTTGGATATTATCCTACTGAATGATTTCACCTAAATCCAGAGAGGAGTAGATTTAGCTCCACCTTCAAGAAAAAGGGAATGAAGAAGGAAAATCCAGAATCCTGCTTCCCTAAGTTTATTGTATGGCTGAGCACATATAGAACCAACTTTTTCTTTCCAATAACCAGATTTAATAGAAAAGCAGTTATACTCAATCTGAGAAGGAAGAGCAAAGCAGGTTTTCTCCCTGCCTGGAGGTGACGGCAGCTGCTTTACCAACACAAAATCAACCAAACAGCTAAAATTCCCAGTTGCTGTTTCTGTTAAAATTGCTTTTATCTCACTTCCTGGTTTAAGTTCTGCATGTTCACTTAAAGAGCTGTGGCTTTTTACCACAGAGTTGCAATTCCATTTCAGCAAAAGGGAGTGTTTTATAAATTTGAAAAAAGTATATAATCTTTGTACATACCACCCCTCCCTAAAAGAGAAACAGACTACAGACACTGTGCATAGCGAGGCACTGACCGTGCTCCAAAAGGCCAAGAATTTGACCTGGCTGATAAAGTGAGGCTGATAAAACTTAAAGGAGTTTCTAAATATGCATGWACTTCAACAAAGGAGTTCTTTTCTATGATGCTATACCAAAAACACACTATAAAACTGAGTTAGGACTGCATTATTTTCAAGACTTATCAGACATGCATATAACAATATATTTTAGCAGATGAGAAGTAACTTTAAAACTCTATCAGCTTTTTCCCTTCTCTACTTTTCACCACTTTTCATAGATTTGCAGGTCACTCAGGCAAAAGAACTACAGCCCTTAAAGCCTTCTTGAATAAGATGGGCTCTCCTTCTATAATTTCAGTACTTCTGCAAATTCCAGCTCACATTCAGGCTTTCTGACCATCAGTGACCAGACTCTCTCAGAAGTCAGAGTCAACTACTTTCTCAGAAGTGAGAGAGAAGATACTACTCCCTTTCACTTCATACTGCAGAACTTCATGACAATTTTAACTCTTCACAAGCTCATCTTGCTTTTCTTCATGTTAAGAATCTCTATTGCTGTCAGCAAATCTACCCCAAGTATAAGAAAGTTTCATCGGCACCATTTAAAAAACAACAACAAAAAAAAAAGTCAGTGGCTTTTCAGTCTAGCAGCAGATGATGCAAAACATCATGGAGTAATACTCTCCAGTTCAATACTTTCTGTTTCCATTTCCCCTCAAGCCAGTGTTCCAACAGTTCTACAGTTTCTAAATGCTCTCCCTCCCTCAGCTCTTCAAGCAGTACTCTTTGATTATAAACCCTGAGCTTCTTCAAGATGTACTGTGGTCTAAGTTCAACACCAGAACAAGAAACAATATTGGAACTGTTCAATACCAGGAAAGATTAACATGGAAGACCTGTCTTTTGGAGGGCATTAAGTTAAAGTTGCACTGTAGTCCACTTCCCCCATCTCTTTTGTTCAAAATCTCTTCCAAAATCCTGCCTACTACTGAGATCAGATGTCACAAGCACACTTCTGCCCCCATTCAAATTCCCTGCAGTTTGGAACTACAATTTCATAAGCTCTTTTTAAAAGAATCTCTGTGCTACAGAGAGAGTTTTGATTCTCYGTTTCACGCACCTGGACAGGGGATAAACCGACAGATCAACTGTGWAAGATTTCCATTCCTCTAACCTCCTTTCCAGTACTAAGAACTGCACTGAAGACCCACGCATTGTCAAAGGCATCTGGAGTTTCTCCTCTCTCTCAAAATCTCTAAATAATGAACTGAATTGATCCACTCAGATATTCGCTACCATATCCCATTAAGACACTGGYTTCTAGATTTAAATTAGCATAAGAATTATGCTTTGATAATACATGCTAGATATACTAGCGTACCTTTAAATGAATTTGCAAAATTCAGTTTGTTCATCTCAGCTTCCTACAATACCCTTCTGAACTTCCTTCCTGAAGAACCTGATTAAATTTAGACTTGGATGATTTTGTAGAAATACTGAACCCTTATCATGCAACAGAAGCAAAGTTACTAAAGYTAAACAGATTAAAGACTTCTTTGCAGAACAACTGATTGAGGATTTGTTAAGGTTTGCTAATACCTACAGGTTAGACAAAACTTTAGAGATTCTATCATATAATTTGAACTTTCCCTGTAACTAATAGTCAGCCCATTACCTCTCTTTTCTGTGACACTGCAATCCTCCATTCTATGAATCAATAATTTCTTCCTATTAATTGATAAYTTCTCTTTGGTACAACTTGCATCATTTCCCAGTACAAACACAAGAATAGAATATATATATGCATATATATATATATATTTTTCAATAACTCACTGCTAGAGTATCCAGTGCGTCAATCAGAGTTAGCGAGTAGTTTCCTAGGACATCATTGATATTCAGATTTGAACTGGAAAGTAAAACAAAAGAAAAACCCACACAATTAGATGAGCAATACTAAGATATCTTCCCCCCAACATTGTCAAGCTATCTAAAAGATAAGCAACATCTCCACCTTGTTTTCTTCAGTCTCAACTTATTTTTTCAACTCACAGAAAGRCCAAAACCTAACATGAAAGTCGGAGGCTCTAGAAGCTAGATCAGCTTTCAGCACGGGKAGAGGTCCCTCTGCGCAGCTGGGCTCCTGGGAACACTGCACAGTAACACAGGGCTTCCCAGTGCAAGTCAGGAAATGAGCATGCCAAGCTACAGCTCGGTACAGCAAGTATAAAAGAGAGCAAGGGACGTGTTTAAATTGAGGTTGCAAGAGACACAATTATTCTGAGAGGAGAACCACTGTATGCTCAAAACATGGCAGGAAAGTGAGGGCAACATCTGCGTTTTGTAACACTTCACTGAGAAGAAGGTGTCTACAAAGCAGGAGAAACGAACTCAAACCCTTACATGGCCAAGGGAGGACAAGCGGCCATATCCCGYCTCTCTAACCCTGGCCAGGGTGCTCCTGCTTGTCAGCTCCTTTCACGACACTGAGTCTCAGGGCTGCTGGAGCAGGACAGGGGCAGCCCTCCGTAGAGCTGCAGGCCAAGGCACTGTGTCCCATGCTGGCCAGATATTGCATGTTTGTGTATTAGAACAGCGGGAAAAGATTTACAATAAAAGAGATCACTGAAATTGCAGCCGTAGTTCAAGTTATAATTGTTSAAGTGCATCAAAAACTTAAGGTTACTCAAAGGCATTTAAAACAAGCAGAGGAACTTGTCACTTGGCCCCAGATGTCAAAAATAAATATATTATGAAAGGCACCTGAATTTGGTGTCAATGGAGTGAGAGGACCCCAATGGCAGAGMACAGCAGTGAGGGTAACTGAGGAGCCCTGACACTCTCATCTCCCCAGGGGACCCCGAAGAGGTCCCCTCCAGGCCCGATAGTCCCGAGGAACCTGAACTCCCTTTAGGGGGATCCTGAGGAGCCCCAAGAAGCTCCAACTGGCACCCTCAGATCGTGAGGCATCCCCAGCAGCACCCTCAGACCCTGGGGAGCCCCTACATGACCCCTCACCTGGAAGGAGCCCTGACATTCTTACCTTCCCAACAGGGGTGCACTCAGGAACCCCAAACTCCCCCGGGGTCCCGACTCGACCTCCCTGACAGGTCCTGGATAGTCCCAAGGAGTCTCAAGCCCCATCAGGATTCCCGAGGAGCCCCGACCACCCGCCCCAGGGCCCTGGGGAGTCACGAGGAGCCCCAGCCCCACGCCCGGGCGCCGGCTCGCGGCGGGCGGCACTCACGGGTCGCGGCGGTCGGGCCCGCGGCCGCGGCAGTGCAGCGGGTCGAGCTCGTCGCGGGGGAACGCGTGCTGCATGTAGCTGTCGTAGCCGAAGGCGAACATGCGGCGGGCGGCGTCGCGCAGGCGCGCGCGCAGCTGCGGTGGGAAGGCGCCGCTGTAGCGCGCCTCGTACTCATCGCCGCCAGGCCCCACCGCGGGTGCCCTGCTCCCGCCGGCGCCGCGCAGCGAGCCCCAGTGCGGACGGCGCGCGGCGAACGGGAAGGCGAAGCGCGGTCGCACGCAGAGCCCGGGCGCGAGCCAGAGCAGCGCGTGCAGCCCCAGCCTCAGCAGCAGCAGCCCCAGCACCAGCGAGCGCCATTGCATGGTCGCCCCGCGCCGCCCGCCACCATCCTTCACCCGCACCGCTGCTTCCGCTTCCGCCTCGCCCCAAGGGAAGCACGSGCTGCCACCGCCCACCTCGGGGCCCTCCGCCCTGGCGCAGCTGCCGCTCATTGGCCGCGGCGGGTGTCAGTCAGGAGCCGCGGGCCAAGGGGCGGAGCCTCCGGCCGTGTCGTGGCAGGCAGGGCGCGCGCGGCCGAGGCCACGCCCCCGAGGCGCGCGGGGGCGGGGCCTGGCGGCCGTTAGGGCCCCTCCCTCCCGCCCCGCCTSCCGCGGCTGAGGCGAAGCGCGGCCTCCTGAGGCGGAACGCGCGCGTTTCGGGTCAAAACGGCGGCCCGTGGCGCGGCAGCCGCCCCCAGGGACAGCGGTGTCCCCAAGGCGGCGAAACCGAGTGGCCTCTTGCTGCAGCCTCCGGGCAGTGCGTTCCGCGCCGACTCTGGAGGCGGTTACGTTGTACAGAACGGCTGTTGCCACGACGAGATGGGCTTAAGTTCACCCAAGCAGGGACCTCTTGAGAAAACTCTCCAGGCAGGAGGCTTTCCTCAGAGGGCTCTTGTGACTCCGCACTCCACAAGCAGGAGAAGAGGAAAAATATTTTTTAAATCAACATTTTAGAGTACAAAGTTTATGAGCTGCTGAAGGACTACGGATTACAAAATCTCCAGTGCTTAGCTTACAGTACAAATAWCTTTCTGGGCAGCATTTACATTCCTGTGAGGAATCTTGGTTACTGATTTTTTTTCTCTGCCTTTTAAGAAAGAAATGAAAGCGGCGCTGAGGCTGCTGGCAGCTGCCTGGCTTCAAGGGARTTCAATGTCTTCTGAACAAAGCAGGGGATAAGGCGCCCCACTGGCTTTTCCTTCAAGCGTGTCACTAAGATCCAGCTTTCCCCCATGAGCCTGTGAGAGGCTTAAAAGTCACTTGGAAAAAAAATCCCATTACTGTGATTTTATGTGGTCACATACCGAAACAGAGTGGAATTAGTGCCGCAGAGGCTCCTTTTGYGGTGTTACCAGCAGGCAAGGGCAACTTGGCCTGAGCTGTCGCGAGAAGCCGGGTCTATCACTTACAGTGAATGACTGGACCAGGCACACAGCGACAGTGAGACCGAGAACGGGTACAGCTCTGACTGACAGAAATAACTGCTTTGCCACCTGAAACCGCTACCGAGGAACCGATGAGACTGAGAAATCGAGACTGAGAAACGAGAGCTGATAGAACCAGAACTCGGGACAGTGCTTTGTTCAAAGACTAGGATGAACTTTTTTCCTTGTCTGCCATAGCAGATAAGGGGGGGGGGGGAGAGGAGGGGAGAAAAAGAAGGGATTGGGGAATAAAGGGGAAGGAAAAAAAGAGGGGAGAAAAGAAGAAGAGAAAAAAAAAGAAGAGAGGTGAACAAAGAAGGGAGGTGAAAAGAGAAAAAACAGAATAAAAAGAAGAGGAAAAAAGAAAAAAGTGAAAAAGAACAAAAAGTGAAGAAAAAGAAAAAAGTAGAAGAAAAAAGTAAGAGAGAAAAAAGTAAAAAAGAGAAAAGCAAGAAAGAGAGAAAAAAGTAAAAGAGAGAAAAAAGTAAAAAAGAGAAAAAGAAAAAGCAACAAAAAAAGCCAAGAGTAAGAAAAAGAAAAAAGGTGAAGAGTGAAAAAAAAAGAAAGAAAAAAGAAAAAATGAGGAAAAAGAAAAAAAAGGAGCACTGGCTGTAGTTAAGAGGTAATAATTTGGAGCACAAGGACAAAGACAGATGGATCAGTGTGGGAATTCAAGTTACACAACTAGTCAAGAAAGATGAAACAACAGAACAAGTGCAACTACAACAGTGCCAAACATGTCCTGAACTAATACTTTACACAATTGAGGAAGTGAATGAAGAATGAGCTCCCAGACAGCTGGGTTTTCAGAGCGCGGTGTAATTAAAAAAAGCTGGCAAATGCACTAGTCAGAAATGGAGGTGTTTCATAGAATTACGACCCAGGAAGATGCCCCCACTGAGCACCAGGTTTGTGGCCAGTCAGCCCAGATGAAGTTATGCAGTTAGTTTGCCTATTTCCATAGAAACTGCTCTAGTACAGTGCAAAATGTCCCTGCAGCCACCTCGGAACAGCTCCTGACCTTTCCAGGAAGGCATGGAGTTTCAAGGTGGGGAACAAACCTGTTTACAATGCATCAAACAAATGGCACTTTTTTCTGACAGCCATGYCAAACATTTCAAACTTTAGAACATTAGAAACTTTGGTTCTATGCAATTCCTCTTAAATATAYATATATAGGTATATACATACACACAGAGCAGTCTGTATAGCATTCAATCTTAATGATTCCTAACTATTCACTTGASCTTTAGGCTAAAGGGAAAGGACAATTTAAAATTAGCCTTTGGCTCCTTCATAATCATATTCTACATCACCATTTTATGATGGTGCTTCAAAATGTACCTTTTCTAATTTATTTAGAAAAGAATTCCTACATTTGATACTTGAATGCCTATGTCTCCCTGTGCAAAAATAGTCAAGACTAATTCCTAGAAGAGTGCTTGAAGGAGTCAGCTCGTTTCTTCCTCTTAAAATCTACAGAATGAGATTTTAGCACAGTTATTTTGGGTTTAACTTGAGAGCAAGAATATACCCCACAACTGCTGATGAAGACTGGTATATGTTTCCGTCAATACATAAAAACAGCTGTTACTACAGATGGACATGCAAAAGATTTCTTTCAATAACACTTTTATTAAATACTTCAAAACGATCACAATGATGGCTCTCACCTTTAACACAATACAACCTGCAAAGTTTTAATTAAAAGGCACTAATCTTGGCACAAAGGCCTACTTACCCACCTGCCACCATGTTGCAAATCAAGTATTTTACTTCTTCTCTAGAGGAGCATGTGTGTATCCCCTTTAAGAGCCCTTCTCTGTCATTCAAGTGACAYGTAAAAGAAATCCTTGGTTTTCGACCAAGGCACACTTTTACTTTCATCACCTGTAGTTCTAAAGCAGTTTATTACTTTCAAAAGGCTTAAAGTTTAGTGAGATATGTCACTCTAGACTTGCATTTTTAGAACAGAAGTCCCARGGCATGGAGCAGTCCTAGGCTTTCACATATTACTTCTCCTTTAACACAACTCATTGATTCGCTGTTCATCTCCTCTGCAACACACAGCTCCTAGCAAGGCAGCCTAAGGAGCTTAACTATATCCACTGCTTCGTATCGTGCAGCGATCTCAGCGCGTGGCTCAGCGCAAGCACAAGGCAGCAGGGAGCAGTATTGAGGCATGCTACCAGCCAAGACAGCAGTTCCACATTCATTGAGCAGGCACAAGCCAATCCCCACATGCTAACACACCCATTGCACAGCCAAAGTAGATAGAATATCTACTAAATATGAACATTAAGAGAACTTGATAATCCAGCTAAGTAATACTTCAGTTATTACAGATCCCTGCACAAATGACACAAATAGCTTAGCTTAACCAGAGATTGTGTAAGGCATTTTCTTTGGCTTCCTTTCTTCCACCAAAATGTGAAGATTATACAATTTTATGTCTGTCTGCATCCAAAAGAGCCTTTCAAGACTGTTTCCATAAAGATGTAAAGAAAAAAGCAAACACTACGAAACTTCATGAGTTCCATATTTCATGTACAGCTTCAAGCTCATGCATTTTTCATGTTGTCACATGGTAAGGCCAAATTGCTCTGTGCAACTGCTTAAACATTTAGCTGCATCAGCAGCGATGGTGAGAATTATGCTGCCCTATAATTTCGTTTGAATAAACCACCACCCACACTGACATTGCATAAGCCAGTCGATAGGGCATTATCACTGCCCAAGGACGTTTGCCCAGCCCAGTCCAAGCCCAGTCTGGGGACTTGCTGCTCCACCATCAGCAGCACAGGGCAGTCACTTGGAATTCAACAAAACGGACAAAAAATACTCAGCTGAGGGCTCTTTTAAATCATCCAAACACCACAAATATATATGATGATATACTACAAGGCCATAAAAATAAGACTTAGGTCTTTAACTTACATGCACATTCATGATCAGCAAGAGTTGTCTGGCTCAGTATTTGCATTTTTTTTTTCACAAGACTCAAGTTTTCTTAACAGATATGCTAATGGTCAAGGCCTACACCAAATCAGAAAAGATTTTCAGGACTATGGTTAGTGAGTTTTAAGTACAATAACCTAAATTATATCCCTACTAAAATACACGAAATCACCCCTTGAAAGCATTCCCCAAAGCAACTTTTGTTAAGTCTGAAAATAGCTGAAAATTTAATCAGTTTATTTCTGTCATTCAGGCCAACTAGAGAGCCTATGCTAATCAGCCATCAGTGAGAGGCTGGATTGGCTCAGATTTCTAAAAGCAGAGCACTGCTAGAGCCTCCGAGTTTAGCAGACATCGTTAATGCTTTCCTTACAACTCCCCCTTCTTTCATTAGAACAGAAAGGGCTTGACCTTGTACTTCAGTTATGCCAGATAAAAGTTTTCTGTTTTCTTCTTCTCTCCAGCCCAAGCCTGAAAGGTGTTGGGAACAGCCTCACTACATACTTCCAATCCATCTCAAAATGAAGGTAGCTGGCAAGTTAATCAAGCTCTCTAACTGAAGAAAACACTCAACACTGGACATTCACTTAAAGGTCTGCATTTCTGCCAGTGGTCAAGTAGCTAAAGCCTCAGGAAGCACAGCAGAAGAATAACTGAAAACCCATGTGGCACTAATCAGTTTGTGAAGYAGTGCAAGCATGCTCCTTACCCTGCACATT
Organism: Eudromia elegans; assembly: GCA_003342815.1. NCBI lineage: Eukaryota > Metazoa > Chordata > Aves > Tinamiformes > Tinamidae > Eudromia > Eudromia elegans. The sequence continues at coordinate 1,452,328 of PTEX01000067.1, forward strand.
ATAGGTAGCCACTGTCACTCCCTTTGCTATTTACATTTGGAAGAGGAAACTTATTTAAAGGCCACCTTGAGGAACCACCTGTTGGCCCAGCTTGCACTTCAGCTAACAAGTAACTAGGACTGATACTGGACCAGTCGGTGATAGACATTGTACACAGCAGTAACACTGTTTTCAGAGCTTCTGTGCATAGATAGAAGACATCTTGCTTTGACCATTAGCTCCAGGTAGCTAATGTCACATGCAAGAAACTCCCATCAGACGAAGTGGCATGCACAAGATCTACTTCAGGTCATCAGTCCCCTTCCCATAAGCCCAGGCACATGGGAAGGATGCTAGTTGGATGCTATTCGGACTTCAAAGACAAACCTGCTATAGCTCAGTAAGTCTGAAAGGTTACATGAAAACAGACTGAACAGAACACACCCTGCTTGTTACCATTACCTGGAAGATGTTGGCATGGACATGTGAGTTAATCAGAAATACAGAAAACTTAATGAGAAAAGGCACCGGGGAAGAATAGTGAGTGTAATTAAGATTAAATCAAGACAAAGACACTGCAGTCAGAAATCTCGAATTCCAGTGAGGTGAGACTGAGTGATTAGAGACTGCTAGATTGGATACTTGTGCTAAAAAACTTAACATCATTTTAGTCCAGGCTTGATGACATAAGAGCTTGTAATCACAAGCCTGTTTTCTTCTCAAAAGGGAGTTCCGGACAGCTGCCAAGACCCTTCAGCTGTCCAGAGAATATATTCCCCCATAAGCAAAAAAGGGCTCAGCAGGCCTCAGTACTGACTAGCTAAGTTTGCTCATGTATAYTGAGAAAGCTGTGGGCTTGAAAAGTCATTTTACAGGCATTTCACTTTAATAGCATAACCACAGAACATAAAGCTCAGGTATTTATTGAGCCTTCTTCCTCCGTGTGGGAGAAAAGACATAGACAGCCCATTATGCATTTCTGTAAGTTAAGCCACATCAACTCAAGTCAGCCAGTTAAGTGTCAATACAACCCTCAAAACATAAGTTTATTGAGTAAAGCTGAAGAGCAGTAAACCAACATATGCATCCACCTAAATAAAAAATTCACGTATTTACAAAGTTCAGTAATTGTATAAGTTGTTCACATGCAGAGAGTAATGCACAGGTTAACAATTGGTAGTGTTTGGATGCCATAAACGCTGAAAGCAGTGAAGTAGATAAACACCAAACACATCAAGTTTAGCTATAGGCCAGTTAACTAAACAGTGACCTGGTCCCCCACAAAGATCCACACATTCTAGTTAAGTTTCCTTATTTTAGGCACAAGCAAGTTTGCTAAATAGAAGTACTGTAGAAGTTCGTGGAGAACTAGTGACTACAGTAGCAAGTTAATATACCCTTTCCTCTACAGCACCAGAGTATCAATTAATTGAAACCATGCTTCAGAGAACTTAAAGGGGACAAAAAGTTAAAATGCAAGCCCAGGCTGAAGGCAGGCAGCATGTAGTGTCTGTGCAACAGAGCAGTAGTCGGTACAGAACAGTAAGGCCATGGCAGTCCAAATTAAAACTGGTTTGTTGTAACTGATAATGGACTAAACAGTGTTTCCAACTAAAGACTGAAGTAATGAAAACTCTACATTTAGGTGAAGAATCACACACAGTGTGAGGCAACACAAGCAGGTGTACCATGTATTTGTATACACTAGTAAGCTACACTGACATTACTGTATGAACAAACCAGTCTTAACAAGTCTGTCCCTTTAAATATATTGAAGTCACTGAGAAAGTAAAGCTACGAAAACATTACAATCTTTAGTTTATACAGATTTCTCTATACGATAGAAGCTAGTCAAGAAATAGGATCAATTCATTGGCTCTCTTGTGCTTTGACACAGCAGAATATTTCATCTTGCGACTTACAGACTTTGCACGTGGTTACATCAAGAAAGCAGGCAGGTCTAGAGTTGTCACAATAGCTTAGATGTTTCATAGCACCAGGTGAAACTGTGCCCAGCTATTTTGGAGAAGAGACACTAGACAATTACATAGATATTGTGCTAAAGGTCAACAACTGACTCTATACAAACACATCAGTAATTTAAGTGTCATGCAGCAGCTCAGAATTCACGTTTCGGTTTCAGAGATCATTAGTATCTGGAGATAGGGAAAAAAAATGTCTCTGAACGAAGCCTGATGTTCCTTCCTAGCAACTTGTTTTTATGCTGGAATACTACAGTTTGACAGCTTGACAAAACAGTCCCTTCCCACCCCACAAATAAGTGTTAAGCAAAAGTAACAGACAATGATTTTGAACAGTTGATTCCTTCCTAATTCATAGGTTTTCTTTTTAAAGTGACAGGGTAAGATCTCTCAGCTGTAGAATAGTGATGCTGATCTATGCCTTGTGCTCCCCTCTGCAAACAGTTTCCATTTCTCTGCTTACAAATACACATCACATGCACTTGTGAGATAAATCACTATCCCACAATTCACGCTTTTATGTTTTTAACTACTGTATGTGGCATCTTACGGAATCTTAATGCTGTCAAGCATCAGCATCTTCAAGCCACTAAACACTAGAAATAAAACACTTGCTGAAAATCATATAAAAACCTGGCCCTGAAAAACCAGAACAGAGTGTACCATCACAGTTAACATGGTAGAGATATTTTTTTAAAAAGCCCCCCAGCCCTCCCAACCTCAGATGGTTGTAAAATAAATATTTTGTGCTGACTTTATCATGACAACTCTAGTTGTTTCTGTGACAAAGTAGGAATACAAGTCTTCAGCAGTGCACATGAGAAATGAACTGTGAAAAGGCAGATTCTTGATAGAGGATTTTGGGGTAATATCTCTTTACGGAGGGAAGTGGACAATTGAGATTATGGCCAACTGGTACTGGAGATTCCAGGAAGACTTCAGCTTCTTCTAGATTTTGAATGTTGAATAAGCCACTGAAGCGTGATATCTRAAAGGAGAGAGAGAAGAGTTCCATATTCAAATACTTAACTGCACTTCCATTACTGACATCACTTTGGTATGGCAGTGTACTCGGGCTGGATTTTTCTCTCCAGCTTTTTTCTCTAAACAGTGGTCCAGATTAAGTTAATAGAATGATACCAGTCATTGTCAGCTACTTCCTGAAGCCAGGAAGCTCRCATTGATGTAGTTACAATCCCCCATCCGTCCTCTGACAGCTCACCACAATGATTAATATTTTAGGTTAATAGTTACCTATATTATCCTTCTCTTTGCAAGAAATTGAATAGCAGCAGATTTCTCTGTCCTGAATAGCAGCAAGGTTCCTATGAAGGAGACAAGATTTCAATACAGGGTTATAGTAAGCASTCCTACATTGAGAATCTTTACACTGTTCCCACTTGATCTTCTGTATGAGGCTTGTTTCTGAACAACGTTTCAGCTACCAGCTGTTGCTGAGTTACTCCTGAAGACAAGCTTGTTCACTTAAGACAGTCTTATGTACATAAATTCATGTATCGAGTCAAAATARCCTTCCACAGGAAGTGTCAAACTTACATCTTTTCAATTAGCTGTTTCTCATCCAGAGCATTAGGAAGGTCTCTCTTGTTTCCAAGCACTAAAACCTGAAAGCCAAAGAAGACGATAATAGTTGCAGAATTGATTTTTATTTTATTATTATTATTTAATTAGGGTAAATCTGACAAGCAGTCTGCATAAGACATTTACTAGTGAAAAAAACAGGAGGTAAGATCAGCTACCAAAAAAGGTTAATGAGATACTAATGATTTGGTCCTAATTTTAGCCTGACTTGAGACACGAGAGACCTCTTTTTCTTAAAGTACYCAAGTCACCTCAAATCATGACTGGCTGCTTTGACAATGCAGCCACAGGAAATGAGGAATCTAAAACTCTTATGTCCAGAAAGCAAGCATGAGAATACAGCCCCTGATAAAACAGAACAACACTAGTAAGCACCAAGCTGAAACTTCCCAAGCTTACTCTATAATTTAGATTACACTACTGAGCTTATTCGATAGCAGATTCTAGAAGAACAAGACTCCTGCTCGGTGGGCTTTTTGGTGGTTTTTTTGGTTGGTTGGTTAGTGGTGGTGGGGATTAAGGGGAAGAGAGAAGGAAGGGCACTGAACAAGATAAGAAAGATCACTGAAGGAGTGTTAACAGGTCAGCGGTTTATTATTTAGGCAGGACAAGTATTATTCATGCTTATGCTAACAGTTAAGGTTAGGCCTTACAATTGACACAGAGGTTCCAAGCCAGSCTTCAGAAGTGCTAAAGCTACATTCCTCATGCAAGTTTAACACTACCAGGAGACAGTGCTACTTACAGGGATTCCTTGTAACTGTGGTTTGTCTAGAAGATTGTGCAGCTCATTCCGAGAGGCCTCTATCTTTTCACGATCTGCAGCATCTACCATGTAGCTTTAAAGAGAATAAAGTTAGTTCAGGGAGACTGAACTACTTCAGAAACAGTAACCTCCACTTCCCACATTCAGCTGCAAGCATATCTAACAGAATTTGAGACAGAGCTAGGTCTTCCCAGAAGAAACCTCTTAGTTCTTTTCAAAAATCTTCTCTAGAACAAGAGCAAAGGGAAGAATCTTAAAGAGTGTTAGACGATGCTGCCCCTTAGACAGAAGGAGTTGCTACTCCATGAGACACCGATGAGAAAGTAACCAAGTCTTGAGCCCTGAACTTAAAGAGTTTAGGATGACACTTAATGTGGCTGTAAACAGTTTCAGGATTAAAGCTGAGTATAGCAAGTCAAGCGTACACAGTTGGAATGGCAGATGTGAAGTGAAGGCAGATCTGCAGTTAGTTACTTACACAATGGCATTAACTCCTCTGCAGTATCGCTCCCACATGCTTCGGAATCGTGGTTGTCCTCCTATATCCCAGATCTTTGAGAGAGAGGGGGAAAAAGAGACATTAGCTGCGCTCTATGTTTAAATACAGCACAAAGAGCTAAAAAAAAAAAAAAAAGCACTCAGTTAGTTCCTCTCTCCTTATATTAGCTGCAGGACCTTTCAGTTATGAGAACAGAAATAGGCTCTGCAGATAGCAGGAAAAAAAATAGAGCTGATCAGAGCCAGCTGGTCCAACAGTTTAAAAACTAGAACATTTTACATCAGACCCCAGAATGCCTCTGTGCATTAAGTTTGCAGGGAAACACTGTGGAATACACAAGAAGGCAACATACTGACCTAAAACTTAGCTTTTGACTTCAGCCTCCCCTTAGGAATAAAGCTGTTAGTGCAGGGAGTAACACTTGCTCCCACACCTCATGCTTCCACAGTCATTGCAGTACAGAAAATTGCAGCAGCAGAGGGGGATTTTTAGGCCCTAAATATGCGAAAGTCAACTTGGATTAAGACATGAGAGCATCACAACAGTGGTTTAACTAGCCCATGAACCCAGAAACCAAAAGCAGCCACTAAAAGAATTCTGGAAATAAATGCAGCTATACTCTCTTAAAAGTTATCTGAGAGAACTGTGCCTCTTCAGTTTCCTAAATTTGTCCCAGGAAATTAGCATGTTTAGCTATTAAGAGCACCACACAGAAAMACCAGTTTGTCCATAGCATTTTGCCTGAAGGTGTCAGTGAATGACATGATTAATTGCTTATAAGCAACCTTGATCACCTTTGCATCTTGAAGAGAATGGATGCTTTGTGTTATTAGCAAAGATAAAACAAGGCATAGCATTTTCTTAATAGAACCTCACCTACCTGACACTGCTAGTCAGAGAAGTTTTCCTCCCTAAATTACATCTAGAAAGTAGAACTAGGGCATATAGTGATTATTAGTAGCTTAAGTTCCTAAGAATTCTTTACCAGCATTTGTTGCTTGCTTGCAGCAGTATGTAGAAGTAATTGAGAACTCACAGGCATATAATACAGAGAATTTTGATCCACTGGTGTAAGTAAAATACAGTAGTTTAAAACTAGAAGTTGAAGATAACGTTGCCAGTCTCTTCAGAGTTGCCTTTACCTTATTTAAACCCCACAGAGCAATATTAACATACCTTTATTGTAACATTACCCTTCGTAACTTTTCTCATGTTGAAGCCCACAGTAGGAATCATATCTTCACTGAATTGCCCTGACTGGAAAAAGAAAAAAAAAACCAAAACAGAGTTATTTCTAGGGCTGACCTTATGTGAACAGTATACGCTAAAACACTGCTYGCTTTTCTAATACATGCCTTCCAATCGAATGCTTCACAAGTGAGAAGCTATAGCAGACTCCTGTGYGTTAGAGCCTGTGTGAAGTTAGTCATTTCTTACTAGTGCTCAGAAATAACCTTAAGGCACAAAGTCAGAGGAACAGTTACACACAGAGTTACTTGGGTAAAAGTGCTCTGCGCAGCTAAACAGAGCGCCACACAGAAGCAGCACCGAAAGAGCCCGTCACCTGCTTCCGCTGGGGCCAAGTTCAAGCTACTCTGCAGGATCTCTGAGGCACCCAGGAGGTTTTCCTCCCATTCAAGCTCCTCTATAAGCAATACTTAGAGCAGTAAAACTCTCATGAAAAAGCCTCCAACTCACAGGTATGGGTTAATTCCCTGAGGTTTATTTTAAAATGCTGGACATGACACTTCTGCTTYCTAATAAGCTACAGACTTTTGCCCAGCTGCCACAGTAGCAGGAAAGACAAAGAAAATGCATCTGGAGATCATTTCAATCCACTTCTACCAGGAGTTCAGCATCAGTCAAGGCTCTGACATAACTGCTGCAAAACAGTATTATATTAGAGCCTCCTCAATGACAGATGTTTTAATATCACTCTTATCTGCAACAGTTTGAAAGCCAAGCTCATGGCTACCCCCCTGCAGCTAAATCAGTAGCCATAACAAGTRTTATCAACAGTCACCCAGATTTTTCTCATGCTTCCTTCGCTATTTGGCAGAGGTAACTTGCAGCCAGTGGTCAATATCTATCTCGCTGTGCCCAGTGCATAACAGAAGCAGACAGTCATACTGGATTTTGAAAAGAAAAAGGTCAATTTGGATGCATTAATTTGTGTAACTAGGGTTCAAGAGCTGAAGAAGTCTGCCCTCTCTCTGAAGCTGCACAGAAATGCTAGTCTGATTTAAAAGCTCCCCAAAAACACTGCTTTTAGGAGGTACAATGCAGGCAGCCACTTCACTCCTGCAGTTAGACAAATCTGCTCACAAGCTGGAAGCAGTCACCGCATGTGAGGGGATACACTTCGTGGAGCTGCATACAGAGAGGACAAACAGCTAAATACCTGTGCTTTACCACTTGGTCATCTGCCACCAGAGACCTACACTTCCTCCGGGTTGCTTCCCCTCCAACAGTGCTCTTCCACTAGCAAAGCAAGCTAGACSCTTCACACAGCATTCACACTCCAGTATAATGCTGACAAACCTTGGAAGTCAACTGAAAACAGAGATTACAGCAGTCTTGTCTTGCTTATTTGGCTGCAATGTAGCAGAACAGAGTCCTTCAGGTAAACAGCATGGTTATCTTGCTGCTGACCTCCAAAAGAAAAATACACTCAGTGCTTCGGCTGCAAGCCAGCTGTCTCATACAGCAGTGACTTTTTTCACACTTACGCTCTGCTTCACAAGAGCAGGCCTGTACAAACCAAAGATCATGAAAGTGGGAATCAAAGACCTAATTCCTTGAATCAAAGGAGAGCAGCTGTATATCAGTTAAAAACTGAAAAATGGACAGCTTAAACTTTTTGGCTAAATACTATGCACTCTCATTTGAAAAGTGTTTTAACCTTTAAGTCCACAGAGAAGAGCATAAGGTTAATCTCACGCAGCAGCATTTAGGAAAGCACAGTTAACTTTAGCAAAGTGGGTTCACAACCCAAACCCCTATTCACTTCAYGTTACTGCCTCGAGCACTCAGTGCCCAGCTCACTCCTTTTAGCTGATTTGATTACACGTAACTGTGGCAAGACAGGTTACCAACTCAGCTAGTAACCYGCATTGCCTTTGAGGGGCCAGCGTGTCATGGTTCCTCAAGCAYCCCTTCATTCCCACCATCTCCTACACACATCTGTCTCCTGAGCACTCCCGGAGGCTCCCCCTTACCCAGCACCCTTACGCTTAAGCTAATCCTACTCAGATGCTTCCAAATCCTTCAACAGATTGCTGTGCCTACAAACAGTTATGTATGCATCCCATGGTGCGCACACACACACACATACATATTCTTTCAGGATACGGATTCCTTCAAACTGAAGCAAATTACCATTTGCCATATGTTTAGTGGAGAGCTAGATCTAAACATTTTCTTCATCAGAAAGAAGTTTATGCAATTTTTGTAAGAGCTGCTGCACATTACACTTCAAGTATTTATACATCCATGCTGCACATCCAAGCTTGTTCCAACCTGCTTTAAAAAAGTGTTCAGTTACAATAACAAATATATTAATAAATACTCAGCTACAAGCAGARTTTCAGATTTTTCATATTCTGCCTTGTATGTTACACAAACCAGCAACATCCAACATATTTTAAAAGGTTAGGAACACAATGCAAGGGTGGCATATGCTTTCACCGAATTACCCAAAACCAAAAGTGAATCCTTTCTCTCTGCAGAGAAGTTGGAGATTGGGGATTATGAAGAAAGGAAGGCATGTTCTTTATAGCCTTGAGAGGCACCTCCTACTTAAGGCTTTGATTATATTGATCAACTTAGATCTTTATTTTGAAATACCCTACTCTGTTTTAGAGTACAAGTGTTTCTCTGTTCAGAAGCAGTACATGTGAGGAAAGTTACCAGCAGTCACCTTATCTTTAAGGACAAGTCAGAAGAAAGGTTTAAGTGATTACAATGGACTTTACACTGTCCTGTCTCAGCATCCTCTATTGTATCTAACTGCCCCGGCCCTGACACTCAACCTCTAAACCCAGAATTCTCTAGGCTTTTGTTTGTTGCCTAAAAAAAAAAAAAACCACACAAAAATTCTGTCTCATATGTATTAAAGTACACATATCCAAGATACATGCTGAACAGAAAAAGTTAAAAAAAGGAGGGCAGGAAGGCAGGAACAGATTTATAGTGCACAGTTCTACTTGAATCAGACTTGTTTTAAGGCAGATTACTCAGCCCTATCACTGTGTTCACAGTATAATGGATCCTCCTTTCAAAATAGGCATCAGCTTTGAAACAAGTTTGGTAGGCTGGGAATATTCTCAGTTCCCAACCTGAGTGTGCTTGGCTGTTGTCAGATGCAGCAAGCATTGCTCAAGCAGTGTCACCAAGCACTGCAGCAGTAGCTGCTTACAAATCCAGCAATAGTGTCAGTTTTCAGCCCTCATGAATATTCCAATAGCCAGTGTGCTTCATTCAGACCTGGAAAATCAGCCTCATGCACTAGAAGTGGGTAACCACCGAGGCATCAGCTTTGAGGCCACACAGCCCATGCAGCACTTCAACACAAACTGTTCACTGGGATCTCGTGGTGAAGTTAACTCTTGTCCCTGTTAAGGGCTAAGAAAGAAAAAGACTAAAGCAGACTGAGCAGAGACCACACAAAAAGAACCTGTAGGACTAGTTTAAGGCTTATGGCTTCAGAGATGCTTCTCTGTCTTGTTTAATGGAATACAGTACTAGTCATTACTGCAGCAACTAAGATCTGCTTTAAGAACTACTCTGTAACATCTGTTCTTCACAAGATTTGGATAGKGTATCATGGATTTACATCCAGGATGTTGTACACTATGGACTTACAGCTGGCTCTCTGAATTCAAAACTCACTACTTGTAACTACAGTCATTGCTATTAGCTGGTGTACAGAAATGGAAGCTAAACTCCAGCAACATAGGGGGTGGGAAGCTCAGTGCGGATGTGCAGAGCTAAAGCAACTTTGGTCCAGTGAGTAAACAGTACCTACCGCGTCACCACCACAACAGGCATAAAGCACTTCAAGACCAGGGATTTTACCAACTATCCGATCTGTTGCTGCTTAGCCTTGTATAATGCTTGTCGGCCCCAACAGACAGCTACTGTAATAAGCAGGCAAGTGAGAAAAGTTCTATCATAGGGAAGCATGACGGTTTACCTCTTTGAGGCAGATAAAAACTACCCACTAAAAGTGCTTCCAGACTGGGCTCTCTCTAAGCGCTTCCAGCAATCCAGGAGCACAGAGCAGCTGCCTGTTTGCATTGATCAGGGTGGGTTCAGGTCTCCTTTCATCTGGTGTAACTAGTACCAGCTCTTGCACAGACTCTAGCATGTACAAACCACATGCCCTCTCTCTCCCATGTCAGGCACCAGCTTTGCTTGGGGACTCCAGCATGCTGAACCTCTTGCGCCCGYCCGCCCAGGCTCTGGAGCGCCCCAGCCTCAGCGGGACCCTCCTGGGGCTGTGTCCTCTGAAACACAGCTGCACAAGCAGGGACTCRGCCCCTCAGACACGGCTTTTGCCCCAGCCCAGCACACGCCTGCTCTGGGTCTGCAACTCTCTCCCAGGCAGAGCTCCCTCCACCTCGGCCCACGGGCAGGGACGCGCACAAGGCTTGYCAGCCATCACCTGCAGAAGCTTACCTTTGGGAAAGCGACTGCGGAGAGACACTTCCCTGTCCAGAAGCTAGGATAAAAGGATTTGGAAGAAGCATTTATCATCTAGCGTATTTCAAAAGCTTAGTGCTTTTTTGTACACAGGCAACACTGAAACATGCTGCTCTCTAAGTCTACAACTTCTATTACTCTTGAATCAAACAGCTCTAGCTGCTTCACCTGCCTGTCAGGCTACTGACTTCCAGAAATCTGCAGTGACACAACTATCCCCCGGAACCTCTAAGTAACTCAATCGAGGATATGACTGGCATTCCCAGAATTTTCCTTCAAGTTTCATCTTAATATCCCGGGACAGTTCAAGGCAGAACTGARACTACAGTAGTAGGTCTGGTATGGCCTCTCCTCTTCCCACGGCTGAAGGCCACATGGCCACAGCAACCAAGTCACTCTTGGGATTTTGATTCTACAGGCTACAAGGGGAGCCTCTGTATCAATAAAAACAGCAGCCTTCAGCTTGTATGTCAAAGCTGKTATGATTCACTGCTGCAATAGGACAGATTTCCTCATCGAGGTTTTRTTACTACACAGAGATTATCTTGACTCATAATACTTTTCACCCATCCAGAAGTCTTCCTGACCCAGCTTAGCTGACTGAAAGATAGCATCTCAAGCATATGGATTTCAGCCAGGACCCTCCTACGGCACCTGAACTGGAAAWCCACCTCAGTTTCCTGTGCTCATTCCCATATTTCTTGCCTTTTTTAAAAAAGGAGACAAGCTGTACCTTTCAGTAGTTTTATTCTTGGAAGGGAGGAGGAGAAAAAAAAAACCAAAAAAACAGAAGCAAAGAGTCATTTTAGCATCTTATAACCCCCACCACACCCCTCCTCATCAGCAACATTCAAACCTCAACATGCATCACACATGGGCAAATCAACTTTCTAGTTTCTGTAGTCTAATTTCCTTCTTGCAATACTTGCAGTGTGTCCCAGCTCCTTGTGATCACGTTCAAAAGCTTGAACGCTTCTTTGGAAGCCTCAGCCCTTGAGATCTAACAATCCCCTGGAAAGTCTTCCAACTGCATTTCTGCGAATGATTGCTGCAGAGAACACAATAACTGCTTAATCTGACAAGAAAACACAATTTTATTTCYTCAAACCTTACTTCAATAGAATTTGTAAAATAATACAGACTACTTATTAAATAACTACCATAAAGCAGCAAAATGGGCACAAAAAAGGCAATTTTCTATCTAGCAGTCAGTCATATTATAAGAGCTTAAAAATCCTTCAGACCTCTGTATGAGTCACGAAAGTATCTTTCTCTAGCTGTTACCACTTGAGGATCTTACACTGCTTAAAGGATGCGATAAAGGATGTTCCCTGATAAAGGGAACAGACCTGCATGTCAGTCACATTTTTCAGGTCATTAGGGGTACAGTGAGCAGGACCTCAAAACAGGAGCGTTAACTGGAATATGAGTCAGCTAATATTAGCTTTATTACCTAATGCAATGAGGCAATACATTTCAGGAGATTTTTGCAGTCAAGAAACACCTCACTCAGAGTGTATCATCCTTCTCACTTAACTGTTGTGAAGTGACAACATACGCTATTTATGATGGGTCTAGGTGCCTCAACAGGCTTTTAACTAGCAGCAAAACTGCTTAGAACAATCTTTTTCCATACTTGTCTTCTATGTTTCTTTAAGTCAGAGTTACTAGTAACGGTCACGAGGGCTGACTGAAGTCACAACTCACAACTGCCCAAAGGAATCTTGTTCAGAGGGGCTGCAAGTGAAGTTTTCTCTTGTCAGATACCAAGGACTCAATCACAGGCTTGTCACCTAATCTAGGGTTAAAATAAACAAAAACTCACCCAACCACACACTAATTCTGGCTTTGACAGGAATCCTAAAAAGGCATCTTATCTCCCCTACCACCTCAAAGAAAACAGASTGAGCTTAGCTCTTACACCTGACAATCACACCGGGAGACTCTCTCCCCACCCAGGTAATTCTCTTCTGATCATTAAACATGYTGGAGCATTAAGCTGAAGGGTTTCAGTGCCGAACACTTGGATCATGAATCAGTCTACTGGGCTCCAAATGAGATTTTACAGCAGGAAGCCTTGCAATCTGAAATGGGACATCAGCAACCTATTATTCCCCATGTTTGCTCCCGTAGCCTGCGAGCAGCGTCAGTTTACTTGAGTCATGTTTCAGCTGCACCACGTGACAGTGGCACTTGGTTGCCTGTCACCTCCTCGTAGCACCCCAGCCATGACTTGCAGCTCYGAGAGCAGCCCCTTGAAAGCCTGCGAGCAGGCACGAGCTGCAGAGATGCAAACACCAGGCGATATTGCAGACTCCAGCAAATAAGCCCACAGCTAAGTACTGAAGATGCAAGAGAGCAGTGACAGGCAGCATCTCTGAATAGCAGCCACAGGCCTTTTACATTACGGAAATTGGGAACAGGAGGAAATGAGAGTCTCCCKTGTGAGCAAGTTTACTCACACACATGGAAAACTATTTTCATTATGTTTAATATCTAATTAGAGACAGTGACTAACACGAAGCCTTAGCAAAGCAGAAGCTGYATTCATTGTAGGTACGACAGTCAGACTAAGCTTGGTGCGACTGCAGACAGGCCAAGTGTTTGTTTGCAYTACAGGCATAAATACGGCCAAGGAGCACTATCAGCCTGCAAGAAGGTTACGGTGAATTGCGCCGTTTGCTCTCCACAGATTTTTCCACCTTCACGGGAGGCAGCATTTGCATCAAGGCTCCTGTRTAACAGGCTTGAGTTTTTCCTCTCGTTACATGTGCTTGATTTGATTGGATACCCATGCAACGCAGGAGATTACATTAGAGAGAGCTACATTAGATTAAAGGCACTATTAGAAGATGGGCACCAGCCCTGCTGCAGCGGATGCAGCCTTCTAATCCACAGCGAGCTCCCGGTGTGCACTCCAGCTTTCAGAGCTGCTCTGGAGGACTAGCTTCTTGCTGTGTCATTCCTTTCACTTCGGCTTGCTGGAACCCCGATGCTTTGATGGCTACTTCTACTGAGACCAGTAACCACCCTGCAGAGAGTGGCTCTTTCCCGAGCACCAGTTCCTAAACACACACTAGGAACTGAAACAAGCCCAAAAAGCAACTGATGAGAGGGAATCCGCCTGCCACGGGCTGCGCTGCTCTTTCTGCAGGATACAGTGCTGGGCTAGCCACTAAAGTGCATGCTGGTTTCCTACTGCCGGTTAGAAAACTTGAGCAATTCCTCAGACACTCTTGCTCCACTCCACCACTGCCAACCCCCAAAGTCACGAGATTCCCCCTTCAAGACTTTGGAAGCACAGCTTGCTGTTTCCAAGCCAGCGAACCCCGCGAGGCGGCAGGTTACGTGCAGCTTCCTCATTTCAGCGGGCTTTGCAAGCCTCTCTGAGGGCACTTACACAGATAAGCCCCTGAGTGTGATGGGCTGTGCTGCTGAACCCGTACGAGACCCAGCTCCTAGCAGGGTGGGCTGCACGGAGGCRCCTGCCTTGGAGGGCAGCCCCCTTACCGCTGGAGGCAGCCTAGGCAGGACAGGTGTACACACAGCTACCACCACCCCACACGTGCCCTGCACTTCCACAAACAGCTCCTCGAAGGAGACGTGGTGGCAGCGCTACAGATCCAGACCAGCACTCTACGTGGGGCCATCGCCACGCAGGGCTCCCGAAGAGGAAACCTCGCCAAGCACCCCCTGCCCAGACCTAGCCGGGCTGTAGGGACCGCTCTGCCTCTGCCACCGCAGCCTTGGTCAACACAACCGCCCCGGTGCAGAGGCCTTCCACCAGGGTGCCGCTCCACGTGGGTGCCGCCAAGCTCTGAACTCCACGATGCCGCCCTGCGCTTCGGCACCTGGGTGCTGCAAAGGGGCTCGCGCACGCACGCGGGTGACGGCCTGCTCCCCACCCACACCGGCACCGCAGCACAGCCGAGGCTCAGGACCGGGCCCCGGGGACGGCCGAGGGCCTGYTCGGGCCGCAGACACCGCCTCCCGCCGCCCTGGGGCCGCCAGGTCCCGCTCAGCCCTCGCGGRGCCGGGCCGCGGGCAGACGGAGCAGGGCCGCGGCGCTCCCGCTCACCGCGATCACGTTCACGAAGGTGGTCTTGCCCGAGTACTGCAGCCCCACGAGCGTCAGCTCCATCTCCTCCTTCCAGAAGAGCGAGCGGAACCAGTCGAGCAGCCGCGACAGTAGCGCCAACATGATGGCGGCTCTGGCGGCCCGGACCGGGCACGCTCCGGCTCTGGCGGCTCCGGCGGCCCCGGGCGCGGCCCGCGCGGGCTCCGGCACTGGCGGCTCCGGCGACACCCGCTCGCT